>OX123185.2:2663839-3201491 GCA_944739405.2 Euclidia mi
CCAAGCAATTCTTCAATAGAACGGCGTATTCGTTAGACAGACCGCTATCCCTTAATTTTCTCTCAACGACCTCAAGGCAATCCTGAACTGGAACATTGGTGAATAGTGACTCCACGTCAAAACTTACCATCACTTCGTCTGGTTCCTTTGTCACGCTCTTGATGATGTCGATAAAATGGCGAGAGTCCTTCACGAAAGATGCCGTCTTACCTACTAACGGTTGCAGTACCTTGCTGATGTGTTTCGCCAAACCATATGTCGGTGAATTTATTTGACTCACTATCGGCCGCAATGGTAAATTTGTCTTGTGGACTTTAGGCAAACCGTAAATCTTGGGCGGCTGCACGATTTGGGGTTTGTGTAGACGTTCAAAGTCATCTTCCGCGAACACGTTTCTATGGTCCTTTATCAAAGCTCGAATGCGTTTCGTTACTCTGGCTGTCGGGTTATAAGACACAGGTTTATATATTAGTGTGTCACTTAACATTACATTTTATCGACATCATCAAGAGCGTGACAAAGGAACCAGACGAAGTGATGGTAAGTTTTGACGTGGAGTCACTATTCACCAATGTTCCAGTTCAGGATTGCCTTGAGGTCGTTGAGAGAAAATTAAGGGATAGCGGTCTGTCTAACGAATACGCCGTTCTATTGAAGAATTGCTTGGAGGGTAACTACTTCATATATCGTGGACAACATGACCTCCAGATCGACGGAGTGGCAATGGGTAGCCCAGTAGCACCGGTGATGGCCAATATCTGGATGGAACATTTCGAAGAATCCATAGACATGCAGGCTTCAAATGTAAAGCTATGGAAGAGGTATGTCGACGATGTATTCTGCATCATGAAGGGCAACAAGCAAGACATAGAACGTTTCGCAGACAAATTGAACTCCATACATCCGAACATCCGGTTTACATTTGAAATGGAGGTAGACGGATCGCTACCCTTTCTCGACGTCAAAGTGACGGTGAGAGCTAATGGTACACTTGGACACACAGTATACAGAAAGCCGACACACACCGACAGGTATCTCAATGCCTGCTCGCATCATCACCCGCGACATTTGGAATCCGTAGCGACCTCGTTAGTGAACAGAGCCTATGACCTCTGTGACCCTGAACACTTAAACAGTGAATTGTCACATGTTCAGGAGGTACTAAGGCGCAACGGATACAAAAAGGAGATACCCCGTCGGAAGAGGAAGGACCGCAAATCTGAAGTAAGCAGAGTGCCGGCTTACATGCCTTATATCAAGGGAGTGACGGACAAAGTTGGAACAGTACTACAGAAATACTCCATCAAGACTGTATATAGTCCCCTCTCCAAGGTAGCACACAATCTGCGTACCCCAAAGGACGTAATTCCTCCACAAACACCAGGCGTCTACAAGGTTGATTGCAGTTGTGGTAGTTCCTATATCGGACAGACCAAACGAACGATCGCTGAAAGGGTCAAAGAACATATCACAGCTGTCAAAAATCGACAAATTAATAAATCTGCCATAGCTGAGCATTTGCTGGAATCTGGACCAAACCACTGGATAGAATTACATCAACCACAAGTCTTATCCACCGATCGCCACTATTACTCCAGGATAGTACGTGAAGCGGTTGAAATCAAAAAACATAGAAATTTCAACCGGGAGGACGGATACAGACTATCGACCACTTGGAACCCAGTTATCAACAAATGCAAACAACGCCGCAGTAACACAACTCATCAGTGTGTAGACGTCATAAGTGTAGTGTGTCGAAGTACCGACAGTGCGGATAGAACTCAAAATATCAAAAATATAAAACAAGTGAGGGTAGCTGCCGAAACCCGCGCTTCACAAGGACGGCGCTGAGCTGACATCAGTCCCTCCGCGACCACAACCGTTGCAAGCCGGTAGAAACGTAGGAGAATAACAGAGGTATTTATGCCTTGAAATAAATAAATTATCGCGACTAAGACCCGCTAAATAATATTGTATGATGTATACAAATCGCGAAAGTATAAATCGATTATCAACGAATCAGTTGGTGACATTGGTATTACAGCTGGGTAGCTGTAAAACTATATGAAATTATATTATGATACTGAAAATAGGTATTTTCAGTATTATTATCCATTTATTAAGTAAAGGAAGAGTGCTAGTAGTTTATTTTAAATATGACGAAACTTGATATTTAATTTATATTAGAGAGCAAATCTATATCATTATGCATGTAAACAATACCATCATCATCATCCTCCTAGCGTTATCCCAGGTTCAACCTAGTGTCTGCTTACTAGTCTAACTAGATTTGGCTGAATATTAGCTTTTCCACAGAGCGACTGCCTGTCTGACCTCCGCAATCCGAAGATATAGCGATATTTCATGGTTTAGACTAATGTTATTTATTTAGAAGGTACTGACGCCCTATAACGACTGTCAAAGATCTTCATGACAGCCGGTACCGACGGCTTAACGTGCTCTCCGAGGTACGGGACATTAACTCCGAAAAGTCAGTGGTGTGCGTCGTAGTTTCGAACCCGACACCTTCTGCATGGCAGTCTGTTGGTATCTGCATCTGCACTAGGCTATCGCTGCCTTGCATGTTAACAATACCGATGAGCTATAAACCTGATGGAAACGTATATGGTACCGTTAAAGATAATATATTAAAGAAAAGTTAACGCCAAAATCGTAGAAATATAACAAAAACACTCAGTCTATATTAAAATCGATCACGAAGTTTTGATACTAGTGATGTGTTGTATTATCTGGGGTTTGAAGTCACCTCGTCGAAATATCGGATACTTAAAATATAGGTAGATACGTGGTTTACCCTTAAAGACAATCAAAAGACTATACTTAGAAATCGATCTCATAATAAGTTGGACAGTTTACTAAAATGCTCGGTAAATACAAGAACGAATATTAAATATTTAATAACTTCCGTATAAACGTTAACTACGATATAAAACTTATAGTAGATATCTGTTAGCAAGTTGTACGATATTTCAACAGCGCAAAAACTGGGAGATTAAAACTTTTCTCTCGCTGCTCGATTCATTAAAATCCCTTCTTGTATAGAAAATTAAACCAGTACGTTAAAATTTTAATGAAGCATTATTATTTAATTTAACTTCCACCAAATATATTTTAGGATATAAATGGACACTTAATATTTGTATGAATGGCGCAATGCTTGGCTGGATCGTCACGTTACTTCCCACCGAGAGTGTTATGGATTCAGTTGCCACCAACTACAAAATTGACAATGATTGTGGTACCCACTGTACTTTTATATAAAGTTTCGGTGTATTTGTAAGTCAAAGTCAATATACATATATTAAATTAATTATATATATAATAATATTAAGCTTAATGTAAAACGTGTTTATAAGATACAAAAACTTTTTTTACATTTTGCCTTCGTTACAAATATATTCTATCCTAGCGGTCTACAACATACACAGATACCTAGGTTTACCGACCGAAGGCTCAAGAAAGGCCGAAGAAAGTTTTAGTCTTATGTAGAATGGGATACCTACCGAGGCTCGTACGTAGGTAACTGAATTATGTAGCACTGTTCAAGACTAGGCAGGTGTGGGTCTAACCTAATATATCTGGAAAATGGGGTCGGCCGGAACGAAGCTCACCGCTGTTTTGAAAACTATGTACAAAATTTGTAATTTGTACTAGAAATACACTTTTAGTAGTATTCGACTAAGTAACAGACTAAGCTAATGTTCTGATAATAGTACATACTCATTAATATAATTTAAGTAGAAAGGTATGGACAAGTATCATTTCACTTGGTTTGTAATAATACGCATAGTTCTATACGTATTATAGTTTTTATTGCTAAAATTGTGAAAAGATTAATGATACGAAAATTATATGACAAGTTTCTTGCCCTCAGTTAGCCAATTGAGTTATAATATCTGGGTTGTGTAGCTTGGCGATGAATATGTTTTCTGGATTCCCACTTTTGAAAAGTAGCACTTTTATCTTAAAATACAATATTTCAGTAAATACACCTCATTTACGTTACATTTACACGAAGACCTGACTTTTATATAACTTTATTCACTTTCGAGAGCCAAGACTACAGAATTCTTCAGCAGCTGGATACTTCGGATAAATCTATAAATACAAAATCCATGCAATTTTATCTCTGGTACGAGTTACTTCGTACAAAGAAAAATAGACATAAATTTTTCATGTCCCTAGCTTCACCTTATTTTCGCTTGGATCTAAAATATGTGATATATTTTGAGGTTTACGCAAATCCTATCTTTTTGTGACAGTTACCTGTCTCAGCGGTCCTTTGTTTTGTCCTTTTGAATAACATTACAGATTGATAAATCAATCCGCACCCTGGTTGAAAGTGCTATGTTTTTTATATCAGTTACAATGTAAAATATATATGTTTTGGTTGTCCCTACATCTTATAGGTTAAATTCTTTTCCTAAATTATACAGCTGCCTGGTATGGTAAATTTCACACAAGATGTGGCATTATATTACACTAGAGGACGCCAGCAGCTACGCTTGCATTTTTTTTAAATTTACCCGTTTCGGCCGATCCCGTGGGAATTTCGGAAAATCCCTTCTTATTGCAACCCTACGATCTCCAAGGAACATACATGCCAAATTTCAGCTTCCTGCGCCCAATAGTTTTGGCTGTAGCGTGTCTGTCAGTCAGTCAATAACGCAAGGATTTTATATATTAAGATGTTTGCAAGGAAACTTGAACCATTCGAAAAAGAGTCTTACATTCCATCATCATCATTGTCTTGCCCTGGTCCCAAATTATTTGGGGTCGGCGCAGTATGTCCTTTTCTTCCATACTTCTCTGTCACCAGTCATCCGATCATTTACCCTTTTCTCTTTCATATCTATCCTCACACAGTCCATCCATCTTTTCCTTGGCCGTCCTCTCCCTTTTCGTCCTTCTACATGCATATTCATCACTTTTTTACCTACATACATCTCATCTCTCCGCATAACATGTCCATACCAGGCCAATCGTCTTACATTCCATATAATTATAAAAATTGATTATTACTACGTGTTTGAAGGTTAATATGCAGCTATTACTAGTCCGCGTGGTAACGAATTAAGAATACGGAATGTCACCACCCCATATCATCCCATAAGTGTCGTAAAAGCCGACAGAGCGAGCATATTATGCAGAGAACACCACTGTAAGAGAAGGTAAACTTGATACAAACCCTATGCCAACCCGTTTGGCCAGCGTGGTATAGTAGGCCAATTCCTCCTTTCAAAGGAGGGGCCTAGTCCAGCAGTGGACTGTTAAAGGCTAATGATGAATATGCAGCTGTAAGAATGCTTCTCATCAAACACATACCTGGCCTGCCGTGATTAAAAAGCAAAAAAAAATGTTATGTGTAAAGATTCCTAAGTTGCATACCAATATCGATTACACCGTAGTAAAATTAATTTAAGAATTTTGCAAAATTACTTTTTGGATAATCTATAAAACGTCTTTAATATTTGTTGTCTGCATACGTATAGGTAATGTACATTCTTTGCAAAGAAACGAATTTACTTTTAATTTGTAGCTAAAATCATGTCATATTCAATACAATTCTCTGCAGCTTAAAAATAAATTCATATTCAATCCCTTTGATGGATTTTTTGGAATATCTTACTTTTAATTCTAGAAATGGTTACCTTTTATGGAATTCGAGGAGGGATTTCTTGCAGCTGCATTTTAAACAGAAGCACGGTAAGAATGGCAACTTTAGTTTTATTTTCTTTTATCTCAATAGATTTTGAATAAGAGAAATAATTCAATACTTCTTTATAAAGTGCCTAAAGTGAAAATTGAATCTTATTATATACTGGTCACGGCCTGGCGTCGACTTTTGAATAAGAATATTTTCTTACGTCGCTTCAAAGTTGCATTTGTGACGTGCCGTAAGTCAAAAGAGATCGACTCTACCCTCCAGAGACGAGACGTAATAACATACTTTTGTGTCATGTATCAAATAACACGGTATGCTTGCATATTACTTTTGCTGATGTATTTTTAGAATATAAGTAGCCTGGGATACGAAGGAATTTTATTTATAAGATTAAGTTTACTTATAGATAGATATGTGCAATAGTTTACACTAGTATTTTTGTAATATGCCAATGGTTTGCAAGACTTTGAGACCTTTGTCTATAGTTACAGTGTATTGCAATAGTATACAAAGTATACAATTTCCCTCCCGCGCTTCGTACAGTGTGGTGCGATACAAATAGCTGTGTTTTTTAAATAACTTTTTACCGGTTTTGTGATAATTTTTCAGCTCGTGAGTTGCTTCTGGTTGTGTATTTTAGGGTTTAGGCTCCGTGTATTGTAAGTTTTGTACATATTATATTGTAAATAGTGTAAATAAGTGTAATTCATCGATCGTTAAGTCTTTTATTTTTTCTTAATGTAGGTACTGCGAAAAAAGTAGGTAAGTTTTTTACTAAATTATTTTTACTGTTAAATATATTTGTGTTTAGGTTTCCTTTTGCGGATACAATATAGTATAGTTAAATAAGGTAAGGTAATAATGTCTTTATTCTGTAATGAACCACCTGATTGTGGTGGTGGCACGGATTTTTGTACACCGAAATCGCCAACGACTAAACGTTTATTTAGTGATATGTCACCATCGTTTATTACGCCAGATGATAGGTCAAAACGTTTTCAAAGCGAACCATTGGTAAATAGTGTCAATTATTCTGATAGTTATTGTGATTTAGTAGCTCAGGCAACTAGTTATTTGGCCAACATAAATGAGTTAGTGAACGATCAAGGATCGCGTATTAACGTCGCTAACAAAACTGCCATAATGGATTTTACGCAGCGTATAACAGGTATAGTATCCATACTAGCATTAAAATCGTCTAGCAACGAATCTAGGATGGCGCATTTGGAACGAGAGTTAGATAGCTTAAAAAACAATCAGCAAAAGCCGACGTACGCACAAAAACTTAGCCTTCGTCTACCAGCGAAGTCAGTGCCGGCGGCAGCCGCGGTGGAGTCTCACCGTGTCCAACGCCCTGCTATTGTAGCTTACCCGACTACAGAGCGTTCAGCTGAATACGGGTCGTCATCCGCTACGAAGCAGGCACTGATGAAGGCCATCAAACCTTGCGACGAAGGCTTTCAAATAGTAGGTGTCAAAAAAACAGCCAAGTCTGGGGTAGTACTACGTGTAGCCAACGAAAAACAACTCAAAAAGTTGGAATCCGTAAGTGCGATTAGGTCTGCCGGTCTACGTCTAGAGAAGCCGAAAGGGCGTAAGCCACGCATTCTTGTCAAGGACGTACCCGGTGATATGGAGGACAAAGCGTTCATCACGGCGTTATACCGTCAGAATATCAAAGATGAGGTAAGTGTAGATGAGGAAACGTTTATTAAAAATACCAAAATCACTCGTAGGCGTAAATTAGATACTGGTCGTAAATGGATAGGCCTGGAAGTAGAACCAGACATTCGTAAACATCTTGTTAGCACAAAAGAAAAATTGTTTATAGATTGGGCAACATGTAGGTTTATAGACGACATAGAAATAGTGCGGTGTTCAAAATGTCAACAATTCGGTCACGTTCAAAAGTTTTGTACGTATAAAACAGCTGCTTGTGCTCACTGTGCTGGGGAACACGAAACAAAAACTTGCTCAAATAAAGATCTTCCTGATTTTAAACCTTCATGCGTAGCATGTAAACGCCTTAAGAAACCGCATGACCATCGTTGCGGATCTCAGGAATGTCCCACATATAAGTTGAAATTAGAACAACTAATTCTTAATACAACTACTGAATTAATAGTTTAGGGAACCTCATACTTAGGTAGGTACATCATGGATAATATCGTTATAGGACAATTAAACCTTCACAACGATAGGGTGGCGACATTAGAGTTAGAGCGCTTGGTTATAGAATATAAGTTAGACGTAATACTCGTACAAGAACAATATCAAAATACAAGCCAGAGTAATAAAATCATACAGCTGGACGGCAAAGCACGAGCTGGGATTTATGTCGCGAATTCAAACTTAACTGTAACATCTATTAGTAATCTCATGACGTCACACTGTGCGGTTGCGGAGGTATCTTCTGCGTCCTTTAGAGTTTATGTTGTCAGCTGCTACTTTCAGTATTCACATCCGGTTGCCCCTTACTTACACCATCTTTGCTTGGTTTTAAGGTCCCTTGTGGGCCATAAGGTCATAATTAGTGCCGATGTAAATGCATCATCTACGTTATGGTATGGCAAATATCGTTCTTCTGATAGGGATCGACGGTGCGCCGTCGAGGATTTCATTGCAGAAATGAATTTATCCATCCACAACACACCAGATGCACCACCTACTTTTTGCAGCCCCATGGGCGAGTCTTCTATTGACGTCACACTTTCTTGTGGGGACGTTCGTATAGATAGGTGGCGTGTCCTACCGGACGCGTCATGTAGTGACCACCGCCTGTGTACGAATTCACGTCAAGGCTGCCACGGGACTCGTCATGTATGTCCTCTATTAATTTTAGATATAAAACAAAAGGAGCTAATTGGGATCTTTTTGGTTCACTATTCGCGTCACATGTCAAATACTTCACTTGCTGTAGTCTTTCTGTAGAAGAGAGTGCTGAAATTTTGTCTGACACCTTCATATATTGTGCGGATGTTGCCATTGGCCGTGGTTCTATCACCAACACTCGTAGATGTGATTGGTGGAATAACAACTTAGCTGAACTTCGGCGAGCCTTTCGCAGAGCACGTAGAAAGTTAAATCTATTAAAAAGACGTCAAATAACAGGTGACGTTTATGATACTGCCTTCATTGCTCTTAGAGTTGCTAGATCTCATTATAGGTCTGCAGTTGAAAAATGCAAAATAAATTTGTTACGTAAGATTGTTGATAGACTCGATAGGGAGGGTCCGTGGTCTCCTTTATATCACGAATTTAAAGCAAATAGATCTATCGACTTAGCTTATACCCAAAATATCAAAATTAATGGTAGACATTCCACTGGTATTGAGGAGACAGCGGACTATCTCTTGAATTGTCTGATACCCAACGATCGGCTGGAGAATGACACAGACTACCACCGTCAGATCCGACAATGGGCTGCTTTGCAACCCGTTTCACCAACGTCAGACCTACCATCCTATGACGAATTTATAAATGCTGTCGGATCTTTGCCGCCTAACAAAGCTTCAGGCGAAGACAAAATCTCCAACAAGATGATAAAGGAAGCTTGTAAAACATCTGGTGAGTCCATTTTGTTTGTGTTTAAACGTTGCATAGCAGAAGGTATTTTTCCTCGTATATGGCGCAGTGGTTACATTAGGATCATACCAAAAAGAGGAGACAAACTGTCCGACGACCCTAAGTCATATAGGCCAATAACATTGTTACCATCACTAGGAAAGCTTTTAGAACGTCTCGTAGTTCCCCGGCTTCTGCCGGGCGGTATTAGATTTAGCGATAGACAATTTGGCTTCACAGTAGGTAAATCGACAGTTGACGCAGTTATATCGGTTAGGAAGATAGTTTCGTCATCAACTCTACAATATGTGCTAGGTATATTCTTAGATATATCTGGCGCTTTCGACAACGCATAGTGGCCAATGCTTTTACTTAAATTAAAGTCTCGTGGATGCTTTAGTAACATATATTCCCTCATTTATACGTATTTCCTACATGGAACAGCAAAGTTAAAATTAGGCCACCATGCTGTGTCGAAGGCGCTGACCATGGGTTGTCCGCAGGGATCAGTGTTAGGCCCGTATTTATGGAATCTAGGTTTTGATGACTTTCTAAGCATACCACTACCACCAGGTTGCTCATTGACCGGATATGTAGATGATGGTCTTTTACTTATTCAATCTAATACTAGGGTAGGACTTGAAAGGTTAGGTAATCAATGTTTAGACTTAATCAACAATTGGGGTGAACGCAATCGTTTATATTTTTCTCCACAGAAAACATTTCAATTACTTTTGAAAGGGAACTTAAAAACACCGCCTCGAATCAAATTCAATAACATAACCATTAGAAACAAAGAATCAGTTTGTTATTTGGGGTTAGTTTTAGAGAGAAACTTTTCATTTGTCGAGCACATTAGAACAGTAGGTGAAAAATCTAAAAGAAGTTTTTACGCCTTGTCAAAGATATCAACTGCGACATGGGGGCTTTCGTTCAAAACTTTAAAAGTAATTTATGGTGCAACATATCTGGGTTGTATGTGTTATGGTGCGCCTGCATGGGCTGATAGAGCTACTATCGGTGCTGTACGACGTAAAATGCTACAAAGTCAACGTCTCGCGTTGATATTTTTGTGCAAGGCTTATAGGACAGTTAGTACTGAAGCTTTGCCAGTACTGGCAGGTGTATTTCCAGTCGATCTTGAGGCACAAAGACGAGCAGCAATGTATTACGTGACACGAGATGACATGGATCTAAATTTTCTAGCTCCGCGCGACAGACATAAGATCGCTAGATTGTTGAACCATAAATCCACAGTCTATGACGATCTTTTTGATGAATGGCAATGTCGCTGGAACACATCAACTAAGGGCCGTCACCTCTACCAGTTCTTCCCATGCGTCCGAGAGCGACTGGCGAGGAACTGGTTGGAGGTGGATCACTGTGTAGCCCAATTTCTTACAGGTCATGGCAACTTTAAGAGCAAGTTGTATTCATTTAAGCTAGTTGATTCACCGTTATGTCAATGTTCAACATCTGGCAACAATTATGAATAATCTGCTCATCACATTCTATGGGAGTGTAGTCTTTGGCAAATTGAACGTAATATCATGCTTAACGAATTAGAGGTAACTTCTGGAGTAGTGTACTATACGGATCTTGTGGCAAGTAGGACGAATTTCCGTGCGTTTAGGCGTTTCTGCCATACATATTACTGGAAACAGGCATAGTTCACAATTTAGGCCCCCTTAATGCTCATGTCCGTGGTGCTTATCTTTTCTCATCACTATATCTCTTCGTTGCTTGTCTCCCGCTTTGTTAAGGAGGGAAGTGGATTATTCATTTTCCAACTCCTCCAATATACTTCTGATTAAGTTCGTTGCGGGTTCCAAGACAGTTTAACTTTCCCCGGGACTTCACGAGTGTCAAAACTCGTTGTCATCAATGGTCACTGCTGCTGAACCTGGCTACACAGGTGACACAGTAGTGGGCATGAGGGTGGGATTAGTCCCATTTAAAAAAAAAAGTTACAGTGTATTGACCTCGTTTGTGTCTTTCTTATTGAACAACATACTCTTGATGACTAAATCAGTATTATTCTTAGGACATACCATTATCTATGGTCACATTATGATATAGCAGATGTCTCCTCTTAGTTGTTTTCTTTGAGCTGCATACATAGCGCAATGCACGCGAAGACAAAGAAAATGGCGACATTTGACGGACATCGATGGTACAACGAAGATAAAAACGGTTGAAGAATCTTTACTATGCTATTATAAGTTTCACACGGTACAATTTTATGAAGTAGAAAAAAGTAAAGTAATTAAACTTATTGTATAGATGTCATTGAAAACATTTGTCGATTCGACATTCACCAAGCACGATCACCTGCCCTGGTCGGTCTCCTTCCTATCTTCCAGTTAGATAAACATCACTTCTCTTTCATTATTTATTCGTACTCAATACAAAGCAAGTTCTAACAGTATAGTGTTAGATGAGTCCATTCAAAATGATGTTACATTGATGTGTCTTTGTCTGAAAACTTCTAATCGCAGGCACAAATTACAAAAATAATATTGCCATATGATTCTCCAATCTTTATATTGAAATACAAAACTGTCCTTTCCATATAAATCTTTTGAAACAACCTTAAGTTCTAAAGAAGTCACGAACTTTCATAGTCAATTCGACAATTGAAAGTACATTTCATGAATAAATAAAGTCGGACTTTGGGGTATTGGCGGTATTCCAATAAAAATAAGAAGTGGTAGTAGGTAGTGTTTCTAAATTGAATAGTTTTTTGTGTTCGATCGCTGCAGTCTCCCCCATGCATCACGATATTAGCATAACGTAGCCAGGTGCGGGCGAATAAGTGAGCCGTCGCAATGCGGTATAGGAGATCTTATATTCATATTATTGTAGCGCCGTGCCGCTGGACGCACGACAATTTTGAATCCGAAATCAAAAATGATTCAATGTGTGGTTTAGCCGGGATTTGTTTACGTACTCGCATAGAATCTCGTAAGTCCGAAATAATATTTTTGTGAAGACAAATGTTATCGCTACAATACATAATATGCATATACATATATGTATGCATAAGACTAAGAAAATAAAATTGACGTACTTTTTCGACACCTTATGGATGTGGAATAACAATACACAAGTTACAATGTTTTTTAATAATTGGGCTATATTTTGATATAGCCCAATTATTAAAAAACATTGTAACTTGTGAATATTTTGATTTTGTTGTTCTTAAGATAAGTGCGTTCAAATAAATAAAGTATCATCATTTCAGCTTTGTTAAATGATTGTAGATATAATTAGTACAGTCTTTAATCACTCTAACTACAGGAAAATCTACTGAAATTAAGTATTTTTAAGTAGGAACGTATTATTGTTTATTCAGCATTATTATGTCAGCATTCGAGGCCTCGCCCTTGAAGCTTAAAATAATAACGGATGAGGTTTTCCAATGGCACTGGTCGAAGCCATACCGTATCGTTATCCCCTTGGGTTGCAAAGGTCAGACAGTAGTCTCTCTGCGGAAAGCTATTGTTCTGTCGTATTTGATTAGACTAGAAAGCGGACTCTGTAAGAAGCAAAGACAAACATCCATGTTCATGCACACAAATGTTTGACTTGAGCGGGAATCGAACCCGCGACCTTCGGCGTATTTAATGTCAGATCAAGTAAAACGGATAATAGAAGCATGCTCATAATAAGGTCTACCAACAGGCGGGTCAGTATAAAATAATGCTAAAACCTTGCAGTGCTCGAGGTGATAAATGAATACAAAAAAAGACGCAGACCATGTTTCGCTTGCCTGCGCCGCTACAGGACCTTGAGCGACATCGCGATGGTTTTGAAGAGAAACTTCGAACGTCAACATGGCAGAGACATACACAAGCGCCTTTACCTGCTCTAAGTGCAAAAGGCCTCGATAAATTGAGTATTTCTCAATTCACGTACACAAACAACACTAGCAGAGTCACAAGTGCGTTGCCACCCGTTGAAAGAATTACGAGCCTCTTCCTATTCCTGCGGGACGTAGAAGAAGAATAAAGGGGATCCGACACCGAACGATACGCAACAGTGTAGATACTGTTACGTTACGTTAATATTCTGTGTGAGGGTAATACTTCCCCGGTCGAGCCGGCTCATACGTGCTGGAATCAGCAAATCTCAGCTCTACCTATTACTATTATTTTATTTCATCCGTCTATTCAAGACAGACATTGCCAGTTTCGAATATCTATTCACAACATATCAGAGGATGAAGTCCGTGCTGAGACGAGCATATTATTCAACAATCTGTTCTGAAGTTATTCTGCTCAGACTCGCCAGAGCTTCATATTTTATTCCTAGTGGTGATCTTTGCTAACAGTCGAGATGTTTGCCTTGTGCTTGCATATGTATGGCTGATTCGACTAGCTGAATTACTTTACATAATCTTATAAAACTAGACATTGATTTATTAAATTACGCAGAGCACAACTAAAATTACAACAGATTTTCATTAATACACACAAATAGGACGAAAAGGGGGCTACATTTTTAACCGACTTCAAAAAACGGAGGAGGTTCTCAATTCGTCGGAATCTTTTTTTTATGTATGTTCCCCGATTTCTCTAAGACACCTGGACCGATTTCAAAAAAATCTTGTTTGGATTGAAAGAGTATACCTCCCAGTTGGTCCCATGATCATCAGGTCAGGATCTGATCATGGAATCCTGAAAAAATCTAAGGAACTCTTCAAATTTTATAAGCATACTTGAAGCGATTTGACGAAAACAACCAAATGCCGTCGAGTTTGGGCTCGTTTGAGTCGTCTTTACATAGACATTGATGCTGGATGATTCCCATGGTCTGATGATATTTTTGATTATTTATTACATACAAATGCGTTACAGATTCTCATTAACAACAATTGTACCGATGCTTTCTTCATAGTAGGAGATTACAATTTACCCGGTATAAAATGGACAGACAACAAGGACCACAATTATGTTACTACTATCTAATCTACAGATTCAACGAGTCAATATATATGCGACTTTATAGCAGTTACTAATTCTTTCCAATACAATAACATTAAGAATAATCTGGATCGCATACTGGACTTGTTTATATCAAATGCGGATTGCCAGTCTAGTAACTGTGTAGC
Source organism: Euclidia mi (assembly GCA_944739405.2). NCBI lineage: Eukaryota > Metazoa > Arthropoda > Insecta > Lepidoptera > Erebidae > Euclidia > Euclidia mi. The sequence continues at coordinate 2,678,203 of OX123185.2, forward strand.
ACTTCTGCCACCTGACACTCACCATCCGCCTTTTTGTGTAACAACTTCTCTTGGCAGTAAATTTTCTCCTATGAAACGTCACACTCGTCCTAAATACAACTACTACAAAGCAGACTACGACACAATTAATAAAAAACTTAGTGAATTAGACTGGGACCGCATACTTCATAATCTCCCAGCTGGCAGGGCGGTTGAAACATTTTATGAAGTCATATATGGTACTATTAAATCTCATGTTCCTCTTGTACGACCACGGAATTCTCATTTTCCTATATGGTTTACACGCACCTTAATACGTATGTTTAAAAGTAAAGAACTTGCCTGGATAAAGTGGAAAAAATATGGTAATATATCTGATTACGAAACGTTTATAACTCTCCACAATCACTTTAAAATCGAGTGTGATAAATGTTACCTAAGGTATATGAATTCATGAACGTTAAACACTTTTGGACGTATATTTCGAAAATACAGAGTAAAGCCAATATTCCCGCAAATATGTATCTTGACGATGAACACGCAAATGATCCGACCGCAATATGCAAAATGTTTTCTAAGTTTTTCACATCTGTTTTTGAACCCTCCACCTTTGAACTAGAACACTGGCAAGCACCTTCAATGTTTGCAGATAATTCTTCGTGTGTGTCGGACATACGTTTAACATCTGATGTCTTAATAAAGTCTCTTAAATATATTGATTTAAATAAAGGGGCCGGTCCTGATGGTATACCCCCAATGTTCATAAAGAAAACCGCAGACCATATTGCATATCCACTCTGTATTATTTTCAATAAGTGCCTTAGTGAGGGAATATTTCCTGAAGTTTGGAAGCACGCTTTCATCACACCCGTATATAAAAGTGGTGATAAAAATAACGTCCAAAATTATCGTCCCATCTCTATTTTATCCACCTTGTCGAAGCTTTTCGAGAGTCTTGTGCACGGTGAATTATACTCCTACATACTTAGCTTAATCATTCCCGAACAACATGGGTTCGTCAAACGTCGCTCAACAGTCACTAATCTTACATTATTTACAAGTTATTTATTTAAAAATATGGATGATCAAACTCAAGTTGACGCTGTGTACACCGACTTTCGAAAGGCCTTCGAAAAGGTGGATCACAAGTTGCTTTTAGACAAAATTGCCTACAACGGTATCCGCGGCAATTTAGATCGATGGTTCATGTCTTACATCTACAAGAGGACTCAAAAAGTAGTCATTAATGGGTTTGAATCTGACTCCACTATTGCCATCTCCGGAGTACCACAGGGGTCCATTCTAGGACCCCTACTTTTCAATCTATTCGTCAATGACATAAAATACTGTTTTACTTACTCACAGTTCCTGATGTATGCTGATGACGTTAAAGTTTACAAGGCTTGTTCTAGTCTACAAGACTGCATACTCTTACAGAGTGACCTAGACAGGTTTTCTCAATTTTGTTTACTCAATAAACTGCATCTCAACATAGCTAAATGTAATGTAATAACTTACACAAAAAATAAGAAGGTTCTTAAATATGATTACACTATTCAAGACATAATCCTACAAAAGGTCAGCCACATCCGTGATCTAGGTGTCACGTTAGACACTAAATTACATCTCGACCTACACATTAACAATATTGTTAATAAAGCCTACCAAATATACGGTTTCGTTATGAGATTCTCTAAAGATTTTAAACGTCGAACCACCCTATTACTCTTATATAAAACGCTTATTAGATCTCAACTAGAATTCGCATTCCCGATTTGGAATCCATTTTACAACAAATATGTGATCAGGATTGAAATGATCCAAAAAAATGTTTAAGAACTATCCATTACAAATTCCGTCATTCTAAACTTCCATACCAAGAGTTACTTACAGAATATGCTTTATTAAGCTTGAAGTCCAGACGCAAACTGCTCATGTTTATGATGTTGCATGGCATTTGTAACAATAAATTTGATTGTAGTGGTATTACGAATCAACTATGTTATGTGGTGCCTAGAACTGTATTACAGCGGGAGGTGCGCGTGCCTCGGCTGTTCCACACTGAAAAGTGCAGAACAAACGCCGGTGCACGGGCACCTCTCCGCTGTCTCCTAGAAATATATAACACACATTTATCTGACATCGACATTTTTGCACTCTCACACTTAAAATTTAAAAGAGCGGCGGTTGAAATACTAAAACGCTTGTCCTAGTATTTCCACATTATTTTATTTCATTTCCTTTATTATGTTAAGTTTATTTTTCAATATGAGATTTTGGCTCAACTTCGCATGACCTTTGAATAATCATCATTTATTTAATATTATTCTGCGGATATAGGTGTGGGTTATACATTAAGTAATATGAAAATACCTTCTGTAAACTTACCACGCAATGAAATGTATAACTGTTATATGTCCCAATAAATAAATAAATAGATAAAGCTGGAAGGTAACCATGAGATCTTTGTGATACAACAACCCAATCTCATCGAGTTTCGGTCGTTTGATTCGTTTTTACATGGACTTTGGTACTGGATGTTTTGCAGGGTCTGATGATGGAGCAGGAAGGTGGCCATGGGATCTTTGTAATACAAAGACGCAATCCCATTGAGTTTGGGCTCGTTTGATTCGTCTTTACATGGACTTTAGTGCTGAATGTTTACCAAACTCTGATGATGGAGCAGGATGGTAGCAATGAGATATTTGTAATAAAACTACGCAACCCCATTGAGTTTGGACTCGTTTGATTTGTCTTTACATGGACTTTAGTGCTGAATGTTTTTTTCAAAGTCTGATGATAGAGCAGAAAGGTCGCCATGGGATCTTTGTAATACAATAACGCAATCTCATCGAGTTTAGGCTCGTTCGTTTTGTCTTGGCAAACACTTTGGTACTGGATGATTTTCGGGATCTGATGATGGAACTGAAACGAATGTGTTTAGGCTAGTTGAAAACAAAAAAAAATACTTACTTGAAATTGCCAGAAAGTTACAGGTCTACATTTCAGAATTGAGGTAAGTAAGGAAGGCCTCCCTATCATGTACCACCTACACTATCCTATGTACCTACTTACCACCTATTACCATTTTTTTTATTAGTATACCACTAAAAAGCAAAAAATAAAATTATTTTTAAATAAAAATTAACCGACTTCAAAAACACTGAAGAACTAAAAAGCAAAAAATAATTGGTTATGGAGCAAAACTTTTTGGAGTCGGTGCGAAGCCCTTACGCAAAAAGTTACTAAATTACAAACTACCTATTATATCAATAACGAAAGTTATATAAAAAAGTATAGAGGTTTTATAGACAGATCAGAAATGCTTGGCACCGACTCCAAAAAGTTTTGCTCCATAACCAATTATTTTTTGCTTTTTAGTTCTTCAGTGTTTTTGAAGTCGGTTCATTTTTATTTTAAAATAATTTTATATAATATGTATAGATATTGAGAAAGCAATTGAAAACCCTTGACTAAAAAGTGGATACTTTTGCAACGATAGTGTACAGTAGTAGTCATTCATGTGTAACGTAAGATGCGGCAAACGTGCATGCCTATCGCCCGATGGTAAGTGGATATCGCCAAGCATGGAAACAAGCAGCACCAGAGGAATAACTCTTTGTGATACAAAAAGCAATAGGAGGAGCAGTGAAATGAGGAAGAAGGAAAAGTGGATAGGGACTCCAGCACTCGCAACTGTATTAGATATTGTTGCTTTACGTCGATATTCTGCGAGAGGGTAATACTTCTTCGGTCGAGCCGGCCATTTTATGTTGAAATCAGCAAATTCCTAACTTTGTAGCTTTGGTTTATTCGCCATTAGGGGTACACTATAAGATTGGCACATTATTGTTTTGAGTATTTTGTGTCATATATATATATACATTGAATTTAATAAATTGACATGCTTCGTAAATTATTTGCTTAGGTGAGGCATATCTGTATAGGTTGGTATATTAATGATAAACAAGTACTTACGACTCACTTATCCAATGAATCATTTTCTATATTAAATTCGTTTAATATTATATTTAACGACGCAGTAGGGGTAGGCCTCCCGCATGGTGGACCGACGATCTGGTTAAGATTGCGGAAAGCGGTTGGATGCAGGCAGCTCAAAATCGGTGTGAGTGGAGAACCTTGGGGGAGGCCTATGTCTAGCAGTGGAGGTCTCTAGGCTGACATGATGAATATTATATTTTATGAATTAAATAAATATAATCATTAGCTATCACTATTTTGTTTACTGTCTATAATACACTCGTGCAGAGTTTTCGAATGAGAATATGTGTATTTCCATGTTCTAAAGTACTTCAATTTAATTAAAACGTTCTAGAACAATCCCACTAGTTCCGTAAAAGGGAGTAGCGAATGTAATTCAATTACTTAAATGCCCAGCTCAATTTGGCTAAAAATCGAACAGAGTAAAGCATAAAGTTTTTTGGCACGAATAAAAATTCCGTTTCGCCCCGCCTGGGACCAGCGAGGCATTGTTAGAATGCCGCATTTTCTTACTTAATACTCACATTGAAAACATTAAAACTATTCTGGCAAGCGAATTGTTGCAAGCTGGAAACATTGTCACTGTTATTTACTGTCTGCGTTGCTCGAGCGATAACTATTTTCTCGAGTACCACGCATAGATTTTCGTTTTTTGATAAACTTAATTATAATTTAAAATTGTCTTAATTAGATAATGAACGTGCAAACCAGCGTAATGAATTTATTAAAAGCTGTGCCAATATTCTTATAAGTTTGTTTGGAAAGTTTGCCTGAGTGCAGGAATCGCGTTTCAGGTAAATGACCCCGGTGTGCTGAGAGCAAATATTTAGTTTTATTTTGTTTTATTTTATTCTTATAAGGAAAACTAACAGCCGACCTAGTTGCTTATTTTCTAAAGTGTGTGCTGCTTCTGCGGCTTTTTTTGCTGGTGAAGAACCACAATTTGTTTATTTTATTGGCCGAAGATATCTATTTTATACTAAACGCAGTATAAAGAGACCAATCAGTCTCTTGCCATGTATATCTAAGATTCTGGAGAAAGTGGTCTGTCTACAATTAAGGCAATGAGGAGTATAATGTTCTACCTGAAAGACAATCTGGCTTTCGGGTGGGTCATAGTATGACCACAGCCTTAATTGATGTTGTGGATAACATCCTGGAGGACAGAGACCAGGGCAACGGAACGTTGCTTGCATTATTGGACTGTTCCGGGGCATTTGATTGTATCAGTGTACCGCTTCTCCTTTCAAAGCTGGCATATTATGGATGTGACCACAAATCAATATGCTGGTTTGATAGCTATTTGAGTAATCGATATCAGCTTGTTCAGGTGACAGAAAATGATGATAGTGAGTCAACAGTTTCACTTGATTCCGTTGTGAGAGGGGTCCCCCAGGGATCAATTTTAGGCCCACTTCTGTTCATAATTTACACAGCAGACATAGGTGGAACCATAACACAAGCTAGATTCCACCTGTATGCTGATGATATCCAACTGTATGTGTCTTGCAGGCCGGAGAGCTGCTCTGAGTCTGTGGGTGAGATGAATAAAGATTTAGACGAAATATCAGAATGGGCGAGCAGAAATTCTCTAATACTTAACCCAAATAAGTCTCAGTTTTTGTTCATCGGCACTAGGGAGATGGTGAGCAGGGTACAGGGGTGTGGGCTGGATGTGAGGATCAAAGGTTGTCAAATAGAGCAGGTACAAGAGGCTCGGAACCTAGATGTTATATTTGACCAGTACTTACACTTTGAGACTCATATAGCAGAGGCAGTGCAAAACTGTTTTATAGGTTGAAACTAATATATAAGATCCGACCCTATATTAGCGAGGACATGCGTACTCACTTATGTGAAAAGTTGATCCTGTCTAAGCTGAATTATGCAGACACGGTGTATTGTGCCTGTCTGCTAAACCGAACTGAAAGGCTAATTCAGCGGGTGCAAAATGCTTGAGCACGTTACTGTTTTAATGTACCACCACGCTCACATATTACACCCTTTCTAAACAAAAAATAGATCTTGAATATGTCATCTCGCAGGCAGCTTCACTTGGCATCACTTCTTTTCGGGGTTATATTTACAGGTAGGCCCACATACCTCTACAATAAACTTAAATGGTCTAGCGATATCAACAAACACATAACAATCTACTTACCTATTGGTTACGCCTAGACACCGAACTGCTGCTTTTCCGTGGTAGTTTTAAACTAACTGCAACTCATTGTTGGAACGACTTGCCCCCACCTTTAAGAACCCTGAAATCAAGTTTCAGTTTTAGTAGAAAATACAAACAACATCTGCTAAAACAACAACTTCAACTTTAAAACTTACCACGCTATGCAAATCAATCTAGATCTGTCTCACTGTACCTATTGCCATCCAACTGGCCGGCGACGCATTTAATTCTCCAACTCTAAGGCCAGTTGTTTGTTTGTGAGTAGTGGGATTTTCTTTCGCTCGTCTCAAAACTGTGATATGTACCCCAATAATGTTCTGACGCATGGCTGACACACGAAATAAATATGCCGACACACGCATATTGTAATAGTTCACAAAAAAACATGTTTCACACGTTAGGAATTTTAAATTTTCTCCAAATTTCTGTTTGTTTGTAGTTTCCACCATTGTTAACAAATTGTTAATGTTACTTAGGCTTGGCATCTGTTTCCAGCTTTTGAAACTCCGCGCGATCAGCGCGTGCACAGATAACGAATAGTCATTGGGACGTGCGCGTACGCCTTTGCCATAGACAAGTATAAAAAAAATATTTTCTTGTGTCCGTAATATATTTATTTAATTTATTTATAAAAACGGTCCCAACAGAATATCAGCGCCATCTTGTGTCACAAGATGGCATTACGCTGAGTTATGATCCGATTCTGTTTATGTTATGTTAGTTTTTAAGTTTTTATCTCTCTCTCTGTTGCATGCATGTTCATAAACGGAATAAATGAGTATTTCTTTCTTTCTTTCTTTCTTTCTTTAACTTATCCGCATTTTATGGAAGAAATAGTTCCTCTTCATTGCGTCAGGTAGAGGCTAGTTTATAGAAATTGTTCGAGAAATATAAAAATTAGAAATATACACAAACTAATCTATATCCAGCAAAACGCCGGTCATAACGCATTAATCAATACTAGTATTAAAAATTATATTGGTAGCGCTTGTAGCGAGATTTGGCTAACCGATCGTAATAGGTCGGCGATTAACTTCGCCGACCTATTACGATCGGTTAGCCAGCAATGCTATAACAGGATGCAACTTGGATGGGTGACCGTGTGTGGCATTTATATCTGAGCGCTACCGTGCTTCGGAGGGCACGTAAACCGGTCGGTCCCGGTTATTGTCTAAGGATGAGGATCGTTGTGGGGCGGTCTGAAAACTTCGACACCAGAGTTGGCCACACACTCACATGAGAAAGAAAGAATAAAAAAGTCGAAAATGTGTTTTTACTTCATTCTTTCACGTTGAAACGAAGCAATGTTATGATATGATTTTTGTGTGAAATGATAATTTAAAGGATGTAAAGTGTCATAAGCTCTTTTCCTTCTTTCTTTTTACCGTGAAAAGAGGCGGATACACTTTGTATCATGTTATCCGACTCCCGCACTGTTGGAGCCGCAGGTGATTTCTAGAATCCAATAGAAGGATTAACAGGAGAAGGATTAACAGGAGAAGGATTAACCTTCTCCTGTCTTGTGAGTAAGTCGTTTAGTTCGAGTCGTTCGTTTAGTTGATTTTAATTGTGGAAACATGTAGACATGCAGTTTTACCCACATTAGGTTTTTATTTAAATGCCTTGGTGTTAAAATGTAGTAAATTGCCAATAGGTAAACGTTTTAGTAGGTAGTTTATGTAAAAATACTACTCAAAATATAATTAAAGGTGGAATAAGCAATAAATAAAGCCCAGTGGTTTACATAACGGACTGCCGAGACAATGGCCTCGGGTTCGATCCCCAGTTACTCCGGGCACACACCTCTGACTTCTCGAAGTTATATGTGTATTAAAAATGTTAATTATCGCTCGCTTAACAATGAGCCCGGTAGATGGCAATAGGCTCGCCCCCTATTACATTGGGACTGAAACATAACTGGCAAAGTGTGGGTGTATAATACACCTCTGCCTACCCCGTCGGGGATTAAAGACGTGAAGTTATATAATCGATTTTAAACTTTCGCGATTTGTATACATCATACAATATTATTTAGCGGGTCTTAGTCGCGATACGTGGGAGAATAACAGAGGTATTTATGCCTTTAAATAAGTAAATTATCGCGACTAAGACCCGCTAAATAATATTGTATGGTGAAGTTGTATGTTATGTGATGTAAGCAATAAAATTATTAATATATTAGACTGGCATTTATCTCCAGGAAGGCAAAAAATTTCCATTTATTGAATATCTAACCGTAGCGAAAACTTAATCAAAAGAGGACATTGAATTTATTCAAATACCCAAAAGTTGCCCTGTTTACTACTTTTGTGGTAAATAAATTGGATTCAATGGATAATTTAAGCGAAAAGGGATAATAATAATAGGGACCTGAATTTTAAGTAGAATCCAATTCGATAATTGTTTTTCTTCGCTAACATTTCAAAACTTTTTAGAAACTTTGTTAACTCGTTACTTACAGTTAAAAAAAGTTCGTAAAATGCCATTCGCAGAAAATTAATGGCAAAATTTGCCTGCCTTTAACTTCCATTTTTCAAATCTGGAGTTCTCATTATTTTAGTTTAGTTTCGGTCATTTGGAGAATTTCTTTTCTGTATATTTTGGGGCCCATTTCCTTTTTCACACCTGACCTGATTTGAAATCTTCTTTTTCTTAATGAATTAATTTTAATGATATGTACCAACTGAAAAAAGTGTTATAACGTTTTATAACAAGTTTTTACTTAGCGATCGTGTTCGTTCTGGCCTATCGATCGGTAAAATCTGAATTTATATTTTCAAAGAGATTTCATTTCAGTGCTGGGCTGGCTACGAGGCTCCATTTTCCCCTTAATTTGGGTCTTGCTTTCCCAATCAGCGCTAACAATATAAACAATTTTGCTCCCTGACGTTTTAATTCTACGATACAGAATTTTTTGGACATATTTATATTTATTTTAACACCTAGTTGTGCCCGCGTGGATTCACAGGGTACCACTATATTTACTTCTCGGGTATATAACCCTTAGGTAGTTGTGCTATTGACAACACGTATGGAACAATTCACAATCTTAATATATAAAATCCTTGCCTTACTGACTGACTGACAGACACGCTACAGCCAAAACTATTGGGTGCAGGAAGCTGAAATTTGGCATGTATGTTCCTTGGGGACTGTAGGGGTGCACTAAGAAGGGATTTCCCGAAATTCTCACGGGATCAGCAAAAACGGGTAAATTTTAAAAAATGCAGGCGTAGCTGCTGGCGTCCTCTAGTCATAGATAAAAGCATGAGGAATTTAGGAGGAGTTAGGTGGTAGTATTATATATCCAGAAGGAGTTGAAATATATCATCATCAGCCCTTTATACTGTCCCACTACTGGGCACGGGCCTCTTCTCACTATGAGAAGGTTTAGGCCATAGTCCACCACGCTGGCCAATTGCGGGTTGATAGACTTCACATGTCTTTCGAGAACATTTTGGAGAACTCTCAGACATGCAGATTTCCTCACGATGTTTTCATTCACCGATAAGCAAACGATAATTAACAATATAATACGCACTAAACTTCGAAAAGTCATTGGTGCGTGCCGTGGATTCGAAACCGAGACCCTCTGCGTAGCAGTCTGTCGGTCTCTCCACTCGGCTATCGTTGAAATATGTATACATCGAAAATTTAATTTAAGAGTAAAAATATTTATTCTGAAATGAGACTCTTTTCATTCCGTTCATATTGTCATATATCTAGAAACATTCGCAGAGGCAGCGATAGCTTAGTGGAGATATCAACAGACTGCCGTGCAGAGGGTATCCGATTCGAATCCACGGCGCGCACCACTGAGTTTTCGTAGTTATGTGCGTTTTAAATTGTTAGTTATCACTTGCCCCGTGCCTCGGAGAGCACGTTAAACTGTCGGTCCCAGCTGTCATGAAGAACTTTGACAGTCGTTACGGGGAGTCTGAACCTTCAAATAAACTGATACTCGTCTAAACCATGGAATATCGCTGTCCCTTTGGGCTGCGGTGGTCAGACGGAAGTCGCTCTGTGGAAAAGTTGATATTCTGTCATATCTGGTTAGACCAGTCAGCGGACCTCGGGCTCCAAGGCGTGTAAGTCTTAGATGCAACCGGGATAACGCTAGGACGACGATGATGATCTAGTAACATTCGCACTTAGTGATGAGCCTCATGACAACATTCACTTAGTCCAGTCGTTGTTCACAGTAAAGTTAGATAGGAAGTCGACTGTTCTCAAATTCAGTTGAATGCTGGTTTTAGCCTGTATTGACTAATGCTAAGTAAGGGAGATAGGACATCGTCGCTATGAACAGAAGTTGTATAATTTCGATGGATAGAGAGGTTGTCATCACATATTTATGTCAGCTATACAATTATTTTCTACGGGATCTGCCGAATTAAAAAAAAAATTTACTTAGAGCAAGTTTCACCGCTATCTTATAAGTCCCTGTTAAATTTATTTGTAAGATAACACAAACAAACATTTTGATTTATCTGGAAGATAAAGCCTATCCAGAAATGTAGTAACTGGGTCTTAATTGTTGGTTATTTATAAGTCTAGATAACTAATTGGATATATCAAACACTGTCTGTAAACATTCGGTAAAACTGCCAGGTCCGCAGCGAACCCGTCTTTCCCTTCTTTGCACTTAAGAATTGAATAACGCTGGCAATTATAATAGTATTCTACGAATAGCGAGCTATTAAGAAATAAAGCATTTTATACAACATCTTAGTCTACAAACGTAAGTAGATTTCTACCTAGCATCTCAATGTTGTGAAGATTTACAACTTTGAATAAGTTAGTATCCGGTGGTGGAAATGTCTTATGTCGAAGACTCAATATTTTGGTAAAAAAATGCCCACTATAAATTGATCATATTTTATCAAAATATTGAAGAATCTTCGGGAATACTCTTTGGCATAGAAATACTAGACTTAAAAAACTCGTTTTGAGAGGTCGGAGTGAACGAGAGGGGCAGAGGTATAAATGGAGTAACTAGGAATGAAATATAGCCACAGATATAAAAAAAATAATAGGCCAGAAGACCAATTCTTGTATTTTATCTGACATTGGCACTGTATTCTTTACGAAATGCTAACAATGTTATTTTCGTTTAATTTGACGTATATGGTTCGTCGTTGACACATATTTTCACACATTGTTTAATCCATGATCTCATCGCGATGTCATTAAAATATAGAATACCACTGGGGACATAAGCATAACATTTACATTAGATCGAAACAGCATTTTGAACAAATATAATTACAAGAATTTGTCCACAGATCAACATAACTAAGAAACTAGCATTCAAATAAGTTACAAAAAGTCAAAGTGATATGTCATATGTGCATGTTGCTTGCATCCAACTGCAACGGTGCCAACAACTGTAACCTTCACATCGTATCATTGTAGAAAAAACAATGTACTAAAACATAATATACATTTACTTGGTAACATATTTTATCTCACTCTGTCACCTATCATTTTCAAAGTCGATATATCCAGGCTTAATGGTGCAGAAATGAAATATAACATTTGTAGTAAATCTGGTACTTGGGGTGAGATTATACTAAAGAGGTTGCGAGCGTAATTTTATAATGTTCTAAAATGTGGATTTTTCTACTCGCTGTTCATGTAGGGCTATTTTAAAGGCAAAGGAAGGTAGTAACTTTAACTGGTGTGTCGTTGATGGCTGTGAGATGTGTGTTGAGAAGTAGACGTACCAAAGCTATTGTGATAATAAGTACCAGACTATCTCCCAATAAATTACAGTATTACATTACAACAGCAATTAGTTATCCAGTAAAATCAGTCCCACAGTACGCCAGTCTACCTTTTTCCTTTCTTTAAAAATTTCTACCGCGCTAGGAATATATCATGTGTAATGGCCGACTTTAGATACATGCAAGCAACGGACACGATGAATACCCAGACTCGAAACAACAATTCATGGATAAAATGTTGTTACTTGTGGGAATCCAACCCACGATACTCGATGCAGTGTCAGGCGGCGAGGCGACTGCTGAAACGACTACGCCAACAGTGGCACGGTTGGCGTAGCGGTATGTGGATTTTATTTTAAACTAGCTGGTACCCGCGGCTTCGCACGCGGATAATAATAATATTTTATTTTAAATTTCATACTTTGCGCGAACCCTACAACCTCCTTAATTAAGCCGTTTCGTAAAATGTGTTCTTAGTGGACGCCTAAAATAAATAAACTGCATCTCAGCCAAATAAAATGTTTATACGCCTGGCTATTTTCAAAAGTTAATAATAACTGAAAATATACTCTTAGGTATATATACAACATAGATTCGGTATCGTGACAACAACGCTACCTACCGGGTCAAATTTTAGCCTATATGTAGCGCTATAAAGTCCTCTACTTTGCAGTGAAAGTCTCATTTGAATCGGCTCAGCCGTTCCCGAGATTACCCCGGACAAACAGAAAGAAAGACAGACAGACAAAAATGTTAAAAAGGGTTGTTTTGGACTTAGATTCGTGTAACTAACTATATGTACTTGAAAAAACATAGTTATTTTGAAATCACAGACAGACACTTAAATTTTATTTATATGTATAGATGAATAGAAGAAGTAAAGACTTGTTATCGCGACAACAGCGCCAACTACCGGTTCAAATTGTAGCCTATATGTAGCGCTATAAAGTCCTCTACCTTGCAGTGAAAGCTTCATTTGAATCGAATCAGCCGTTCCAGAGATTACCCCGGACAGACAGACAAAAATGTTAAAGAGGGTTGTTTTGGACTTAGATTCGTGTAACTAACTATATGCACTTGAAAAAACATAGATATTTTGAAATCACAGACAGACACTTTAATTTTATTTATATGTGTAGATACTTGAAGTTGGTATGTATGACCATGTGCTTGTTTCATCGAGTAATTGAAACAGAGGATAGAAACAAGTTATTAGTTTTGTATATAGCAATTGACGCCTATTCAGAACAATATTAGAAAACGTCTTAACACCCGGTGTAAATATTATCTGGCTCTGCAACTATATTACTTTATCACGATCAATTTTCCTAAACATCGTTGTACTAACGGATCTTCTTCGTCTTTTTTACTGTCAAGTTTCCAGCACTCAAGAAGGTCTTCAACCTGCCCTATCAGTAAGATCTCAGACCGACTTTTAGTGACCTCCATATTACCACAATAAACAGTTACCCATCTCAGGTGCGACCTCTCATTTTATGGCAGACAGACTTAATTATCACTATCTTTATATATATATTTCTTGTGTGCGTGTGTATGTCACTGAACTCCTCCTAAACGACAGGACCGATTTTGATGAAATTTCTTGTGTGTGTTCAAGGGGACTTGAGAATGGTTTAGATTCACAATTTAGTCCACTGGAAAATGTTTTTTAGTTATTTTTTAATTTATAAGTAAGTAGTTGTTGATTTCGGAATGTTTCACATTGAAACCGACAGGCTGCGCTACCAACGCAGTGTCAAATCTATATTAATAATTTCGTCAAGGGGTAGACTCGATCAAAACTTTATTTGATTAATAAAACATTAAAAATAAAGATTTCGAGTCGACAACATATTATATCCGTAAAATTCGGATTGTCGAGCATTTTGTTAAATTCTAATGCTTCTGACAGACAAATCGCAGTCGCCATATTGGCCACTCTAGCGAAACGTCACTGATACCGGATAACATTTTGAGTACTACTAAGTCTTAGTACTAAGTAGTTTGTATGTATAAATACTTTTTGCAGTTATATTTATTAAACAGTTAAAACGACAATAAATAGAAGTATCCGCCCAATAAAGGAGATTTGTGTTACCCCGAACATAGATGATATACTTACTATAACTAGAGACACCCGAATTTACGCGAGCGAAGCCGCGGGCAAAAGCTAGTATAGTATAAAACAAAGTCTATCTTCTGCCTGTCTGTCCCTATGTATGCTTAAATCTTAAAAACTACGCAACGGATTTTAATGCGGTTTTTATAATAGATAGATTGATTCAAGAGGAAGCTTTATATCTATAATTGACGCGGACGAAGCCGCTGGCGACGTGTAGTTAAAGTACAAAGCGAAGTTCAAAATCAACTACAGAATATTACTTAATAGAGAGCCTCTTTTAAAAATAAACTTTAAAAGGTTTATTTTTATTAACTTCAGTATATTTAATTAGTATCACTTTGTATAATATAACTGAAGCTATGATTGCGAAGCGTTTGCGTAGCGGGAGTAATTTTCTGTTTAATTTAAATTCATATAAAACTTATTTCCAACCACTTTTCTTGCTTTCGGTAGCTTCAAAGTCTTTTCTGATTCATAATCTTGTCAAAAAGCTTTATATATAAACGTTGGTTTGATATTATCCTGCGTGAAATATAAAAGTCATTAGTTAGTATTGAAAGTTATTCGAGAAAGTTAGACTAATATTATTTCGACTTAATTATTATTGACGGTAATATATTTTTCTCCTGGTAAGTTTTTTTCTGTAATGCAAAATGCTTTAGTATTATTATTCGTGTGAAACGTTTATATTTACTGATGAAATAAGTTTAAACTAGCGACCCTGTTGGAAGAAGTTTTCTGCCTGACTGGCTACTCAAAGTTGACACTCCGACGGCAGCGCTACCACCTAATCCAATCGCATTTTCAAAATATCCAGAAATCTATTATAATATACACGTAATTTCATCCAAATATGTTCACAATATCCAAAAAAGGTAGTCTGTAGATGCTAGACTACAAGCAGTTGATAACCAGTGGGTTAATAACCTTGCAGTCACCAACTGTTTATTTGGAAAGCTCATTGAAAAAGTATAGAGTAATTAAAACTATATTTTCTAATTAAAAGCCATGCCATGTAGAAAGTTCACCATATAATATTTTAAACCATGTCTTACTTACTGAATATGCTATCAAAATTCTTAGAATAAATATTACTTTGAGCAAAGAATTAGGTCGTTTCGTGGTAGTACCAGGCTTTTGTTGATGGCAAAATTCCTTAAATGTCGCCGCCATTTACGCCGGTGACACTATAGGGACGATTTAGTGTCGTAAAGAAACATTAAACCTCTTTGTTTTCAGAAAGTCTATAAAACACTTACAATCTCTATTGATAGGTGCGAAGTCAAAAGAAGATAAACCTCAGACTTTAACAGGCTGAAGGAAGTTTCAGAATAGGGTGTATTTAAGAGGTATGGTATATAGCTTGTTGACTTTAGATGAAACAGGTCAGAACAGCCAACCATTGAACATAGAAGTTACCAACATAGTTATGCTTCTCTCGGCGTACCTCAAAGAGTCACGTCGGAGACAACTACACGGTTAGCACACAGAACTAAGTTTGAATGTGATAATCCACAGATATATAGAGTACAGACGAAACATACCCTTACTGCGTATTTATTGATTTACAATATTATGTCTAAAACGTTTTCTAGATTTATTTCTATTACTGCTATAAAATATAGCGAAGATTTTTATTTACATCGACGGGTAGCAATAAATTTTATTATCATGTTGAATTATTTCAGATAGATATTTGGCGATGTGGCTAGATATTAAATCAATAGCCTGTAAACAGCATAAATCTAATATTGGTCTAGTGGTTTGTGTCCTTGATTGCTAGGCCAGGGAGCATATTTGATGCCGAGGTAGGACAAGTATTTGTTAAGTGAACATGTTTATTTGTTTCAAAGACGGTTTGATCTATATCTAGAAGTAGGCCTCTAAAATGTTTTATATGAACTTGAAACCTCCATAATATACAGGTTATTTGTAAAACACCATTAACCTCTTAGGGGATGGTTATATTCATCATTATGATTAACTTTTGTTTTGTAACTTTAGCGAAACCGCGAAAAAAGTATCAGCTGTTCCAGACATTTTGTTGGGGTCAAAGTTAAACTTTGAATGAAACAGCTGATATTTTTTCGCAATGTCGCAAAAGTTTCAGAACAAAAGTTGTTCATAGTGATGAATATTACCACCCCCTAAGAGGTTAACGGTGTTTTACAAATAACCCTGTATAATATAAATCAAAATGCGACAATGTCGGATTAATTGTTATATAGCCAATTTATGGATAGATCAAATATCGAGACCAGCTGTAAATTGTACTAACTGTTATACATAGCATCGATATCAAAATAGTATCTTTTGAAAAGAAATGAGTCTATAAATAAAGTGGTATGGTCCTTACCCTATATTGGTTAGATTGCGGACAGTCAGGCATTAGAGCAGTATTGTATCGCATTTACTAATATCGTTTACTACTATCACTAATATCGCAGTATCACATAATATTCCTCTAGTTAAGCCATTAAGTGAATCTGCCAGGAGGCATTTACAGCTTAATGTCCGCCGATTAAGTATGTGTAGAGTATGTAGGGATATGTGAGGCTCTAGCAGCATTGTTACCGTCATATCTAGTTACCAACATAGTTCAACACGGATTGAGATGCTTAGGCTTTACTAGTACGTATAAACACATCACTATTTATTGTGAAAGGGTAGGCAGTGATGTAATTCATATTTTATCGGACAGTACAGTGATTCTAACGATCATCTCGCCGTTTAACCCTGCACTTTGTGTCGTGGGTTCGATGCCCACACGGCGATTTAGGTGACCTACAAATTGTTCCTTCCTATTTGCAAAGTCTACCGTGACTCAGGCAAAATAAAAAAAATATTTCAAATTGGAGCTTTCCGTTTTTAAGAAAAATTAAAAAGGACTGTTTAACTATATACTCAGTTATTGCTATTCCATTTGAAATAGAGAGCATCATGGATATTCGTATAATTTTGAATTAATTTAAATCATACACAACATCGTAAAATATCGTCATCAGAAAGGTAGCCATCGTAGGATATTTGCAATTTTAATCCTGTATTACACGTATAACACCGTACTGTAATAACTATTGCGAGCGCTGGTACTATACGTTGCAAATAACACGCTACATTATCATAATCAGCCCTTTACACTGTCCCACTACTGGGCACGGGCCTCTTCCCATTATGAGAACGGTAAGGCCATAGTCCACCACGCTGGCCAAGTGCGGGTTGGCAGACTTCACATGTCTTTCGAGAACATTATGGAGAACTCTCAGACATGCAGGTTTCCTCACGATGTTTTTCCTTCACCGTTTAGCAAGCGATAATTAACAATTTAATACGCACATAACTCCGAAAAGTCATCGGTGCGCGCCGTAGATTCGAACCCGAATCCTCTGCGTAGCAGTCTGTCGGTCTCTCCACTAGGCTATCGCTGCTTGTATGTAAGTGTAAAGGTATTGTTCATGTATGAACCATATAAAACCCATATAGATAATAGACTCCAAGTTTGAAAAACATCAAAGAGTGATTGAAATAGCATGTATTTATATAAAAGCACTGAAATCAATGTATATAAATCTAGATAACGTGGAGAGGATGGATGACGAAAGATTGGCCAAGCAGATATACAAGGCAAGTGTGAATGGGACAGGACGAAGTGGAAGACCTAGGCGGACGTTCTCTAACCAGATTGGAGATATCCTAAAATCAGGACAGGTTAGAAGTACCCAGAACAGAAGTGCATGCATGAGGAATCTGATGGGAATGAATGAAGCAAGAGAGATATGTATGTCATGATCGTTATGGCGCTCCCTAGTCTCACCCTTATCGGAAATCCATTAAAAACAAACTTACTTATTCTTTAACCAAGCTCTTTATCGATTTTATAAACGATGTCTTTGCACCCGGTGTCAAACGATATATTTTTGCTAAATTATAATTAAGGAATACTAGACTACAAATAGGAAAATTAGCTTATGTCCCTCTCCAGCTTTCTACCTATCTCCTGAACGAAGGATAAACAGACAAAGGAACTATTTATAATATTAGTAGACCATTTTTGGCACACATTGATGCGGCAATGCAACATTTTTAACAATCCCTGTCATCATAATCAGTATATATATAATTCTTGCGTTACTGACTGACTGACAGACAAGGTACAGCCGAACACACCTGGCGCAAGAAGCTGCACTAAGAAAGAATTTCATGTGCCCACGGGAACAGGAGTAGATGGATAAATTAAAAAATATATCTATATTCTCGGGCGTAGCTGCGGGCATCCCCTAGTTTATAATTTCAGTAATGTAAGCTTCTATAACAGGCAAGACTTACAAATTGTATTTAAATCTTATAGCCCGAGAGCTAACTAATTTGGAGGTGTTTGTAGGCAACTCAAATTTACGAAGGCTGTGTAAATTCAATGTTAACGAACATGACATCAAGAGTTTGGAGCTTTGAGATTATTTTACTTATGTAGAATTTACTCACGCACAGGCGTGAGTAAATTCTACATAAGTACAGGGGCTACAGAGCCCTGAAGGAGCCCAGAGGTGTAATATTACACCCACATTTCGACATATTTTTTTAGATCCCACGTTATAAGTGGCTAGCCTATTGCCGTTACCGAGCACATCACCAGACACCATGCTACTACTGAGAATTCGGAAAACCCGAACACTTTTGCCCGACCCGGGAATCGAACCCGGGACCTCCGATCAGCTGTCGCGTACGCTATCCACTGGACCATGGAGGCAGCAATATACTCACGGCTTGAGCAAGAAGCTTTTCTTCTTGTCTGGCAAGATATTGGTGTCAGAATATTTAAACAACTACTAAGTTCTTGTGGCAGAATAAGCAGCGATAGGCTTATGGAGAGACTGACAGACTGCTACGCGGCGGGTCTCAGTTACAAACCCACGATTCGAAGTTAAGTGCGTATTCAATTACAAGTCATCATTCGCTAGACGGTCAAGTAAAAATATTTTTTTATAGACTCACGCCTGTATTATGGGTAGGCAGAGGTATAATATTACACCCACATTTCGCCATGAATTTTTAGGTCCCACGTAATAGGGGGCGAGCCTATTGCCGTTGACGGGCACATCACCAGACTCCAAGCTGCTACTGAGAATTCAGAAAAACCCAGTAACAATTTTGCCCCCAACCCGTGAATTGAACCCCGGAAATCCGATCAGCAGTCGCATACGCTATCCACTGGGCCAAGGAGGCAATCAAGTAAAACATCGTGAAGAAACCTGCGTCGGAGAGTTCTCCATAATGTTTTTGAAGACATATGAAATTTGTCAAGCCGTGTATGACCAGCGAGGTGGACTATGACCTTAGATGCCTCATAATGAGAATTACTAGGCCCGCACCCAGCTGTGAATAGGTTTAGGCATATGTATACAGGGCTGATGATAATGAGTCCCCATAATGGTTGTCAAAGATCTTAATTCAAACATATGTCTATGTCGATCCCAGCATGACTTTCTCTCCGCAACACAATATATCTTTCTTCGTTTGTTATATAACTTTGGAACACTAAAAACCCTCTGAACTGAACTATACTTTAAAACCGTCAAACGGTTTTCGATGTTTATTTCTAGCTCGCATTAGCTCTCGGGATATTACGTTGCTCCCATTATTAGGAACCTGCTTTGAATACATCATCGATCCCGTTTTGGCCTTAACTTACAAAAAGCAGCTTTTCTAAGTTAAGGCCAAAACAGTATGTTACTGTGTGAATGTTATTTTACTGGATCCTCATACTAAAATTAATATAAAAACCGTGAAAGGAATGTTGCAGCGTATAAACTACTTAATTAATAACGAATAATTAGTACTCAAAAACGCTGGCAGTACATAATTATGAACAACATAATGCACTTAAATTATAATTAATTATTTTCATTTTAGTGTAGAGTATTTTCATTTAAGTATGCTAATTATTTTTATTAAAGTGCAGTATGCTCGCAGTCAAATGATATAAGTTGAAAATGTGTTTTAAGATGCCTTCACTTGTCGTAATGAGAACAACGCAACAATTCTTAAAACTTCAGTACTCTAACTTTTTAGAGAAGCCATTTTAAACAGAACAATTATTTCTTAAGAATAGTTAAGTAGTAAGGAGGCAGCGATAGCCTTGTGGAGATACCAGCATACTGCCATGTATAGATCTGTAGTTAATATATAAATATCTAATTTTGGAGTTATATTCGTATTGAATGGTTAATTATCGCTTGCCCCATGTCTCGGAGAGTAAGTTAAGCCGTGGGTCCCAGCTGCCATGAAGATCTTTGACAGTCGTTATAGGAAGTCTGTACCTCTGAATAAACTGACATTAGTCTAAACCATCTAACCGCTAATATCGCTATACTACCCTATGGGTTGCGTGGACAGGCAGGCAGTCGCTCTGTGGAGACGTTGATATTCAGTCAAATCCGTTTGTTTACACTAGTAAGCGGACGCCGAGTTGCATCTGAGATATCGCTAAGAGGATGGTAAGGTAAGATTGCACCTATGGCGTAGTGGCTTAAGCAGAGTCCTTAGCGTTCAGAACTGCACCGAGTGTTGTGAATTCGATCCCCACAAGAGGCAACAAGTATTTCATAAATTGTTGCTACGAGTTCGGGTGAACTTTGTGTCCGTTGATTGAATGTTCGTAAAATCACCCGCGACACAAGTTATATTTTAATATTTCTAGTGCGGAAGTAGTCTTATCAAAGAAAATAAATAAAGAAAACTCTTTCATATTTGTAGATATTTTCGTACCAGTCATGTACTGGTTTCATTCGTAACAAATCTGATTTAAGCATGTCCGCATGGAACACGTTTTTATGCAGCAAAATTTTTTAATGAAAGTTTCCCAGATGTGTTGCAAACATGTCTACTTTTCCGACACTACGGGTCGTAATGTCACGCTTATGTCTTGTGTTATATACAGATTATCAAATAAAGAGAATATTATTATATCAGGCTTAAGCATCAGAGGAAGTTTAACAGTACGAATTGTTTGCTGTATTATATTTTACCAATATGACTCCAAACTTTGCTATGTTAACACATGATTAGACTTTGACTGTGGCTTTGCTCGTGCAAGAAGAAGCCTATATCACTCCACCTTCTATCTTCACATTTACAACTCATGCCATAACTACGATCCGTTACGAAATTAATAATGACAAACAAATATACACAAATTTATATTTATGATATTAGTATGTATTTGTCATTTAGTAGTCAGGTTTTCTTGGATGATTGATTGATTGAAACTCTTTATTGTACACCAGGAAAATAAAAAGAAACAAGAATACAGTGATCAAATTATAAACAACTTAAGACTAGTGGTACAAGGGCTTATCGCAAAACGCGATTTCTTCCAGACAACCAATAATGGAATACATAACTGAGTGACTGATAGAATGGGTAGGTAATGGTGTTCTTAATGGAATAGTGTATCCTAAAGAGCTCAACAAAACTAATAATAATACTATGTACTTACATAATAATATTACAATATACATAAATATATACCTTATAAAATATATAAATAGATACCATAAATAAATACAATATCAGTGCAAGTTTAAAAGAGTAGCCATGGTATATCTGCCAAGTAGATTTTGGTGACAAGTTTCTTAAATAATGTCAACGATTGAGCATGTCTTATTGTCTCAGGCAACGAATTCCACAAACCTGTACAGAAATAGATTTGTCGTAGAAAACCATAGTGTGCAGGAACTTTCAATCTAAGATTCTCCGATGATCTTAAGCACTTCGTATGTGTGTCATGGAGGTATTCAAAGCGAGTTTTCAGATACATGGGAAAAGAGGGGTTGTATAGAATATTATAGAGAAGGCAGAGAATGTTAGTAGGATTGGCAGCCACTTGAGCTTCGTGCGAAATTCAGAGATATGATCATATTTGCGTAAACCAAATAAGAATCTTATACAGAAATATTATAGGATGCTTCTATTATAACAGTTAATATTAGTGGGGATGGATGGATGTAAGAATGTCTGATACCTACTCTTTCACGCTTATACCTCTGAATTCATTGATAATTGATTAAAGTTTTCGGTAATTAGGTACTGGTTGTCTCAATAACTGACTCCCACCCGGCTGAACCTACAGGCAAAAGCTAGTGTTAAATATTGTATGGTACGAGCTTCTCAAAGTCGCTTTCCCTACGAGCCTGATTCAGTTTGAGCGATATTCGTGGTTTAAATGGATATCTCGTTATCATTATCCGTCGCATAACCCAATTAAAGACTATTCTGAAACTACACACAACGCATAAAGTAACTTAGTGAATGACGCTAGCCCGTCATAACTGAAGTGGATTTTGCTATGATCCTGTTTCCATATAAAGCCTTATAAAATACAACGATAATACTCAATAACGTACATTGCATTAACGTTTGTATGACGCTTTGGCGTTTACCCAGTACTTCTTCCATCCTCCATCCAGAGAGAGAATCGTCTGACTCAGCATGGCGATGGAAGTTGCCAAGAATTTGTATAAACCTACAGAAATTGTGTGTGAAACTTTTAACACCGTTATTTAGGATCTTCATGTCTACGTACTTCAGTCTTTTTCCGTTAGATGTCGCCAGTGTTTTATACCTCATTGCGTTATAAATAAAGTCAGTATATTATTATTATAGCACCCAAGTAGCAAGTAATCTTAAAAACAAAGACTTTGCTACCATATGCTTAAGTTAAATATAAAAAAATACCTTTCACAGCCAAGTCCACACACAACTTATTAATATCACTATAATAACTTCATTTTTAAGTCCCAGCGGTGGTATATTTTCGATAACAATAAGAAGCAGGAGCGGGGTCTTAAAGCTCGACAATTTTCTCCTGCACACAAATAAGCCACAACATGGTACGGTCTCACAACGATCATTGCGAAAATACCTTCACTTGTTTAATGTATACTAAATAATCTTCACCTTTTATATATTCTCTTTTTGGGTGTTCTATCCCTCTAATAGCTGATAGAACAAGCATAGATGGTAAGTGGCAACCATTACACATATTAAGTATACATTGTCTTATTCTCTAGATATTTCGGAAGTAATCTCTGTTTGGCACTGGCTTCCTTTCACTGTAATCTTTACTCCACTACACTGGCCAAGTGCAGATTGGCAGACTTCACATGACTTTTGAAAACATTGTGGAGAACCTATCGATACGCAAGTTTCCTCACAATGTTTTCCTTTAGCATTCAGCAAGCGATAATTAACAATTTAATACGCACATATCTTTGATAAGTCAATGGAGCGCACCAAGGGTTGGATCCCGATACCTTCTCCATGTCAGTCTGTCAGTCAAAAAAAGTCAGAAGTCAAAATCATTTATTCATCTAGGTCACAAGGTGACGCTTATGAACATCAATTTTTTAATCGATTTTTTTAATGCTTCTACATTTACATTTACTGCCTCGTTCGCAAAGCAATGGATAGAACCACGAGAAAGAACGGGCAATAAAACTCGTGGCCACTCTTTTGAATCGCCAATATTATGGTACTACATATGTATTTTATTTTTGTAAGGAGCTGCATCTGTTTCACATTATACTTAATTACTTGTAAATAGTAATTAGTTACAGACAGAATACTTAAGAAATTAATGCAGTTACTAAATTAAGTGCCTTAATTAGCCTTCCAATGTGAATATTGTGTAACAGGAGCATCCACTTACGTCTTATAATGTAGGCAACTCGCGACCATGTTCAGAACTATGGTGGAAATGTATGTTACAGAAGTGACTGTATATGAATACACAAAATTACAAAAACATTAGTTTACAGCCCATGATCACGAGTTATCTTCATCTTAGAGTGCAGTAAAACTTTAATAAAATTAGTGGAACAACAATGCAAATGTAAATGTAGTAAGTTGAATGACCTAATAATACATGAACAGTAATTTAAAAGAACTAGAAATATTAAATAAAGATTAACTGAAAAATGCAAAGTATCTATATAATTCTAATTAGCTATAAAGATCATGAGCTGTCTAGCGTAAGTGACCAACTATCTTTATCACTGAAATTATCATTAATAGTATAATAAACTTTCTTAATAAGGCAGTCTTTTATTTTAGTTTTAAATGTACTAAATGATAATTCTAAAAGACTAATTGGTATTTTATTGTATATACGAATACCTAGCCCTACAAAAGAATTATTAACTTTATGAAAACGATGATAAGGGGCATATAACCTATGCCTGTTTCGAGTATTTATATTATGTAAATCGGTTTTTGTGGTAAATCTGTATATATAAATTCTTGCGTTACTGACTGACTGACAGACAAGCTACAGCCAAAACTATTAGGCGTAGGAAGCTGAAATTTGGCATGTATGTTCTTTGGGGACTGTAAGGGTGCACTAAGACGGGATTTCCCGAAATGCCCACGGGAACGGGCAGAAACGGTTAAATTTAAAAAAATGTGCGGGCGTAGCTGCAGGCGTCATCTAGTAAACCTATATTTTGCCTAATGTACAAAATATTAGCAAATAAAAATTGCGAGGCTACTGTAAGAATTCCTATAGACTTAAAGCGTTCCCTAAGAGTATATTTTGCACCTAACATATATATTGCTCGTACCACTCGTTTCTGTAGAACGAAGATATTCTGAATATCCGCTGCTTTGCCCCATAACAAAATGCCGTACGATATAACACTGTGAAAATAGCTAAAATATATTAAACGAGCCGTGTCGATGTCAGTCAGCTGCCTAACTTTTCTGAAGGCATACGCAGCAGAGCTGAGCTTTCCTGCAAGACATGCTATATGTGCACCCCATAGTAACTTATTATCTAATGTAATACCTAGGAACACTGTAGAGTCTACTGTGTCAAGTTCCTCCCTATCTAGCATAATATTAGGTCCCAGTTGTCTAACGTTAGGTAAAGCAAATTTAACGCATTTAATTTTCCTAGAATTAAGTAATAGGTTGTTTGCTGGAAGCCATTGTGTAACTTGTAATAGTGCATTATTTATATCATCAAATTGATTTCTATTCCTATGTACTTTAAAAATAAGTGACGTATTATCTGCAAAAAGTACGACATCACAGATGTTTTTGAAATAAAAAGGTATGTCATTAATATATACTAGAAATAGAAAAGGACCTAAAATTGAGCCTTGTGGAACGCCTAGCTGTATAGTTAATTTAGAGGATGTAGTCCCATTTACATCGACACACTGAAATCTCTGCCGCAGGTGCGAATCGACAACACTCAGTGCGGTTTTCTCTACGCCGTTGTGGCGGTGCTTACGCAGTAGTGTGTCGTGCTGAACGCAGTCAAATGCTTTATATAGGTAACATAACACTCCAATAGCATTCTTTGATGACTCCTAAGCACTATAAACGTGTTTTATAAGAGCAACACCCGCATTAGTAGTGGATCTACCTTTAGTAAACCCGTATTGATCTTTGTGAAGCAGACTATTTAAATTGAAGTGCCTTAATAGCTGCTTTAAAAGAATATTTTCAAATATTTTACTAAATGCCGGCAATATAGATAGATACATACATACATACATACATAGACTCACGCCTGTTTCCCCGAAGGGGTAGGCAGAGGCATATTAAATGCCCACTTTTCGCTAGTGTTTTGATCCCACGTAATAGGTGGCGAGCCTATTGCCGCTTATCGGGATATTTTGTTTGCCAGAGCCTCGTCCGTTGATCGGCAGGTGCACCACTTGCAGGTGAGGTTGGCTTGGGACGCTAAATTCTTGGTGGGAACCCTAAATTATTAATTTCATTTTTACTGCCAGATTTGAATAAGGGTTTAATTTTACTTAATTTCATCAAATCCGGAAATACGTCTAGGTCAAAGCATTGATTAAAAATTATAGATAGGTATGGCGCAACAGTTTCAACTATATTACACAAAAATTTTAATTGAAATGCCCCAAAAGTCGCCGGTATTTATAATATTAATTTAATTATATGCGATCAATATATCTCGCGGTGTAACGTGCTTGAATCTAAACACGCTCTTGCATTCAGGTACACTGCTAAGCAAAAAACTTCCAGCGTCTAAAGAAGATGATTGTAAAGAGCTAGAAGTTGTTAAAGGTATGCTCGCAAAGAAACTATTGAACATATGCGCTACTTGAGTTTTGTTAGTGACTAATAAATTGTTTTCTTTTAGTTCATATTGGTTTTCCCGTGGTCGTGCTCTTCTTGTTTCATTATTTATAATTCTCCAAGTTTCTTTAATTATATTTGTTTAATGCTTAATTTTACTACTAATAAATTTAGATTTTGCCATAATACAAACTTGTTTAAAAATGTTGAGTATTTTTTTACATAATCTTGAAAAGGTGTGTTTAATCTATGTTGTTTCATACCATATAATTCAAACAACTTGGCTCTACTTTTGTATATACCTTTAGTGGCCCACTGGTTAAAATATCCCATAGTACCCTTTAGTGTTACAGTTTTACTCTTGAAAGTATTTTGTAACTCATTATTTAAAGGAGTATATCCACTAGGCTACCGCTGCCACGTACGTGATATAATTATAATGATACAAATAAATAATTTCCGTAGGTCCATGTGAGTCCCACTCTCCGTAAGCACACAATTATAATTTCGTATTCGGCACGCCGTAACGCAATAATTTAAGCTTACGAATACAATTTGTACGTCACGAACGGGGGAGCGAATGAACGAGTGAACGAATGAAGTGAGTGAAGTGAATAATTTTGTGTACGCGTACTGTGTTGAAGGGTTTTGTTGTACAGCCTGTCACCTGTGCCAAAGTAAATTACATTTTTAGAGCGCAAATGTAATTATTTAGAGTGAGATTAATGCTAATGTCGTTTCTGTTTTCTAATTATTCAAGTTAATTTAAAATATGTGTTAAGTACAGTCACACATGTGGAATATAATTTTAATTACAATAAAAAAAAGTGCTGCAGTGCTTTGTTCTGCACTGTGCTTAATTTTAAGAATCCTGTCTCATTAAACAATCCAAAATAATGTTCTAAATGCGAAAGTCTGTCAGTCTGTGTTACGCTCCTACTGTCATCTTTTTTTTTATTTATAGTCTCACGCCTGTATCCCCAGATGGGTAGGCAGAGGTGTAATACTACCCCCACATTTCGCCATGAATTTTTAGGTCCCACGTAATAGGAGGCGAGCCTCTTGCCGTACCGGGCACATTACCAGATTCCGTGCTGCTTCTGAGAATTTCCTAACGGAAAAACCCAATAACACTTTGCCTGACCCGGGAATCGAACCTGAGACCTCCCAATCCAACGCGCACATTTATGCCGCAAGACTAACGAGGCAGTATGGTTAATGAAACATAATTAACTATATACTTACTTTGATAACGGGCTTCTAAAAAGTTGTGTTCTTTCTACTTACAATCTAATTTATCTTGTTTCCAATACATTTCTTTCATTGGCTCAGCAGACATAAAAGCTAGACAGTATAGACGAGAGCTAATATAGAATAAAGGATCATGTGTGGATAGCGCCGCCGGCGAGAGCGATATTATTTGCAATCTAATAAAAGCTTCAAGTATATTTTACTGATGTCTTGAATATTTGCATTTCGTGTGTACCTACTTATGTTATAGATATTTTAAGGTTATATGAAGTATAATTTGTGAACAAATAGTGATGGATATCTGTCTGGTGTACAATTTTGCTCGTTTACTAATTTCTAAGTCAGAAGGTATATTACGGCAACATATATAATTTGGCAATTTGAAAAGTAGCAATATGATAGTGCATAATTATGTTACTGTAAAAGCCCGAAGTACGGTAAACCTTAAGATTTATCAGTAAATCCTAAGACTTACCAGCATGAGTTGGTAAATGTACGAATTTTTTAATAAAAACAAAAATAAGTCGACGGAGCCCTGCTTCGCAGGGCTTCTATTTTTGGGTTAAGTGTCACAAGAGAATCTAACATAACCTAACGTAGCATATTTGGCAATTTGTCTTTTTTTTCGTGCACAATGTGACAAATATTAGAATTATTGTATATAAGTTACTGTAAAAGCCCGTAAGGTTAGGTGAGACCGTAACTCAAGTAACTAGGATATTAGGTTAGGTTCTCTTGTGACTCTTAATCCAAAAATAGGACCCTGGGAAGCAAGGCTCCGTCAACTTAGTGTTATTTTATTTAAAAATTCGGACATTTACCAACTCATGCTGGTAAATCTTAGGATTTACTGGTTAATCTTAAGATTTAAGCGTCCGTACTTCGGGCTTTCACAGTAACACATATACTAACTTACAGACTGTCGAAGGTACAGATTTAAATCCGCGACGCAAAACACTGATCTTTCGAAGTCATGTGCGTGTTAAACGGTTGATTATCGCTTGCTAAACACTGACGGAATTCATCCTGAGGCGAACTGCATTGTCTGATAGTTTTCCTTAATCTTGATTTAAATTGTCTTTCGGGATATATACCACGTACCTTTGTTAGGAGTAACCGATATTTCGGCACTGTTGCAAGCGCCATGTTCACGGATGTACTGAGAGTATTGCGGGTGGATGAATGTTACGAGCAAGTATAACGGTCTACCCGCTTTCTTACTCGTTTTTTGCGTACAACACCACTGCCACTGTTTTTACTATCCTACTGTACCCGATCACGACATACTACACTCACTACGTCAGCTCGCGGTTTGAGTTTTTTCGTTTAACGGATTTTACATCGACGCACCACTAGCTGCCAGATACTCGACAGTTGAAACCCATCCTCTCCATTGAAATTATTTAACTTTTTCATTTCAATAGCCTCCCTAACCATTCGAGGTATATAGTGGCGTTCTGTCGAAAGCACCTGAGGGTTGTGAAACACAAATCAGTGGCAGTGGTGTTGTACGCAAAAAACGAGTAAGAAAGTGGGTAGACCGTTATACTTGCTCGTAACATTCATCCACCCGCAATACCCTCAGTACATCCGTGAACATGGCGCTTGCAACAGTGCCAAAATATCGGTTACTCCAAACAAAGGTACGTGGTATATGTCCCGAAAGATAATTTAAATCAAGTTTAAATGACCACGAAAGTTTAAATTCCTATATTGTTTTCTTAATATTAATATATTGTTTTTTTATTTATCAAAAAGTTTAAAACTTTAACATATTTACTCTTATAGCGTCAGCTTTACAAATATTAAAATAATCATTTTCTGATTAGTTAAATTAGGTGTTTCTCATGTAATACCGGAAAACTTAAAACTCAAATTTATTTTCTTTTAAATTTGTGGGTTTTCAAACAAACCGTTAATACATATTTATATGGCATATTCAAATTATTTTTCCATGATAGGTCCCTGTCTAGAATTACCGCAGGCAGGCAGGTATTTTCAGGGTGCGCAGTGGAAGATGTAATACATCTACCTGACCACGATAGACAAGGATCCAGACACAATGCACTGCGTTGCACAGCGAATACAAGTACTAAGTATACTATTATATCTCCTGGTGATGTTCTTGAAGTGGACCTATAGGATTAACTCATAATTTTGGCCAAAATAACAAGAGAATCGAATAGATACCAGTGTACAATTCGGCGAAGTCCTTCTCCAGACCACGATGCACGTTTGCGGTTCACAAAACTTTTTACAAATGTTCAATATGTCATAAGTTTATCTTTTATCACAAAACACAAAACAATTCGCGAAGCTACTAGGACGAGCTTTCCAAAAGGCGATCAATATAATTCCAACACGCAAAAATACAAATTTACAATACTGCGTGGGCGCAAGAAATTCGTGTCTTCCAAGCAACTTTTTCAGAACAGGAAGTGAATGACAGTTCAGTGTGACCATTGTCAGAAATTTTCAATAGACTAAACAAAATGTTACTCAATCAATCTAATCGATTTGACTTATAATAAAAACTAATTCTATTTCAAACAGTCCCCATATTATAAAAGGAACCTATTGACCAATTCATTACTATTTCTAGCTATGTAATATGCCAGTATACGAATAAATCAAAACGTTATCCATTTACAAACTCACATTTACACTTGCGACTACTATTATTAATAATATTCACTACATCATCAGCCTTTAACAGTCCACTGCTGGACTAGGCCTCTCCTTTGAAAGGAGGAATTGACCTACTATACCACGCTGGCCAAACGGGTTGGTATAGGGTTTGTTTCAAGTTTTCCTTCTCTTACAGTGCTGTTCTCTGCATAATATGCTCCCTCTGTCGGCTCTTACGACACCCATGGGATGATATGGGGTGGTGACATTCCGTATTCTTAATCCGTCACGTCCGGACTACAAGCTTCCTAAAATATATATGTTACTAAAATAAACTCACCTATTTCCTTTTCGTTTACACAAGGACACAATTGTCAATCTAATCTACGCAAATAGAATTAAGCACACGTAGCAATTCTCAATGCTACGACGCCTACGTCGTAGCATTCACTACTTGTACGGAGCGGAAAGAAGAATTATTCCTAAGAGATTTTTATAGAAACCTAGTACAGCCGAATGCGTAGGCAGTGCTGATTCGATTATCAGTTACTAGAGAACCTCCCACACGGACTTTGTCAAATGTCAAGTAATTGATATACACCGATATACATGTTTTGATAACTTCTACTTTCTATATTTAATCATATTCACCATGTGGTTATTTAAAAACGAATGACATGGTTATGTTCAAGTCTCTACTAGATATATTTTTATACTTTCTTGGCAGATAGAATTCTGTAGTATTACTTAACTAGTTCATATTGTGTCGCGCAAACTACACATCAAACATAGAATCGCCAAATAAAATACATTATATCTACACAATCTTTTGTTTAGGCTTTTTTAGTTTAGTAATTGCTATCCATATTACCCTTAGCCCGGAGCCCAGTGACCTTGTGATAAAGAGGCCCGTGCCCAGCGGTGGGACATTTTATAGACAGGGCTGATGATGTTCTGAACCCTTTCTTTTCTCCTTGAGTAGTAAAGAAAAAGGCCATTCTGTATCTACCTTCTTTTACTAGGCCTGAAGATACACATGGATATTGGATACAACAGTGGACTTAGGACGTTTTGTTATACGAAAGGGTTATAAATATAATGGCCACCATAAAAGGCTTTGATACCCTTAGCTCATTAACCAAAATATATACTTAAAACCAGAAGAAAAAGGACTAATATTACAATAGTACTAGCTATTTTAGTCACGACTGCACTTCAAATTGTATTCGATCACCAAATTTAGTAAATGATCACCAAATAAATAGGTTATGTTAGATTCTCTTTTGACCCTTAATTCAAAAATAGGAGCCCTGCGAAGCAGGGCTCCGTCAACTTAGTTTATTTAAGTAGGTGGTGTAACCAAATCCAATTTATATGTTCGTATTTCATACAACTAACAAAAAAACTTTGGTTATAATTTTACATTAAAATGCGGGTTTCATTTTGGTGATCATTTACTATTTTTGTCTTATATATATTATGTTACTATATCTGGTGGTAAGTTAATCATAAGCATTATACAAATACACGACCTTTTCCAAATGATTGTTTCTATCGGAAACGCTCTTAGGCAAATGTTGAACACTACAGTGGAAGGTATGCTGCAGATCAAAGAAGTTTACACAGTTCATTGAGTGAGCATTACCGAGCTTTGAACGTAAGGCCAGCCCTTTAACTGTTTCCCAATATTCACTCGTTTTGATAACGCGAACCTGCAAGTGAGAGTGTTTCTTTTTTGGCAAAACTGCGAATATTTTTTTGTAAAAGTATCACTGTTTGTTTACTTAAATAATTTAGAAATTATGTTTTGTAATTTAATCTTTTTTATGTTGATGGCAAAAATCAGTTTTTCATCTCAAAATACATAAATGAACTTGCATTAGTTCACATCAACGCCCGTTGTTGCATTACGAAACAAGAAAATAGCTCATTCAGATATAAATCCAGAAAAGTATAAGTACAGAAATGCTCAAGCTAGAACCAAACTAGAACTTGCATTCAAAATGAAAGTCCGAGAGCTTCTTTTCAAGAGATTGAAGGAATCAGCACATCACTCACATCCATTACTATAAGTATTTATGTATATGTAGAATGTATGTATATTTAGGTATATATGTATATATAATTATTTATGTCTATGTATGTATTTATAGAGAACTATTTAATATGTATGTATTATATCCCTATTATGTATATAATAATTATTATCTTAATATATAAAATCCTTGCGTTACTGACTGACTGACAGACACGCTACAGCCGAAACTACTGGTCGTAAGAAGATGAAATTTAGCATGTATGTTCATTAGGCACCGTAGGGGTGCACTAAGACGGGATTTCCCGAAATTCCCACGGGATCGGGCAAAACGGGAAATTCGAAAATATGTGCGTGCGAAGCCGCTGGCGTCGACTAGTGTTACAATATAAACTTAAATTTCAGTTCAGTATTAATGCACCTACCACTTTATCTCTGCTCCACCTTAAGGTTGACAGGTAGAGAATGCCTTATGGCATTATGTCATCCTTTGTACACATTGTTTGTGCATCAATAAAATAAATAAAATAAAAAGCCGTGGTCACATCTATTGTAGTGTAAATGTGGGTGCCAGGAACATTTACCTGCATAAAACGAATATGCCAAGTAACTAAAAGTACACTAGTATAAGTACATATATAGGTGCGACCACGGCTCTAGCTTGAGCATTTCTGTACTTATACTTTTCTGGATTTATATCTGAATGAGCTATTTTCTTATTCCGTACTTTTAGACCCCCTTTTTTACGTAGTTGAGTTACAGCTTTTAAACGTATTTTGTTTATTTAATCCTTTTCCGTATCCCTATGGAGCATGAAATAATATAAAAAAATAAAAATACTTTTTGACTATCTCAGTTATTTTTTTTTTGAGTTGGTATCTGTCCTATTAATTCCGTAAATTTTGATAAAATTCATATAGCCTATGTCACCCGGGCGATCTATTGACATCCCATTTATTAAAATCAGTTCAGTAGATTAGGTGCTACAGTGGAACATACATACATAGACTGCCAAAAACATTACCCTTCCGTTTGGCTTCGCCGCAGTCGGGTAAAAAGGTAGCGCGTTAGTAAAAAAGTACAGAGGACATACCATGAAAATGTTAATGTTAACTGT
The DNA here is from genome assembly GCA_944739405.2 of Euclidia mi. Taxonomy (NCBI): domain Eukaryota; kingdom Metazoa; phylum Arthropoda; class Insecta; order Lepidoptera; family Erebidae; genus Euclidia; species Euclidia mi. The sequence continues at coordinate 2,711,356 of OX123185.2, forward strand.
ATTAAAATTTTCAAATCAAACTTACAGAAATTCATGTGAAATCACGAACAGCGAGTCCTCAGAGTGACATTGCTTCATTTTCTCGAAGCCCATGACAGCCTTTAAGTTGTCACGCGACGATTTTTGGGAATCAACTTGAAACGAATGAGTTTCTTGGTAAATTTTACGTCCAGAAATTTAACTATTGACATTTCGCGGTAGCCCTCCACGGTTTGCTATAAAGACAGATACGAGACCATCTATATAACAAATTGTAGAATATTACAGACACATTTTACAGTTCTACAATACCACTACAATATTGTATATGTAATCTGATCTGATCAATGTGAAATTGAATTAAACATTATGCTTTTTTATGACATTTTATATTTAAATGACTTTAATATTGTATAATAATGACATTATCTACTGTGTAATTTTTAATGAAAGAATTAACTTACATTGAATTGAATACCTATATCTTTGTATGCACTAAATATTTGTACACTGTTAATGCAGTAGAATATCATGAACACAATTATATTTTAAGACCTTATTGACTGTATTTTCACAAATAAATCAATCTTTATCTTTATCTTCTGTTATAAGTATATTTAGTTCGCTGTTTCAATTCACCCCGTCCACGTCAGACTGTTGTTTATTTAAAGCACATGCGATGCAATACTCACAATCTTTCGTCGAGTATTTTCATATGACAAAAATGACAACAACTAGGTACCAAACGTATAATTTAACTACCAATCTAAAAATGTAGACTTATTATTATTAGACAAGAATGGAAAGATACTGAATGGTGAATCGTGTGTGCTGAAGAGATGGAAAGAGTATTTTGAAAGATTATTTGAAAGAACGACGACAGAGACATCAACAGGTGAAATGAATGGTAATGATAGCAATAATGAAAGCGATATTGGCGTGGATGAGATTTTGAAGGCTCTGGCCAGTATGAAATTAGGTAAGGCTGCAGGGTATGGTAGGATTACAGTCGAAATGCTGAAGGCTGGACAGGGCATCATAGTTAGTCAGCTGCAGCGTTTATTTAACTTGTGCTGGAGCACCGGCCGAGTACCTAATGACTGGGCCACAGCAGTAGTTGTCCTTTTTATAAAGGAAAAGGCTCGCAACAAGACTGCAAAAACTATAGAGGCGTTAGCTTTCTCAGCATTGTTGGCAAATTGTATGCGAAGGTACTGATTGAAAGAGTTATGAAAGTAACCGACAAGAAAATATGGGATGTACAAGCGGGATTCCGAAAGGGTATGGGGTGTACGGATCAAGTCTTTTCCTTGCGATGCATAGCTGAGAAATTTTTGGCCAAAGGTCAAAAGGTCTACTGCGCAGTCGTGGATTTGGAAAAGGCTTATGATAAAGTGGTGAGGAATGAAATGTGGTCGGTACTGTCGTTGTATGGGGTGAACAGCAGCCTCATTCGAGCTCTGAAATCCCTTTATGAGGATTCTAGAACTTGTGTGAGGATAAACGCGGCATACACTGACTGGTTTAACATCAACACAGGTGTTAGACAGGGATGTGTAGCGTCGCCGTGGCTGTTCAACCTCTTCATGGACAGTTGTTTGCAAGATTTGAAACATAGTGATTGTGGATTAAGGATGAATGAGTTACTTGTCAAATGCCTCTTTTATACTGATGATCAGGTTATTCTTGCGCCTTCAGCGTAGGAGTTGCAGGAGATGGTAACAATCATGCATGGTGCGTTAGAGAGGAAATGAATGAAAGTGAATGTGAGTAAAACGAAAGTTATGGTTTTTGAAAAGGAGGAATGCGTTACGGCTTGTAATTTTATGATCGATGGACAGCGAGTGGAGCAAGTGAATGAGTTTGTATATTTAGGTACGCTGTTTACAAGAGATGGCAAGAATGTGGAAGATATTGAAAGAAGAGTTAATGCAGGTAATAGAGTGAATGGAGCTCTGAAGGCGTTTATGAATAGCCAAAACATGCCCAAAAAGGCACGTTTGGCTGTGCATAGAGGGGTGTTAGTACCTACTCTTATGTATGGTAGTGATAGTTGGGATTGGCAGAAGAGTCATGAAAATAGAATAAATACTGTAGAAATGAGAGCACTGAGAAGTATGTGTGGTGTCTCTCTGGCTGACAGAGTAAAGAATTGTGTGATAAGAGAGTGTTGTGGGGTAAAAGAAGATATAGTGACAAGCATCGAAAAAGGTATGCTAAGATGGTTTGGGCACGTGGAGAGGATGGATGACGAAAGACTGACTAAGAAGATATATAAGGCAAGTGTGGAAGTGACAGGACGAAGGGGAAGACCTAGGCGGACGTTCTCTGACCAGATTGGAGACATCCTAAAAACAGGACAGGTGAGAAGTACCCTGAACAGAAGAGCACTGATGGGTGTGAATGAAGCAAGAGAGATATGTCAGGATCGTTGCAAATGGCGTTCCGTAGTCTCTGCCTACCCCTCCGGGAAACAGGCGTATTCGCGCGTAGTCTATGTATGTATGTATGTATTATTATTATTAGAACGACGGTACGTAATTATCCAGCTGGATAGTCTAAGAATTATTTAGAGTTTAAGATTTTCAGGAAATATCTTTGTTTCACATTGACTTCGAATCAAACTCCATTCGGGAGAAGTGCTAGGACAAATAAGTCCTAATAACGCTATCACAATGTTAGTCATAAGGCTATGTAAATATATTCAAAACTCTTTAATGAAAGGTGTTAGTATTGACATTTGCAGGTTGACACAGTTGGATTGGCACCCTGTGTCATCAGTGACCCCATTTTAAAGGTCGTACTAAATAGGGAGCCCTCATAAAGTTTGTCTTATTTATGACGAGAATTATTAGCTGTTCGGCGCTAGGTATACCGAATTTAAACTAGATTTCGTTTAAGCAAACATTTGCCGTATTACTAAGTCATTTAAAATTAATGAAACATACGAAATATTACAATATACTGAATCGTCATTATATATTTATATTATCCTGAAATTTCATATTGATAGCAAGTAAAGTAATATCATCACATTATATTTGACATCGGTACTTTTTGCACCATAAATTATCAAAAAAGAAGTAAAGTTGAGAGATTATAAAAAGGTATTTGACCACAAAAATGCTGACAGTGAGAGACTACATTTACGCTAGCAGCGCAGTCATCAATGCATTCCAGATTGCTAGTAATAAATTTGGTTCAGTACCATTGAGTCGATAGTTCTGTGGCGCATAAATTTCAGTCTAATCGCTCACTTATAGGATAACTAACTGACTTTTCTCTTCTTATTTTGCCTGCCCTGTTCCCATATTACTTGGGGTCGGCGCAGAATGTCTTTCGCTTCCATTCTCTCCTATCAGACGTCATCTGATTATTCACTCCCTTTTCATTCATGTTATCCTTCACACAATCTATCCATCTTTTCTTTGATCTTCCTCTTGGCTTATATCCGTCAACTTTTATATTTATCACATTTATAGTCACATGCTGTAAGCGAGTTTTTAGTAAGTAAGAGTGACAATGTATTAACATATTTTTATGCATGAACTGTTGTCAGTAATTATGAAGTGTTATGAGTTATAACTTTAGCACTGGTAAAGCAGGAATCAAAAGACCTGAAACTGTTTTGTAGCCTGTAGGTTTCGTAACATGTTCTCCGTTGAAAACCCAAATAAAAATGCTAATGCAGATTAAAATATATTGCATATATTATATCTTTGTAGTATTACTCTCTTGTAAATTATCCTAGATGAGTATTATGATTAAAATTTTCACTGAATTTTGGAAGTTTCTTTGCGAATGACCAAATTTCAATGTATGAATTTTCAAACATAAAATGTAATGGAACATCACATGCCTATCATATAACAAAACACAGTCATAACATCATATAATAATAGACAAAAGTCAAAAGTCAAAAATCATTTATTCATCTAGGTCACAAAGTGACGCTTATGAACGTCAAATTTTAATGTACATTACTTAATGCTTCTACATTTACATTTACTGCCCATTCGCAAAGCAATAGGTAGAACCACGAGAAAGAACGGGCAATAAAACTCGTGGCCACTCTTTTTAATCGCCAGTGTTATGTTACATATTTTGTTTTTGTAAGGAGCTGCAACTGTTTCACATTGTAATTAATTACTTGTAAATAGTAATTAGGAACATACATAATACTTAAATAATTAATGCAGTTACCAATTTAACTGCTGTAGTAGCCTTCCAGTGTGAATATTGTGTAACAGGAGCATCTACTTACGTCTTATAATGTAGGCAACTCGCGACCATGTTCATAACTATATGGTGGAAATATATGTTACAGAAGTGACTGTATATGAATACACAAAATTACTAAAACATTAGTTTACAGCCCATAATCACGAGTTATCTTCATCTTACAGTGCAGTAAAACTTTAATAAAATTAGTGGAACAACAATGCAAATGTAAATGTAGTACCTAAGTTGAATGACCTAATAATACATGAACAGTAATTTAAAAGAACTAGAAATATTATATAAAGATTAACTGAAAAATGCAAAGTATCTATATAATTCTAATTAGGTATAAAGATCATGAGTTGTCTAGCGTAAGTGACCAGCTATCCTTATCACTGAAATAATCATTAATAGTATAATAACCTTTCTTAATAAGGCAGTCTTTTATTTTACTTTTAAATGTACTAAATGGTAATTCTAAAAGACTAATTGGTATTTTATTGTATATACGAATACCTAGCCCTACAAAAGAATTATTAACTTTATGTAAACGATGATAAGGGGCATATAACCTATGCCTGTTTCGAGTATTTATGTTATGTATATCGCTTTTTGCGGTAAATAAACCTATATTTTGCCTAATGTACAAAATATTAGCAAATAAAAATTGCGAGGCTACTGTAAGAATTCCTATAGACTTAAAGCGTTCCCTAAGAGTATCTTTTGCACCTAACATGTATATTGCTCTTACCGCTCGTTTTTGTAGAACGAAGATATTCTGAATATCCGCAGCTTTGCCCCATAACAAAATGCCGTAGGACATAACACTGTGAAAATAGCTAAAATAAACTAAACGAGCCGTGTCGATGTCAGTAAGTTGCCTAACTTTTCTGACGGCATATGCAGCAGAGCTTAGCTTTCCTGCAAGACATGCTATATGTGCACCCCATTGTAACTTATTATCTAGTGTAATACCTAGGAACACTGTAGAGTCTACTGTGTCAAGTTCCTCCCTATCTAGCATAATATTAGGTCCCAGTTGTCTTACATTAGGTAAAGCAAATTTAACGCATTTAGTTTTCCTAGAATTAAGTACTAGGTTATTTGCTGTAAACCATTGTGTAACTTGTAATAGTGCATTATTCCTATCTACTTTAAAAATAAGTGACGTATCATCTGCAAAAAGTACAACTTCACAGAAGTTTTTTAAATAAAAAGGTAAGTCATTAATATATACAAGAAATAGAAAAAGACCTAAAATTGAGCCTTGAGGAACGCCTAGCTGTATAGGTAATTTAGAGGATGTAGTCCCATTTACATCGACACACTGAAATCTCTGCCGCAGGTACGAATCGACAAAACTTAAGTGCGGTTTTCTCTACGCCATAGTGGCGGAGCTTACGCAGTAGCGTGTCGTGCTTAACGCAGTCAAATGCTTTAGATAGGTCACCGAACACTCCAATAGCATTCTTTGATGACTCCCAAGCACTATAAACGTGTTTTATGAGAGCAACACCCGCATCAGTAGTGGATCTACCTTTAGTAAATCCGTATTGATCCTTGTGAAGCAGACTATTTAAATTAAAGTGGTTTAGTAGCTGCTTTAAAAGAATCTTTTCAAATATTTTACTAAATGCCGGCAAGATAGATATGGACCTAAAATTATTAATTTCATTTTTACTGCCTGTATTTTGATTTGAATAAGGTTATAATTTTACTTAATTTCATCAAATCCGGAAATACGCCTAGATCAAAGCATTGATTAAAAATTATAGATAGGTAAGGCGCAACAGTCTCAACTATAGTACCTAAAATTTTAATTGAAATGCCCCAAAAGTCACCGGTATTTTTAATATTAATTGAATTATATGCGATCAATATATCTCGCGGGGTAACGTGCTCGAATCTAAACACGCTCTTGCATTCAGTTACACTGCTAAGCAAAAAATTTCCAGCATCTAAAGATGATGATTGTAAACAGCTAGTAGTTGTTAAAGGTATGCTCGCAAAGAAACTATTGAACATATGTGCTACTTGAGTTTTATTGGTGACTAATAAATTGTTTTCTTTAAGTTCAAATTGGTTTTCCCGTGGTCGTGCTCTTCCTGTTTCATTATTTATAATTTTCCAAGTTTCTTTAATTATATTTGTTGAATGCTTAATTTTACTACTAATAAATTTAGATTTTGCCATAATACAAACTTGTTTAAAAAATTTTGAGTGCTTTTTTACATAATCTCGAAAAGGTGTGTCAAATCTATGTTGTTTCATACCATATAATTCAAACAACTTGGCTCTACTTTTGTATATACCTATAGTGGCCCACTGGTTAAAAGATCCCATAGTACCCTTTAGTGTGACTGTTTTACTCTTGAAGGTATTTTGAAACTCATTATTTACTAGTCCAAAAAGTGAGTTATAAATTGTATTTGAATTTTGTGAGTTCAATATTGAGTTGATATTGGTTTTGAAACGTATTAGACGATTGGTAGTCTGAGGCCTACATTCTACTGTACGTGATTTATCATATGTTGAACAGGGAAAACTAGCTATCTGTCCACGGTGATCAGAAGGGAGAGAACTAATTACTACTGGGTTTGTGGCAGCACAAGAACTAAATATGTTATCTAAACAAGTAGAAGATGTTGCAGATACTCTAGTAGGTTCACAGAATAGGTTACTTAAATTAAATGACTTGAAAAGATTCAGAAATCTAATGCACTGTGAAGAGTTCTCTTAAATATTAATATTAAAATCGCCACATACTATAATATTCTTATTACTACATTTAATTTTATTTATAGCATCTTCCATAACAGTCTCAAATAGATTATAGTCACCAGAAGGAGGTCGATATACACAAATTACTATATATAGGTCTAATTCCACACAGGACAACTCAATAGTGCGCTCAATAGATAAATTAACAATATCTTTACGTTCCTTACATTTTAATAAATTTGAAGTTATTATGAGAGAACCGCCTCTAATAGCCTGCATTCTTATATACGAACTCTGCACTGTATAATATTGATATATAACAATAAGCTCATGGTTCTTTAACCAATGTTCAGTTAAGCACAAAACCTTAACATCATATTTTTCTAGAAATAAACTTAACTCTAATTCTTTGCCAGATAGGCCCTGCATGTTTTGGTGTACTATATTCAAATACTGCAGCCTAACTGTTGTCCTATCTTGGAGTTTAAATCACAAGACGTGTCAATAAAAACGTTGTTAGTACAAGTACTAACCCTATCAAATAAATTGTCAACACAAGGCTCTCTGCCTTGTTGTAAATTGTATGCTAATAGTTTAGCAATCTGTCGCTTAATATAAAATGGCAGATACATTGTATCTCTTGTTAAAGTAAATTTACTAATAAATTTATTAGCGTCAAAAAACAATATTGCGTCACTATGACGACAAGTTATATTATATAATAACATATTTAATATGTGTATGTGCATGTTTTGTGTATGTGTTAAGTCATTTGAGTAAGGCAAAGCACATAAAATAAATTTACAACTAAACTTGGAATTAAGGTCTAATAACATTTCAACACATTCTATGATATGCTGTCTTTTTACCGTTAAACTGTTACCAAACAACAATATGGCCGTACTACTCTCATCTAAGGGGTGCAACTTAATCTGATTAACTAAACTACTGTAACTATCCCCTGGCCTACAGTAATTTATAACACTCTGGTTTGTATTCTCACTGAGAAGACTACCAAAATTATGATTGTTGATGTTGAAAACCTAGATTTAATCCTATTTGATTGTGAAGAGGATTGGTTTTGTGAATTATCAGAAAAGTTCTCAGGTAGTATGGTACTCAATGGCTCTGCTGGGGTTGGAGTGTGAATGTGAGCACACGGACATGAGAGCTTATTGGTAAGAGACTCATACATTTCTGCATTACATCTCACCAAGTCTACTAGCTCACCTGCCTCTACTATACGCTTGCTCAGCTCTTGTTGAGAAGCTTGATATTTGTTAAATATTTCATTTAAGGTGCTCTCCCTAAGTACTAGCTCTTCCCTCAAGCGATGAGTGTCAGTATCATACACTACCCTACTATGTTCTAAACTTCTAGAGTACTTAGACAGTTGATCAAGTAAATAAATGCGCTCCTTTCTGAGATTTAAATTAACTCTATGCACTTTATATTTCTTCATAGATTTATGACATTTTTTAATTAGTTTATTAAATTTAATATAGAGTTTAAGTTTTTTTGTGACTTGAAAAGCTGGGTGTCATAATAATGGTATCGTCCCTGGTCAGGTCTATTGTCACAACAGGCTCCCTAATACACACATGATCAGGCTCACTACTAACCAAATCATGATATAGACTGCAGGTATTCGCTATCTGTTCACTGCGTTTAAGAGTTTCTAAGTTAGAGATGGTGTTATGAGCTTCACTCAATTCTCGTTCTAGTTAAGCAACACGCCTCAGAGCTTCTTCATGGGTGTCCATACACTGTTGAAAGTTGGACACTGTCAATCGAAGTTGTTCATGTTGCCAACTGTGCCTTGAGTTCAGTATTTTTGTTTACTATTTCTGTACTTCTTCTTCGCTGTCCTCCCTTTCCTGTAGCAGCTGGTTACACAGGATTTTAGAGCATTCCAATTCCTTAAGCGTGGTCTGTAGCTTGTCCTCCAGAACTGCCATCCTGCGGGTCATCATTCCACAGACCTACCCCGTAGGCACCTGAAATATAAGGAAGAGTGAGTGAAGTGAGCTGAGGGCAACTATGAAATAGGTGGATAGAAGGTTGAGAAGGAAATATTGTAGTTAGATCATAAAAAAGAAAAGAGACTAAAATTGAATAAATTTAGGAACAGCTTGTTTTAAATAGGTACTAAGTATTGGGGTATTTGATATTCTATTCATAGAAAAGTAATGAACATAATAAGTTTGATATATTTATAAAACAATAATATGCAATTAAGAAGATGAATATCACTTATTGGTAATTTATTGTAATTCACTACAAAAATACAATTAATCTATGAAATATCAATAAAATTGGAATTTAGGTACTTATATAAATGGGTCTGTGTAACACTACTGTACTATTAATATATTTTATAATAAATAATTATGTATTGTGTATAGTGTGTCATGTAGTATATGGTGTCTGAGGCAAATGTTTTTCGTCATCGATTTTGCTTCCACAATTTGTCAAGCAAAAGGAGACAAACGGTGCCGCTGTGTATTGTAATTATAGTGTATTTTCGTAGTAGTTTAAACAATAAAACAGTACAGGATTATGTAAAGAATAATGAAAACAATACTCCCCGGGTTTCCAGATGATTTTAAATCTCGTCTCCGTTATCCGTTACTTTGACCTATTATATATTGATAGTCTTGTTATATATTGATAGATTGATATATATTGATAGTCTAGGAAAGAGAACGTAGGTACGTCTTATTATCGATCGCTGGCAGTCGTTCCAAGGATGCAGTTCCCAAATGGTCTTAAAAGAAATTAAAACTCTGCGACTGATATCTACATATTAAACTTGGTATATTCCTCGTATAGGCCAACCATGGCTCAGTTTATCCCCAAAATATGCTCTGATAATGACGACTAATCTTCAACACATCATACGAAATTCTACAAGCAAATCCGCGCTGTCAATAACCGATATAAAACTCACTCGAAGATCATACGCCTTAGCACCCGAGCCTTCAATCGATGCCACTCCAAGGACAAATGTTGTTCAAATATCTAAAAGTATATTCGGAAGCTGACGACTGACGCTGAGAAATAAATTCCTCTTACAGTTTAAGCTTTCATGTCACGTGTGCCTGTCAAAATTCTCATACGTCGTGATCGCGTTATTACGTGCGTCGTGCAAAACAAATGAGATGAGTGAGAGAAATATCACTAGATACGATAGATGTAATACTCCTAAATTACTGCATGAACGGTACAGTGGTTTAAGAGCTTGTTTAGCCGATTAGCAACGCGCAAAAGTCATGGGTTCGTTTTCGAAGGAGTTAGTGGTGATTTACTTTTGAATCACCAATTGTGTTTTGGAATCTGGGTGTTCCTGATAGGTGGGGTTGATTGAATGTTTGTAAAGTTCGCTGTGACATAGGATAAGTCCTGGTTCGTGAGAAGTTTTTAAGAAAACCTCACCCTATGTTAACTAAAAACATTAAATAAACTCATATATTAATTGCCTCCATGGTCCAGTGGATAGGGTATGCGACCGCTGATCGCAGGTCCCGGGTTCGATTCCTGGGTCGGGCAAAAGTGTAACTGGGTTTTTCCGAATTCTCAGTAGCAGCACGAAGTCTGGTGAAGTGCCCGGTAACGGCAATAGGCTCGCCCCCTATTACGTGGGATCTAACAATTCATGGCGAAAGGTGGGTGTAATATTAAACCTCTGCCTATCCCTTCGGGGATACAGGCGTGAGTCTATAAAAAAATATTGGATTGAAATAAGCCCTCTCCTCTTCTAACTAAGCTTGTAAATGAATCCATGTAGTTTTTCACTTCAAAGTAGCTGTGACGAACTCTATCTAGTAAGATAATACATTGATTGACCTAGTTTGATATTTGCAAACAATTTGCTCTTCCATTAGCTCTGCATCTGTGTTCACAGGTAAGTGCGTAGTTCTGCACACGTACTGTATTCTGAATCACAAGTGCTCTATGCCACATTTGATATCAAGTATTTTTCATTCATAAATTTACTGTTATCGATTTTCCTTTTTATTGGTATTACATGGGTATTACATATAACTTACTTGGACTGCCTCGTTGGTCTCGCGTCATAAATGTGCGCGTAGGATTTGGATGGCCCGGGTTCGATCCCCGGGTCAGGCAAAGTGTTATTGGGTTTTTCCGTTAGAGAATTCTCTGTAGCAGCTCGGAGTCTGGTAATGCACCCGGTACGGCAATAAGCTCGCCCCCTATTACGTCGGACTAAAATAAATCTGGCGAAAAGTGGGTGTAGCAATATACCTCTGCCTACCTCTTCGGGGATATAGACGTGAGACTATGTATGTATGTATGTATGTACGTGTATATTTTCGATTTATATGGATCTCTACTACCTTAATATCTTGAAATATTCAAATGCGTTAGTTGCCTGTGATAGTCCTAAAATTATTACGTAAAGTAGGTCCAAAAGGACTGGATATATCATTGTAATATGAGTTTTAAAAATTAGGTTAACATAGAATATTTATTACTATAAAATATATAAGCTTCCGCCTTAAGAATGCTTTCAGACTTTTGCAATTTGTATTTAAAATAGTTCCTTTATTGACACTGGTCTGAGCCATGGAATATCGTCACCACTTTGGGTTGCAGAGTATAGACAGAAGTTGTTCTTTGGAAAAGCTAATATTCTACATAAGCTAGTGAAACTAGTATTGCGGTTAAATTACTATGTATTTCTTTAGTCGATATCATAATCATAATCAGCCCTTTATACTGTCTCACTTCTGGGCACGGGCCTCTTCTCACTATGAGATGGGTAAGCCCATTGTCCACCACGCTGGTCAAGTGCAGGTTGGCAGACTTCACATGTCTTTCAAGAAAATTAAGAGGAATTCTCAGACATACAGGTTTCCTTACGATGTTTTCTTTCACAAGCGATAATTAATTAACAATTTAATACGCATTTAACTCCGAAAAACCATTGGCGCGTGCCGTGGATTGTACCCGAGACCATCTGCGTAGCAGTCTGTCGGTCTCTCCACTCAGCTACAGCTGCTGTTAAGTCGATACTACAAAACATAAATTCTGCAAGAAAGCTTCAATTCTTCTTCGACAACCGGTTGGCGAAGAAGAATTGAAGCTTTGTGAAGTGACTGCTACACCGAAGGTCGCGGGTTCGATTCCCGCTCAAGTCAAACATTTGTGTGCATGAACATGGATGTTTGTCTTGGTCTGGGTGTTTCTATGTATAAAATGTATGTATTTACAAAAAAAAAGTATATATGTATGTTTATCCATTGTCTAACACCCATAGTACAAGCTCTGCTTAGTTTGGGACTAGATGATGTTGTGATGATGTAGTAGAATCTTATATATTTATTTATATATTTTATATATTTCTTCTTTAAAGTACTTAATCAAAACCAAATGAATTAAGCTAGCGCACATTTTATCCTTCATACCACTAAGTGGACAGTTGATACACAAAGCTACACAACTCCCAGCAGACTTATGTACGCTCAGCGTGCTTAATCCAATCATATATGCTCATCCAGTTCAAAGCCTCATGTCCGTACATAATAGCCGAAATATATCAAAATTAGTTTAACTGGTGATACGTGATGAAACAAAATACATGACGTATTTTACCATTTTGGTAGGATTTATTTAGCTTATAAATGAGTTGCTAGAATGATATAATAATGTTTACGAGAAAACTACGTCTGAAATAGCTCAACTGCGGCGTGAAATAACTTATTATATGACTAATTTAGTATTTATAGTTTGCATATTTTCGTTGTATTACTTGGATAACATCACAAATATTGCAATAAAGATATTCTTTAGAAATTTAGGATGATAAGAATTAAAAAGTGTTTTGTTCTTTTAAGTGAATACAAAAATAGCACTTTCAAAAGTTCGTTTAATCCAAATAATGTTTATGTACTGCTCAGTTGATTTAATTTTACCTGTCTCTATTATATTTGTCTTCGTTTCAGTGCTCCATGTGTTACTCCGCATCGATGTCATTATGGAGAATATGTCGATAGCCTCGCAAACCATGAGCTATTCTGCAGAATGCCTCGACGTGACAAAATCCATCGTGCTCTAGTCGCGTCTGACGTACCAGCTGTAATTGAACCCGGTGGTATGAGACCGTGGAAAGGGACTTGACTATGTCATTACTACCATGGAAAATGAGTAGACCTTTAGTGAAGGACGTAACGTGCGTGGGCACTCTTACGTCATCATAATTTCCAAGCATGCGGGGGCCATGCTGGCGCTGCTGCTGCTTCTGATCGAAAACCCTCAAATGTCGGAAATACAGCAATTTAGTAGGCAATTACGTTTTTGGGCCGTTCATGATGGAATAGGCTCACGGGGTCCGAGTGCACGTAATCCTATGAGATAAATTTCTAAACGGTTTACGTATTTCTAAACGTTACCTGATGACATTGATGCGGAGGCATTCTAAGACGCCTGGGCTATGTAAATACATATGTATCTACGATTTGGTTAAAAAAAAAAATATTACTATTTAGTTAGTTACTGCTTCGTTGGTCTCGCGGCATAAATGTGCGCGTGGGATTGGGAGGTCTCGAGTTCGATTTCCGGGTCGGGCAAAGTGTTATTGGGTCTTTGCGCTAGGAAATTCTCAGTAGCAGCACGGAGTCTGGTAATGTGCCCGGTACGGCAATAGGCTCGCCCCCTATGACGTGGGACTAAAATAAATCTGGCGAAATGTGGGTGTAATATTTACACCTCTGCCTACCCCTTCGGGGATACAGGCGTGAGACTATAAATAAATAAAAATAAATAAAGTTATTGCAGGCAGCGGTGGCCTAGTGGCGATACTAACGGACTGCCATGCAGAGGATATCGGGTTCGAATCCACGGCGCGCACTAATGATTTTTCGACGTTAAGTGCGTATTAAATTGTTAATTATCGCTTGTCCCGTGCCTCGGAGAGCACGATAAACCATCGTCGGTCCCAGCTGTCATGAAGATTTTTGACAGTCGTTACGGGAGTCAGTACCCTCCAATAAACTGATACATATACTGGCCTAAACCATGGAATATCGCTATCCCTTTGGGTTACGGAGGTCAGACGGTAGTCGCTTTGTGCAAAAGTTGATATTACTGTCATATCTGGTTAGACCAGTAAGCGGACCTCGGGCTCCAAGACGTGTAAGTCTTGGATGCAACCGGGATAACGCTAGGGCAATGATGAATGATGATGACTTTGTTATTGGAAATCGTTTTAGTATTTTTATAATAAGTGTTACAGTTTATTTATTTATTTATTTGGGATAAACGAACAGTGACACATTATCCTAAGTCTCTCTATCTATCTATAACGTCACGCCTGTCTCCCATTGGGGTAGGCAGAGACTATGGAACGCCACATGCTTCGGTTCAAACATACCTCTTTCGCTTCATCGACATTCATTAACCTCGTCATGCATGCGCGTCGGTTATAGGTACTTTTTATTTTGCCCTTTATCAGTAGATCACCTATTTGGTCGGCGTACGTCCGCCTAGGGCGTCCCCTACCGACATTTCCATTTATTCTCGCACGATACACTCCTTTCGTATTTCTTCTTTCATCCATCCGCTCCAAATGTCCAAACCAACGTAACATTCCTTTTTCAATCTTTGTCACTACATCTTCTTTTAGACCACACTTTTCCCGTATCACACTGTTACGCACTTTATCTTTCAAACTTATTCCGCACATACTCCTTAAAGCTCTCATCTCCACAGCATTGATTCTACTTTCATGCTTCGTCTGCCATACCCATGATTCGCTACCATACATCAGTGTTGGCGCCAAAACTCCTTGCAGTACAGCAAGACGAGCCTTACTTGGTATAATTTCGCTACTGATGATGGACCGTAAGGCGCCATTCACACTATTTCCTGCTTTCACTCTCCTTTCAACATCTCCCTCACATTTCCCATCTCTCGTAAACAAAGACCCTAAATACACAAACTCATTCACTTGTTCCATTTTTTCATCTCCTATCATTATGTTACATTCAGTTATACTGTCTTTCCTCTCTATGACCATGACCTTAGTCTTGCTTACATTGACTTTCATGCCCTTCTTCTTATACGCCTCATTCATTACTGTGACCATCTGCTGTAAATCAGACGCTGACGACGCAAAAAGAACCTGATCGTCAGCGTATAGCAGGGTCTTAAACACAGATTCACCCATTCTTAATCCACATTCAGACCCTTTCAGATCGGTCAAACAACTGTCCATGAATAGATTGAACAGCCAAGGAGACGCTACACATCCCTGTCTAACACCACGATCAATGTTAAACCAGTCCGTGTAGGCCCCGTTTATTCTGACACAGGCACTTGAATCCCTATATAAGGATTCAAGTGCCCGTATCAGACTGCTGCTCACTCCATACACAGAAAGTGTTGACCAAAGTTCATCCCTCACCACTCGATCGTAAGCCTTTTCCAGGTCAATAAAGGCGCAGAAAACCTTCTGGTGTTTACTTAAGGTTTTCTCTGAAATGCACCTTAAGGAAAAGACTTGATCCGTACATCCCATTCCCTTTCTGAATCCCGCTTGCACATCCCAAATTTTACTATCCGTTTCAGAGATCACTCTTTCAATCAGTATCTTTGCATACAATTTGCCAACAACACTCAGGAGGCTTATACCGCGATAATTTTTGCATTGCTGCTGTGACCCTTTTCCCTTGTACAGTGGCACAATTACGGCCTTGTTCCAGTCTCCTGGTACACGACCGGACCGCCAACATTTATTGAAAAGTAGGTACAGCAGGCTTGCGGTGACGCCTTCGCCTACCTTGAGCATTTCAGTAGATATTCTGTCATATCCCGCAGCTTTACCCGCTTTCAAACTTTTCATTGCATACCGTATCTCTTCCATACTTATATTACTTGCACAATTATCTTCCTCATTCACTACTATATTCCTAGTGTCACTTTCTCCTCGTTCAAATAAATTCTCAAAATACACCTTCCACTGATCCAAAACTTCCCCATGCTCTCTTATAATATTTCCATTTACATCCCTTATCACACCAACTTTTGAGTCACCTGTTTTGCCTCGGGCTGTTCTAACCAAGTGCCAGAATAATTTGATATTGGCCCGAAAATGCTGAGAAAACTTTCTATCAAATTTATCCTTACATTCTTCTTTCTTTCTTCTCACTGTCTCTTTTACTTTATGTTTCAACCTGACATACTTTTCTTTCACTATCCTTTCATTGTCAGTCACACTACCTTGTACCCTTTTGTTGGCTCTTATGGCCAGCAAGTCCATCCATGCTTTGCGCTTTTCCGCGACCACACCACTTACTTCCTGATCCCACCATTCATTACAAATCTTTTTAACATGCTTCCTCTTGCTTACGCCACATACTTGTATAGCTGTCTCTATTACTCCATTCTTAAACTCTTTCCAAAATTCTTCTATCTCGCAATCATCTTCCTCAAACAATTCTTTAAACCTTTCTTCCAACGCCTCTTGATACTGACTACGTACATCCTCTTCTTCAAATCGTTCAACTTTCACTCTTTCAATGGCAGCTGAGTGTATGCGAGGGCGATGGCGCCATTTAGTGGTTAGTCCCGCTATGCGGCTAACTACCAAAAAATGGTCAGTACCCACATTTAAGCCTCGATACACTCTAGTATCTTTCACTTTTCCTTTTAAACGTTCATCTACCACAACAAAATCTATCATACTCCTTTCTGTCTGCCTTTGCCATGTATACATATGAATCAACTTGTGACTAAACAAAGTGTTTGTCACCACAAGCTTTCTCTCCATACAAACCTCCAGCAAACTCTCACCATTTTCATTCACTCTCTCGTCACCAAATCGCCCTAGAACCCTTTCACATCCATCACGAGACACACCCACCCATCCATTAAAGTCACCTAACATAATTATTCTTTCATTATTCTCACACCTAGCAAGCACATCTCTAACCTTATCCCAGAATTCCTCTCTGACATTCAATGGCTTGGACATGTCCGGAGCATAAACACACACAACAAAGACTTTCATTAAACCAAGTTTTAATCGCATCCAAAGAAGCCTGGAGTTGACATATTCATATTCTTTCACACACTCATTCATCCTATCCGACAGAATCATTCCAACTCCTCAGCTAGCTCTTTCAGACTCAACAACTCCAGACCAGTATGCATGATACTGGCCATGAGTAGTTGTTGAGCAACCTTTCTTCTTCGTTTCACTCACTCCTAGTATATCAATTTTCCTTACATGCATCATATCACACAATTCATCGATCTTACTATCCACTCCTCCACAAACATTCACCGTTGCAAATAGGCATTCCCTGGCCCTCTTTTTGCCTCTGTTGGAAGGGGAGACAAAACGTGACGTGTGGCAAAGCGCGTCGCCGTTGGGAATTTTGCCCCCCCCCAGATACGATGGGGCAGTCTGAGCGACAATGCTCAGAGAGGGATTCTCCGGTACATCCGGTACCCTCCTGGGGTAAAGTAGTATTTAATCCCCTTGCAGTCATTGCGCCATCTTCTTCACCTCTACATCGGATAAGGAGCGGAAGGGAAATACAGGATAGGACAAGAGAGTGTTAAAGGAGGTTGGTGTTAGGAAAGGATGTCAAAGGTAATAAAGGATGCCGCAATCACGGAGGGGATATTGGTAGTGATTGCGACTGCTCGAGCGAGCCGGGAGCGCGAACCCGAATGCCTCTTCTCTACGATCGGACAGATCAGTAGAGCGAAAGCACACCCTGTCTAATAGTATATACAATAAAACATGAGTAAATGTGCATTTTTAAACTGATATATCGAGAAAAGCTGTGTATTTAAACTTTGAATACTTCGTTCATATTAAAAGGCATTAAAAAGTAATATTTGTTAAAAGTACATCAATTACGTTTGCCGCTTTGAAGCTTTACACAAACTCTTAATGAGGTGACCTTAAACCATTTTGTGTGAATCATTAAATTGCTCGTTAAACTTATTTTAACAGTATCCATGAGTTTGTGCGATATGTGAGTATAATAAAACATTTTTTTTTATAGTAATACGCGGCAAAAGAGCAGACGGATCGCCTGATGGTAAGCAATTACCGCCGCCTATGGACACAAACAACACCAGAGGAGTCACAAGTGCGTTGCCGCCCCTTGGGAATGGGAAAAGGGATAGGATGAGGAGTCGGATGAGGGAGAAGGAATAGGGGAGAGGGCCTCCGGAACTCTCACTCATCGAACGAAACGCAACAGTTTAGGTACTGTTACTTTACGTCGATTTTCTATTATTTGTTTTGATTGTATATATTTCTTGTGTGCGTGTGTATGTCACTGAACTCCTCCTAAACGACTGGACCGATCTTGATGAAATTTTTTGTGTGTTCAAGGGGACTTGAGAATGGTTTAAATTCACAATTTAGTCAGATGGAAAATGTTTTTTTACTTAATTTTTAATTTGTAAGTAGTTGTGGATTTTGGAATGTTTCACATTGGAACTGACGGACTGCGCTGCTATCGCAGTGTCAAATCTTATATTAATAATTTCATCAAGGAGTACATCGAAACCTTACCTGAATAATAAAGCATTAAAAAATAAAGATTTCGAGTCGAGAACATATATCCGCAAAATTCGGATTGTCAAGTATTTTGTTAAATTCTAATGGTTCTGACAGACAAATCACAATCACCATATTGGCCACTCTAGCGAAACGACACAGATACCGGATAACATTTTAAGTACTACCAAAGAGGTACTACTAAGTCTTAGTACTAAGTAGTTTGTATGTGTAAATAGTTTTTGCAGTTATATTTCTTAAACAGTTAAAACGACAATTATAGAAGTATCCGCTCAATAAAGGAGATTTGTGTTACCCCTAAGATGGATGATGACGATACTATAACTAGAGAACCTCGAATTCACGCGAGCAAAGCCGCGGGCAAAGCCGCGGACAAAAGCTAGTGTATGTATATAAATGTGATGAGCATAAATAATTTATATGTATAATATGTATGGATTTACAAAAAAAGGACATAGTAGTATGTGTGTTTATCTACTGTCTAGTGCCCATTTATAAGCTCTGCTTAGTTTGGTATTAGATGGTGTTGTTTTTTTTTAAATAATATATTTTTTTAAATAATATTATACCATACACATGTATGGTATAATATTATTTAAAAAAAAATTGTATCACGTATCCGTTGTCTACTTATTTTAAAACCCGTATTATTAAAAATTTTAAATAGCGGGCGAGCCTATTTCCGTTACCGGGTACATAACCAGACTTCATGCTGCTTCTGAGAATTTGCAAAAACCCAGTCACACTTTTGACCGACCCGGGAATCGAACCCGGACCTCCGATCAGCAGACGCATACGCTATTCACTGGACCACGGAGGCATTCCTTCAGTGGAAATTAATGTATATACATAAAATCATAGATTCAATACTAAAAATAGTCTGTGCGGTTAGCCATTGCCGAGTTTCTGCTCTGGAGCCAACCCTGTATGTAATATTCAGCTACGCTTATTATAAAAACGCACTGTCATTGAAACTGGATCAATATTCTGAATTTCAATATTATAAAATACAAGCTGAATGGCACAATTCGGCTTGCACGATATTGAGTAAAATGTAGGTTATGAATTAATCTGCAATTATAAAAAAAACATTTTATGATCTTGTTTTAAGACTTTCCATGCTAACTTATCTACAATTTGTTTGCACATTGTAAATAGGGAGCTACTACCTACTTGGGAGCCGTCAAACAAAATAAATATATTGACTGCGTCTCTTGTCCTAGATTTTCTTCTCAGGGGTAGTGGGAAAACCTTTTGGCGGTGAACTTCTTGAAGTGGTGTTGGTCGTGGCGCCTTACTGTGGGCCGGTCTTAGTATTTACGATGTAAATGCAATTATTCAGATATAATTTTAAAATTTGACTGCACGGTTGGCGTAGTGGTTTAAGCGGCCGCCTTGCTGCTTGACACTGCGCCGAGTGTTGCGGATTCGATTCCCACACGAGACATCACTTTGTGTAATTTACAAATTGTTGTTTCGAGTCTAGGTGTTCATTTTGTCCGTTAGTTGTAAGTTTGTAAAGACCCCCGAGACACAGGATTTAGTCCTAATGCAGGAGTTGTCTTTTTTAATAATACGAATAAAAACAAAATATATTTTAAAATTATGAAATTCATTGAATATTGGTGCTTACTTTCATTATCATCGTTCTAGTGTGGGTAGATCAAGACTTTTGAGGCTGGAGAGTGTGAACTTGGTTCCCGGGGTCCACTTACTGGTCCAATCACATTTAGGAATATAATACAAGTCTATTTTTATGTAGGTTTAGAATTGAGGAGAATATTGCAATTAATTTTGATGTTGTTTCATGTAATCATCGGCTTTCATTTTATACCTATAAGTCTTTGAGAGAAAAACCAAGAGAAAAAAGCAAAGAGGAAACAAAGAGAGAAGTGAAGAACGGAAAAGTTCTAGGCTCAGATATACCTATATAAAAGCCAAATCGACTGGAGAAGTAAGTACTACCTAGTACCTCTTTCTTTTTTTTGTCGAGGTGGAAAATCCCTTCGGATCTCCAGCTCCGGAGAACCGAGAGCCGGAGTTTGTGGTGTTTCCACTAAAAACCACCTCGACTGCCGAACAAAGGCACCTTACGGGAACAAGACTGGACAGCTACTGTACCAGTAGCTGTCCAGTCTTCCTCCCATGGCGCCACGTTTAACTAAACCCAATCCCAAGGAAGGCTACAAGCCCTCACCTGCCTTTTCTTCAAACCGCCAGAAAAACTTCATTTTGTACACAAGCTAAAGCCCGGATAGGTAACGAAGTCGATTAACACATACGGCTCTGCTTAGAGGTGGGGCACTCAATAATTTAGCTGGATAATTCGTACAAGAGAGAACCAAATGTATTTATTATTCAATGGAAAGTCCGAAACTCTCGAAAATCGTCTAATGCATCCGAAAATGTTTTCTATTTCTAACCCAGTTGCGGTTTGATAGATAGTTTACACTTACATATTATGTTATGTTTTAATTTTAGGAAGCAATCTATACAGAGTAGGTATTGATCTGCACTTGCAAAATATTTAAGTATTTCAATATAGACATTATACTTATTCAACTAAAATTATTTTAAACAGTGTGCGATAATATAAGACCCTACTTTCATTAAAATTTACTTCGATAGTCAATCAGAATAAACTGTGGACTGGTGCAGAATGAGACAACATAGTAGGTACGTGTGTTTGTATGTGTTAGTTTACTACAATGCGAGCTCGCGGCGACCAGCTGAGCGACGGCAGGGCTCAGTACACCCCGAGCTGATTTTTAAAATGCATGGCTACGATTTCTTTTTAAGTTTTTCTGCTTTATATTTTCATGTATTTGAATTCACTTCTGAAAATATTTTGCAGATGCATATCAACACCCTGTATTAGCACAAGCAGTGTATAGTGCAGAATATTGATGAGTCATTGCCTAAAGTTATTTCTAAATGGTGTACTCAGTATGAGTAAAATGGCGGTATTTTAAGAAAACCATGTTATTCAGCTGAAACATGAGCCTTTTTAGCTTAAATTTCACAACGAAATTAATGATAATGAGGCACCCCATATTCTGACCGAAACCACGTGATTTTAATTATGACGTAGATTTTATATTTCGGGAGAATGTTAGTAGCTCGAGTTATGTAACTTAACTTACTCCCTTGCTAAAATGTAATTTGTGTTTTTATCTTTAACAGGTTCTTTACGGTTATTTCCCATACCCATTAACCTAAGGTGTAACGTGTAGGCCACAGTGCAGTCGTGGCAAAGTGTGCTTACCGATTCTCATGGCTGCTATGGAACGTCGAAATGCACCACGGTGGTTTGTATGGGTAAGCCTGAAACGCTTTAGAGGAGAGTCATGGCCATTGCTTAGTCAAAGGGAAGGGAGACAAGCCCAAAATGTTGGTTTGTGCAGTTTAAGGGGCTACTCTTTGAAGTTTTGATTGACGCTGACTTATATTATTGGTCATAGACACGAATAGACTGAGTATTATTATCCGATTTAAAATACACTTTGTTACGACTCGCCTGCAGTGTAGAACCTACCACACATTAATCAATGGATAGCTATTTCATTTTATTGTGTAATAATCTAGTGTCAGTCTGAAAAAAATGTATGTTGCCTTCTTTGAAGCTGTGGTTAATTCACAATACACTTTAAAAGTTTTAGGATTTCTCATCACCATCAGCTCTATATTTATGCTGTCCCACTGCTAGGTACGGGCCTCTTCTCACTATGAGGAGGGTAAGGCCATAGTCCACCACGCTAGCTAAGCGCGGATTGGCGGATTTCACGTGTCCCAGGAGAACATTATGGAGAACTCTCACACATGCAGGCGATGTTTTCCTGCACCGTTGAGCAAGAGATAGTTAACAATCTTCGGACTTTGTACTCATGCTTAAATGTGTGTAACTGTTGTTGTATGTGGGACTCATAGAAGGTAGTTATTTATACCTCTTTACTTTTAAATAACTATTCGATTAAGAACCAAAAATCGCAAATATATATTTTTTATAGTCTCACTCCTGTATCCCCGAAGGGGTAGGCAGAGGTGTAAATATTACACCCACATTTCGCCATGGATTTTTAGGTCCCACCTAATAGGGGGCGAGCCTATTACCGTTACCGGGCACATCACCAGACTCCGGGCTACTACTGAGTATTCGGAAGAACCCAGTAATACTTTTGCCCGACCCGGGAATTGAACCCGGGACCTCCGATCAGCATTCGCATACGCTATCCACTGGGCCACGGAGGCAGTCAAAATAAATTAACAAGAAAATAAAGATCTGATCTAGATTCCAAAGTCCTCTTTACAACTAGCTGACAAACATTTTCAGAGAAATGGAAAAAGAAATACGCCCTAGTTACCTGTTCCGAGAATTCATAAACAACTTACTGAGCACGAAATTAATTTATTCTGGTAAGTTTCTGGGACTTACGTCCTTCGGTATCGTCGCTGACCTAACGGGTCACAGTGTAAGCACAGCTGGTTTATTCCAGCTAGCTAGCGGTACGGGGTCCAACGGGTTATAAATATCCCGGCCCTAATAATATTTGTTTTTATGTCTCGTTGGACCCGTAGCATAATTTTCCGGGTTAACTTCTCGGAGGGTTCTTGGATGGAATTTGTGGGTCGGCCAAACGGCCTTTGATTATTTTTATCAGAAAATTAGAAAATCTTTACACTTTAGAAATCAATAAAGATGTTTGTCTTTATAAAGAACTAAACACGCATTTATAGACGTCTCTGCTACTATTCTTTAAATACCTATCACTGAGAACTTAATACTCAAACAGCGTACAGAACGAAGGTTAGAGTAAAAATGTTAGTCCTGTATGAAAGTCGAATCCCACAACAGCAACAGTAACAGCTTAACCTTTGACTAATTCGTGCCTTCTTTTACGTTTTGTAAAACGTAAACTGCATATCATAAGAAATAGAGTCAAGTACTGATTTAGTTGCCTTCTTGCATGTAACATTTTGTCAAAAATAATGAAAGTGACATGCACCAGCCTCGTGCATATAATAGCTCGCAAGGCACGAGTGACAAGGTTTTCAATTTGCACCACGTCACTCAACGTAATATATGGGAACAATAACGCCATAACCAAATAAAACAACAAGTACACAACGATCCCTTTTTATTTTAGGAAATTTCACAATAAAAGTCTTGACTGGATCTTATCCATAAATGGCAATATGCACAGCAAATATTATAAACTAGTATCTTAGCCTACAAATAAAAGAAAATTATGATTTTAAACTTATACAAATATTTACATATTATTCCCTAATCGTAAATACATTTTTCGGCCGAAGGTTCAACTTATCCTAATGAATATTATGTTCGTTAAATATTTGGAACACTAAAAAGTCAGTTTTGTGCTTGCTCGGTACTGAATTACTCTCTGAATCGAAGCCAAGGAAATATATTTACGAATAAGGGCGAAATTTTTACGATATTGTCCAAAATTTATACACCGAACCTTGGCTAACATTGGAAATTAAAATTAACTAAATTCGATACCCTGTTTACAAAGAGATTTTTATCCTTTTTTTAACTCAAAGTAATCATAAGATTGAAAATATTAATAAATGTAACACTCTTGCTAATTTTATTTTAAAGTCTAATAAATTATACTTTTTAAAACAGATAACTTTGGTAGGTATTTAATAAAATAATCAGAATATCAATTCAAAGCGATTTCCAAGCTTAAAAATTGTTGAAATGCATTCGGTTTATTTTATATTTATGAAAGATTTTAAAAATAATATAAATGTGACACTCATGTCACATTTATATTATTTTTAAAATCTTAAGATTATATTTTTTGTCTTTGTACAGGTTATACGTATATCGTCTTTGGGTTTTTCTAAATAAAACTATTGTACTATCAAAATAAAGTTAATATTCGTTATAAAAAAAAACAAAATACTAACAAATAAAAAAATTCTTTAGAAGCAAATGTCAATAATATATAATAAGTTAACTATTTTAATGAACAAACAAACGAGTATAATTGAGCGGTAACAATTAAATATAAGCTACATTTTCTTGGTTCTTTAATGTTTGCGGAACAAATAATGCGGCTATTATTTATATAATTACATGTAATATTAAATTTATTTTACATATATACATGCATTTATATTTGTAACTTACAATTTATATACATATATAGATAAACACCATACTTTAGTTGAGAGTACATTATGTTGAAGGAATCGGGCAGAATTTCTTCCTTAAATTTTCAGTTAGTTTAGGATTATAGGCGACTATTTAAAAAGCTTCACCAACATTTAACTTGAGATTAATTGGTCAGATAGGGTTAAAGTACACCTTCCAATCTTGTAAACATATTCATATTATTAATGCATGATGTATGCATTTACTGTATTTAATTTTATGTAGCTAGCAGTGGCAGAAGAGCTACTGCTCCTCATAATGGCAAACAGTCACCACTCCTATGGAATGGACATATTATTGTCGCACGAGTGATTGATTTCCACGGGGTAGCCGGGATCGATCACTCGCCGAGCAATTAAAGAGAGATAATTAGGTTGACTTACGGGAAATAAATAAAAAATATCACCAGGAAAGTTTAAACTCGCGTTATAATTCCAGTTATTCGATACAAAAAAGAACTGACGGTTAAGGCTAACAGAAGAGACAATTATCCAGGGCGTTGGTCGACGTTGGCACTTCACAGGTCTTCAGATGATCTTGTACTCAACTCGGTGGTGCTGGCCGGAGGAAAAAGGGACGAAGCCTCGTGTGTCCCCGGTATTTATAGGGCCGGTGCGGAGGGGCGCGAGGGAGCGGCCCACTGCTGTGCGTCACTCGTAGCGAGGCTCGCGGCGCAGGGGCGCGATGTGACGTCACATTATACAATAGATAACTAGGTATATTCTCAATTCCTTCATATGAAATTATTGAAATTATTTATGTGCTTGAATATGGTGTTACAGATCTCATAATTTACATAATATTGCTTTCGACATATTCTGTCTAATGGGACGTGCAAATAGTACAAAAAATATCATAATGGCATTACAAAAGAAAACTGATACATTCTTAGATAATTATACAGTTTTTCAATAATTAGGGTATGAATCTTGTCTTGGTCTGGGTGTTTCCATGTATAATATGTATGTATTTATAAAAAAAAGTATATATGTATGTTTATCCATTGTCTAGTACCCATAGTACAAGCTCTGCTTAGTTTGGGACTAGATGGTGTTGTGTGAATGTGGTAGAATATTATGTTTCTCTTTACTCACGGCTATTCTTCTAACATTTGGTGTTAGAATAATAGCCGGTCCTTTGGGAGGCTTACACGGGGATATGGATCCAACGTGCAGAGGCCCGTAGAGAGTTATAAAGAGTTTATTATTATTATTATTATAATCTGTCTTCGAAATATTCCTTAATGCTAAAGTATGTTTTACTAAGTAATAATTCAAAAAAATTCTTTTTAAACACTCTTATGGGTAGTTCTCTCATAGATTGGGGGAGATGGTTATATAATTTAATTCCCATGCAGTATGTGTTTCTTCTGAACAGTTCTAAATGTATGTGAGGCAATTTAAATTTGTGTTTGTGTCTGGACGATTCGTCGAATTTTGTAAAGACTGCATTATTTATTTTTATGAGTAGGCATATCTCCATTATATAAAGGCACGGTACAGGTAAGATTTTAAGTGTTTTAAATAGGGGTTTACAGCTGTGCATTATATCTACGCCGCATATCGCACGTATACATTTTTTTTGTGTTCTAAGGACTTTATCAACGTCTACGGAGCTGCCCCATATGACAATACCGTACCATAAAATATTGAGCTACTAAATCCAACCTTTTGTCTATCGAAATGCAAGAGCGGCGCTCTTAGCAAATTCTCTTTATTAGCAAGCGTCAGTTAAGCGTCAGATTCGAATGCATCATATTTTATCTAAAATAGAACTGCTATTTAGCTGGAATGAAAATCTACTTTACGATTCAAAATACATTGAACTTTGAATCAAAGGATTGCTGTTAAATTGGATTAACATGCATTTATACAGTGTTGCGATGTGCTTGTAACGAACTGACAAAAAGGCAATAACTCTGCGGTTGTTGTACAAACGACAGTCCACTCGATCGGCTTTGTGTCGAAGCGTTGCGTCACAATGCAATAATACACGCTCTTGTTGCGACATACCTACTTAAGTTAAATTTATTTTAAGCGAATAAATGTAAAGCTGACATTAATTTAATAAAAAGTATTTTAAAAAGAAGTAAATTAATCTTTTGTTGAAAACTTTTAGATATTGTAACCCCTATAACTTATCAAGCGACTTCAAAAAAGAAGAATGTACTCAATACAGTTGTATATTTTATGTTTGTCAGTTCAGAACGCTTATGAACCGCTTCAGAAAATTATTTTTATGTTTGGTAGAATATTGATAATAAACCCGCCTAATTTAACGCTTTTGGGTGGAATAATAATAATAATAAAAATAACCTGGCAACACCGTAAAGTCAACAACCAAATTTTCTGCATATTTTTATTTGAATTTATATTACAGTTTTACGATACAATTTATATATTTATACCACAACAAGAAGTTATAATACCTAAAATATACGGATTTACTTATAAAGGCCATAAAATTTAAGAAATAATATTATAGATAAATATACTGAAGATGACACCGTATGTCAAAATGAAAAACACAAACAATAACAAATATAAAGGCAAGGAAATGTAATTTAAATGTTGAACAGAGCCAGGAAAGCAGCTGCAGCACGATTAACACCTCCGGACTCGTCGCTCAGCTCCGCCTCACAACCGCCGGCACCAGCAACAGCATCGCCGGTGAGTGTTGAGGCGTTGAGCGCATCTAGCGACGAGTTTTTCTCCCCGCCGTCGTCGCCACCACCTGTCCGCCGGCGAGGGAGAGGCCGGCCACCGAATGGCTTAGGACCCCGAATCTCATCGGTCTCGAACAGGGCCCCCGCTACCGGTGGTGATGTGCACCGCATGAGGTGGACTAGATCCATGAATGAGAATGTCATGCGGGCATATTATGTGGCTACAGAGGGTGGAACCAACCTCACGGCGTACCGTGATCGCATGCTGCCTCTGTTTCAGGACTTGGAACCGGCTGTCAACGTTTCGGCGCAGCGACTGTCGGATCAAGTGCGCGCAATCCAGCGCTGTCGTTTGCTGGATGACGATGCACTTGAGAGGCTACGCTCGGACTTGCAAGGTAACCCTCCCATTCCTCCTTCCACGCGTGAACGTGTAACGACAGAGATACTTGACACACTAAGGCCGCAAAGTGTTGAAGAAGTGGATGGTGGGGATATACAAGTAAGTGCCCAGTACATGGATAATGTAAGGAGTACTTTGGAATGTGCCATCAGGGAATATCGTTACGAGGCCTTAGTAAATAGGCCTCGAGTGCCGCGTTTGCCCACGCATAAGAAAAATTTGGCGCTGGTGTGTGCCCTAGATTCATAATTGTCTACATACCTAGACAATAGTGAAAATCTCGGTGATACACACTCAATTCTGTACTGTGCGGCTGTAGCGGCATGTCGGATAGCCAATGTCAAGATAGAAAAGAACATTGATATGGCTACCCGAAATAATGCTGTGCCGGCTTGGCAGTGCAGGATTGAGCGTCGTATCGCTGAGTCTAGGGCACTCATTGGCAAGCTGATCTGCTTCAGGTCGGGCAATACTCGCCCGAGAGTGATGCGTTTTGTGGCCCGCGCCTTTGCAGGAACGGGTATTAGGCCACAAGAATACACGTCGCGGGTCACAGAACGCATCGACTTCCTGAAGCAGAAGATTTATGCGTGGGAAAATCGTATCAAACGTTATAAAAAACGTATAGGCAGATATTCCCAGAATCGCACATTCCAAAAAGATGAAAGGTGGGTGTATAGAAATTGGGAGCGACCCGGTCTAGGTGTGGATGATGGAGGTCTACCAGATGATGAAACTACAAATACGTTCTGGAGTAGCATCTGGTCGACCCCCGTTAGCCACACGGAGGGTGGTTGGTTTAGGGATGTCGAGCGATCATGTGCAGCAATCCCAAATATGGATGCCGTAGCTATTACAGCTACGGATGTTAGTTGTGCAGTCCGTCCGTTACCAAACTGGAAAGCGGCAGGTCCGGACGGATTGCACAACTTTTGGTTGAAGTGGCTGCGTAGTGCACATGCTCGTTTTGCGTCCCAATTCCAATCATCTCTAGAATCAGGGACGCTGCCAATTTTTTTAACAACTGGCATTACCCACCTGCTCTTCAAAACAGGAAGTACCACGGATCCAAAAAAATATAGACCTATAACGTGCCTACCGACGGTCTATAAACTTTTTACATCCATTTTGAGAACCAAACTGGCCAAACATATATATACTAACAAAATCATGTCCAGTTCTCAAAATGGATGTAAAAGTGGGTCACGTGGTACAAAAGAGCTACTCCTTATAGACATGGCCATTAGCCAACAGGTTCGCCGTAGCCGAAAGGATCTAGCGACATGCTGGATAGATTATAAGAAGGCCTACGACTCTGTGCCACATACATGGCTCTTGAGAGTGCTAGAGTTGTACAAAGTGGATCCAACTCTATGCACTTTCCTGAAGACGTGTATGGGGCAGTGGAGTACGGTTCTTCGCTATCCAGGATGTCGACGGACTCTCGGATGCGGCGATCCTATAAAGATCCAACGAGGAATCTTCCAAGGTGACAGTTTGAGTCCCTTATGGTTTTGTCTAGCACTGAATCCTCTTAGCACTTTGCTCGAGAATTCGGGGCTAGGCTATCGGTTGCACAGCAGAGGTCAAGTAATATCTCACCTTCTTTTCATGGATGACTTAAAACTATTTGCCTCCACTGACCTCCAGTTGACAGAGTTAATAAAGGTAACTGAAAACTTTAGTAAGTCTATCAAAATGGAGTTCGGTGTAGATAAATGTGCGGTCTTGCATGTAAAGAAGGGCAGGGTTGTGGAATCTGATGGTATAGAACTATCAGATTTCACACAACTTAGATCTCTATCTGCAACCGAAACCTACAAATATCTAGGTATGTCGCAGGCACTAGGTATTGCTGAGGCTGGCATGAAACAGGCGTTGCAGGAGCGCTTCTTTGGCCGTCTGAGAAAAATCTTAAATAGTTTTTTATCAGGCGGTAACAGGGTGCGCGCCTGTAACGGTTGGGCCATGCCAGTCTTAATGTACTCCTTCGGCATACTTAGATGGACTCAAACAGAACTTGATGCCTTGGATAGAAAAGTCCGTTGTCTATTGACTACATACCGGATGCATCACCCGCGGTCATCAGTAATGAGATTGTACATCCCGCGGAAGTGCGGGGGTCGCGGCTTCTTAAGTGCCAAGACCCTCCATAACCGCGAGGTGTGCAAACTCAGGGAATATTTTCTCAGCACTGACGCGGGTGTCCACCGTGATGTGGTCACTGTGGACAACGGGCTTACCCCGTTGGGTCTGGCTAAGGAGAACTGGCGCAAACCTGCCGTACTTGGTGTTGAGGAGCGCAAGGAGGTATGGAAAGGTAAAGAGCTGCATGGACGTTTTTATCGGGCCCTGCATGGACCCGATGTAGACTTACCAGCTTCTGTGTCCTGGCTACGTTTTGGCGATCTGTTCGCCGAAACAGAAGGTTTTGTCTTTGCGATTATGGACGAGGTTGTCATGACGAATAACTACCGGAAGTATATCCTGAGGGATGGGACGGTTGACATATGTCAGGCATGTCACCAGCCTGGTGAATCTCTCAGACAAATAGTATCTGGTTGTTCTCGTCTTGCCAACGGCGAATATTTGCACAGGCACAACCAAGTAGCTAGGATCATCCATCAGCAACTTGCCTTAAAGTACAATCTTGTAGACTCTGAGATACCGTACTACAGGTATGTGCCCGACCCAGTTCTTGAAAATGGTCGTGCCACCATGTATTGGGATCGATCTATCATTACTGATAGAACTATTGTGGCTAACAAGCCAGATATAGTAGTGATAGATCGTTCTAAGCGCCTTGCAATGATCATCGATGTCACCATTCCACATGACGAGAATCTCGTGAAAGCCGAGAAAGATAAACAAATAAAATATTTGGATTTGGCTCACGAGATTGTCGACATGTGGGATGTGGACTCGGCGATCATTGTACCGATAGTCGTGTCAGTTAATGGTCTCATTGCCAAGAGCCTCGATCACCACCTCAAGAGGCTCGCGTTAGACGGTTGGATTAAGTCCTCTATACAGAAGGCAGTATTGCTGGCCACGGCTCGTATCGTCAGGAGGTTCCTCTCTCTGGAGCCCTAACCACCGGTAACTTGGTCCCTGAACCCGATACCGGTGAGCCCCGTAATTTTATTTTATATTTTTATATTGTTTTTTTTCTAAATCACATAAAAATGTAAAATATAATTTATGAGAGAATGTTAAAATAAAGAGAATAATAATAATAATATAACCCCTCTGGGGCAGTCGTTATCTCATCATGAGACTAACGCAATCTCAGAGGGCAGAGTAACAGCTTTCAAACATCACCTTTGTCTTGTGATATATATTACAGGATAGAAAGAAAGCTTACAAACCGCAGGGCAGCTTTGTGGCGAGCTGAATGTGTGTGGCGACACTGCGGTCCCGAATACTTCAGGGAGTCGGTCAGGGCCTCGTCTCCGGCTTGCCTTTACTGGCTGGTCGGAGTGGATTTCCAAGAGCGCCCGCAGGACTCCAGACTCTGGATTGCCTTAGTCGGCCGGCCAGAGGGAAGTCGCAAGAGCTATTTGCTCGGGGGTGGAAGTGTCATTGTCAAGGGCGTAATTACGGGGAAACCCGCTCCGAGTCACAAGACCCGCGATGGCGAAACCGGTGCCGCACCGCTCTACACCCCTAGCCGCTCACACCGGTGTTGCCCTCTTGTTGCTTTTATGGTAGAGTTTGTTTGCCTTGGCGGCTATTTAGAGAGGGTCCATCTAGTGAGCTGGCGAGTCACCGTCTGCCCCTTTTCGACGTACTATAAGAGTACTTAGGGCAGACGCCGGCATTCATCCATAGTTTTAATCTAAACCTATCCATTAAACACCCATCCCAATAGCCCAGAGTAATTAGTTTCCATATAAGTAGCAATAGGCCCTCACCTACTGCGGCTAACCCGTGACTGTACTTAATAGTGCGGTGATGGAGGCACCTCAGTAGGTGTTACATTACATTCTAGATTAAAACTCTCAAAGGGCCTCTGCGCGTTGGACCTATGTCTCCGTGTACGCCTGCCAAAGGGCCGGGTATTGTTCTAACAAATTAGAATAATACCCGAGAAAGAGAAACAAATAATAATAATAATCTACCACATTCACACAACACCATCTAGTCCCAAACTAAGCAGAGCTTGTACTATGGGTACTAGACAATGGATAAACATACATATATACTTTTTTTTGTAAATACATACATATAATACATATAAACACCCATGGAATATAAAATGTATCTATCATAAATGGATATTTGCGTTATACCAGGAATCTGTTGACCAAGTTTTCATACTTCTAGCTTCATTTGCTTAGAATCTGTAATGAAACAGGACATATTTTTATGTATAATTCATGTCGTTATTCACTTACAAAATCTCATTTACCCTTGCGACTACGACTATTAATAGTAATCACTAGAAGCAGCCCATATAATTATGTTATATAAGTTATATAAACCCACCTATTTCTTTTTCGTTTACACAAGGATACAATAGTCAGTCTAATCTACGCAAATAGAACTAAGCACACGCAGAAATTATCAATGCTACGACGCCTACGTCGTAGCATTCACTTCTTCTACGGAGCGGAAAGAAGAATTATTCCCCTGAGGTTTTTTATAGAAACCTAGTACAGCCGAATGCGTAGGCAGTGCTGATTCGATTATCAGCTACTAGAGAACCAACCTCCCACACGGACTTAGTCAAATGGCAAGTGATTGATATACACCGACATACATGTTTTGATAACTTTTAAAATTTTAAATCATATTCACCATGTGGTTATTTAAAACGAATGACATGGTTATGTTCAAGTCTGTACTAGATATATTTTTTATACTTTCTTGGCAGATATAATTGTGTAGTATTACTTTACTAGTTCATATTGTGTCGCGCAAACTACACATCATACACAGAATCGCCAAATAAAATACATAGTATCTACACAATATTTTCTTTAGGCTTTTTAGTTTAGTAATTGCTACCCATGTAACCGTTAGTTACAGAGCCCAGTGACCTTGTGATAAAGAGGCCCGTGCCCAGCGGTGGGACAGTTAAAAGACAGGGCTAATGATGTTCTGAACCCTTTCTTTTCGCCTTCAGTAGAAGAGAAAAACGCCATTCTGTATCTACCTTCTTTTCCAAGACATGAAGATACACATGGATACAATAGTGGATTTAGGACGTTTTGTTATACGAAAGGGTTATACACATAATGGCCACCATAAAATGATTTGATACCCTTAGTTCATTAACCAAAAATATATACTTAACACCAGAAAAACAAGGTCTAAAATTATAATAGTACTAGCTATTTTAGTTACGACTGCACTTCAAATTGTATTCGATCACTAAATGTAGTAAATGATTATGAGATTCTCTTGTGACCCTTAATTCAAAAATAGGAGCATTGCGAAGCAGGGCTCCGTCAACTTAGTTTATTTAAGTAGGTGGTGTAACCAATTCCAATTTACGTGTTCGTATTTCATACAACTAACAATAAAACTTTGGTAATAATTTTACATCAAAATGCGGGTTTCATTTTGGTGATCATTTACTATTTTTGTCTTTTATATGTTGGTATAACTATATCTGGTACTATATCTGGTGGTAAGTTAAACATAAGCCTTATAGAAATACACGACCTTTCTCAAATGATTGTTTCTATTCTGAAACGCTCTTAGGCAAATGTTGAGCACTACAGTGGAAGGTATGGTGCAGATCAAAGAAGTTTACACAGTTCATTGAGTGAGCATTACCGAGCTTTGAAGGTAAGGCCAGTCCTTTGACTGTTTCCCAATATTCACTCGTTTTGATAACGCGAACCTGCAACGGAGAGTGTTTCTTTTTTGGCAAAACTAAGAACATTTTTTTGTAAAAGTATTACTGTTTGTTTACTTAAAGCATTTAGAAATTATGTTTTGTAATTTAACCTTTTTTTATGTTGATGGCAAAAATCAGTTTTTCATCTCGAAATACATGAATGAACTTGCATTAGTTCACATCATCGCCCGTTGTTGCATACAGCTATGTACAAAAAAAGGGGGTTTAAAAAGAACGAAACAAGAAAATAGGTCATTCAGATATAAATCCAGGAAAGTATAAGTACAGAAATGCTCAAGCTAGAGCCGTGGTCACATCTATTGTATATATAATTTGGGTTTGATCATGGATGGACAATTGCATTTTGAGACGCATGTTCTTGAATCTGTAAAAAACTGTTTTTACCGTCTCAAGTTGCTATACCGCATTCGGGATCACCTCAGCACAGATGTGCGCATACAACTCTGTGAATCGCTGGTTTTGTCCAAACTAAATTATGCAGACACTGTATTTGGAGCATGCATATTAAAACGAACTCAAAAATTAATACAGCGAGTACAAAACGCATGTGCTAGGTTTTGTTATAAAATCCCACCGCGCACACATGTCACTCCATTTTTGAACAAAGGGAACCTAATGAAGATGACTACACGTAGACACCTTCATTTGGCAACATTGCTCTTTGGTATAGTTTTATATAAAAAACCAGCTTACCTCTATGAGAAGTTGACATGGTCGCGAGAGGTCAATACATATAATACAAGGGCCTCATCAGATCTCATGGTCACCTTGAAGCACCGTACTTCTTCATTCAGAGGTGGATTTCGATTTGCTTCAACGAAATGTTGGAATGATCTTCCTCCTCCCCTGCGTAGCCTGAAAACAGTACACACATTCCGAACTAAATATAAGCAAATATTATTACAAAGACAAACATAATCATAGATATTATACAATGAAGCGGTAACTTACATTTTATCGGTATTACACACACATTTTCATCATCTGTAGTACAATATGTAAGCATAATGTATCTTATACATGTAGTATCCATATAGTCTGTGTTAGACATTAGTTTTTAATATTGGTTGGCACAAAGATAACAATAACAATCACAACTTTGAGCAATGGTCGACCGAACACACCATCTGTCAAGGGTGACAGGACGTGATGGTAAAGCGTTCGGAAACGCAAAAAATGCGTTATCCATTTATTGTTATTGTGATTTCTGAGAATTATTTATAAGAAATTTATATTATGTATAATTATATTTTTATTAGGATTATTTAATTTATGTATGTATATTTATTTGATATATATATTTGATATTTATGTATTAATTCATATTGTATGTACTAATTATAATTAATTATAACTAGTTTTAAGAGATTGAATGTATGGAAGTAGGTCCTGCGGGAAGATCAGTTTTGCAGTCTCACCTGATTCTGCAATTTATACTGACGCAGGTACCCTATTTGCGATCCAAAAATTGTTTATTATTTTTTATCCTTTGTTCACTATATTGTTGTTACTACTGCATTGGAGTTGCAAATAAAAATAATTTCATTTCATTTCATTTCATTTCATTTCATTTCATTTCATTTCATTTCACATAATGTGGGTGCCAGTAACACTTACCTGCATTAAACAAATATGGCAGGTAACTACAAATACACTAGTATAAGTATATAGTTGCGACCACGGCTCTAGCTTGAGCATTTCTGTACTTATACTTTTCTGGATTTATATCTTAATGACCTATTTTCTTGTTTCGTTCTTTTTAAGCCCCCTTTTTTTGTAAGTACATACTTGTTACTTGCTACTTTCTTGTTCTGTACTTTTAGACCCCCTTTTTAACGTAGTTATGTTATAGCTTTTAAACTTATTTTGTTTATTTCATCCTTTTCCGTATCCCTATGAAGAATTAAATAATATAAAAAAATAAAAATGTTGGAATCTATCCTATTAATGCCGTAATGAAAAATTTTCATAAAATTTATATAGCCTATGTCACCCGGGCGATCTATTGACATCCCATTTATTATAATCGGTTCAGTAGATTAGGTGCTACAGCGGAACATACATACATACATAGACTCCCAAAAACATTACCCTTCCGTTTGGCTTCGCCGTGGTCGGGTAAAAAAGTAGCGCGTTAGTAAAAAACTACAGCGGACATACAATGAAAATGTCAATGTTAACTGTATTAACATTTTTCAATCAAACTTACAGAAATTCATGTGAAATCACGAACAGCGAGTCCTCAGAGTGACATTGCTTCATTTTCTCGAATACCATGACAGCCTTTAAGTTGTCACGTGACGATTTTCGGGAATCAACTTCAAACGAATGAGTTTATTGGTATTGGCTAATTTTACGTCCAGAATTTTAACTATTGACATTTCGCGGTAGTCCTCCACGGTTTACTATAAAGACAGATGCGAGACCATATTCTATACAACAAATTGTAATATTACAGACACATTTTACAGTTCTGTTCATAAGTATATTTGTTTCGGTGTTTCAATTCATCCCAACTGATATCTGAAGCTTCGATCAGTTACGTTATTTTGCCAAATTCATATCATATATCATTGGAGATGAAACACGTCATCAGAGAGCTATTTATTTAAAGTAGACACACATGCGACTCAATACTTTCAAACTTTACTCAATTATTTTTATATGACCAAATTGACAACAACTAGGTAACAATTGTATAATTAAAGTACCAATATAAAAATGTAGTCCTATTATTATTAGAACACCGGTAATTGGCCAGCTGGATAGTCTAAGAATTATATTGAGTTTAACATTTTCAGGAAATATCTTTGTTTCACATTGACGTCGATTCAAACTCCATTTGGGAGAAGCACTAGGACAAAGAAGTCCTAATAACGCTATTAAATTGATCACAATGTTAGTCATACTGCTATGTAAATATATTCAAAACTCTTTAATGAACAGGTGTTAGTATTGACATTTGCAGGTTGACACAGTTGGATTGGCACCCTGTGTCATCATTGACCCCATTTTAAAGGTCGCACTAAATAGGGAGCCCTCATAAAGCTAGTTTTATTTATGACGAGAATTATTAGCTGTTCGGCGCTAGGTAAACCGAATTTTAACTAGATTTCGTTTAAGCAAACATTTGTCGTATTACCTTCTAAGTACCTACTACTAAGTAATTTAAAATTGATGAAACATACGAATATATATTATACTGAAATTTCATATTGATAGCAAGTAAAGTCATCAAGTCAAGTAATATCATCACATTATACTTGACATCGGTACTTTTTGCACCATGAATTATCAAAAAAGAAGTAAGGTTGAGAGATTATTAAAATGTATTTGACCACAAACATGCTGACAGTGAGAGACTACATTTACGCTAGCAGCGCAGTCATCAATGCATTCCAGATTGCTAGTAATAAATTTGGTTCAGTACCATTGAGTCGATAGTTCTGTGGCGCATAAATTTGAGTGTAATCGCTCATTTACTAACTGACTTTTTCTGTAAGAGAGTTTTTAGTAAGGACGAGTGATAAGGTATTAACATTTCTATTTTGTGTATGAACTGCTGTAATATATACTAATGAAGTGTTTTGACTTGAGCACTTTTAATCCACAAATGATTAACTTATTGGAATGCCTTAGCCTCTAAAGCTGGAATCAAAGGGCCAGAAACTGTCTTGTAGCTTGTAGTTTTCGTAACATGTTCTCTGTTGAAGAAGTCACAAATAAAAATGCTATTGCAGATTATGATATACATATTTCAAATAGACCTTTGTAGTGTTATAGTTCCATTGTAAATAATCCTAGATGAGTATAGCTATTAATTTTTTCTGAATGTCTGAGGTATCTATTTGCAAATCATCAAATTTTAATGTGTGGTGAAGTGAGTAATTTTTTTTTAAACATCAAAATTTATTATAATAGAAAATCACATAGGTATCATTTACCTAGGAGAGTACGTAGTCACGTCCTATTGTCGAATGCAGATGGCCGTGAAAAGATTCAAAGATCTCACACCTGACCACGAAGTGAAGATCTTTGTCAGACGTGCCGAGGATACAGTTCTCAGAAATACTCTGGAACTGATATTAAATATGGAATATGACCAGTATAGGCCAACCAGGGCTCAGTTTATCCCCAAAATACGCTCAGATAATGACGATTAATCTTCAACACATCATACAAAATTCTACACGCAGATCCGCGTTGTCAATAACCAATATAAAACTCACTCGAAGATCATACGCGTTAGCACCCGAACCTTCAATCAATGCCACTCCAAGGACAAATGTTGTTCAAATACCTAAAAGTATATTCGGAAGCTGACGACTGACGCTGAGAAATAAATTCCTCTTACAGTTTAAGCTTTCATGTCACGTGTGCCTGTCAAAATTCTCATACGTCGTGATCGCGTTATTACGTGCGTCGTGCAAAACAAATGAGATGACTGAGAGAAATATCACTAGATACGATAGATGTAATACTCCTAAATTATTGCATGAACGGTACAGTTGTTTAAGAACTCGTTTAGCCGATTAGCAACGCGCCCAGAGTAATGGGTTCGTGTTCGAAGGAGTTATTGGTGATACGCTATGAATCGCCAATTGTGTTTTGGAATCTGGGTGTTCCTGATAGGTGGGGTTGATTGAATGTTTGTAAAGTCCGCTGTCACGTAGGATAAGTCCTAGTTCGCGAGAAGTTTTAAGAAAACCCACCCTATGTTAACTAAAAACATTAAATAAACTCATATATTTATTGGATTGAAATAAGCCCTGTCCTCTTCTAACTAAGCTTGTAAATGAATCCATGTGGTTTTGTCACTTCAAAGTAGCTGTGAAGAACTCTATCTAGTACGAAAAATACATTGATTGACCGAGTTTTATATTTGCAAACAATTTGCTCTTCCATTAGCTCTGCATCTGTGTTCACAGGTAAGTGCGTAGTTCTGCACACGTACCACTACTGTATTCTGAATCACAAGTGCTCTATGCTACATTTGATATC
Source organism: Euclidia mi (assembly GCA_944739405.2). Taxonomy (NCBI): domain Eukaryota; kingdom Metazoa; phylum Arthropoda; class Insecta; order Lepidoptera; family Erebidae; genus Euclidia; species Euclidia mi. The sequence goes on from OX123185.2 coordinate 2,749,959, forward strand.
AAGTATTTTTCATTCATAAACTTACTGTTACCGATTTTCCTTTTTATTGGTATTACTACTTGTACTTACTTGGACTGCCTCGTTGGTCTCGAGGCATAAATGTGCGCGTGGGATTGGGAGGTCTCGGGTTCGATCCCCGGGTCGGGCAAAGTGTTATTGGGTTTTTCCGTTAGGAAATTCTCAGTAGCAGCTCGGAGTCTGGTAATGGTATGGCAATAGACTCGCCTCCTATTACGTGGGACTAAAATAAATCTGGCGAAAAGTCTGTGTAGCAATATACCTCTGCCTACATCTTCGGGGATATAGGCGTGAGACTATGTATGTATGTATGTACTTACTTGTATTTTTTCGATTAATGTGGATCTCTACTACTCTTAATATCTTGAAATATTCAAATGCGTTAATTCCCTGTGGTAGTCCTAAAATTATTACGTAAAGTAGGTCAAAAAGGACTGGATATATCATTGTAATATGAGTTTTAAAAATAGGTTAACATAGAATATTTATTACTATAAAATATGTAAGCTTCCGCCTTAAGAATGCTTTCAGACTTTTTCAATTTGTATTTAAAATAGTTCTTTTATTGACACTGGTCTGAGCCATGGAATATCGTCACCACTTTGGGTTGCAGAGTATAGACAGAAGTTGTTCTTTGGAAAAGTTAATATTCTGCATAAGCTAGTGAAACTAGTATTGCGGTTAAATTAGTATGTATTTCTAAAGTCGATATCATAATCATAATCAGCCCTTTATACTGTCCCACTGCTGGGCACGGGCCTCTTCTCACTATGAGAAAGATAAGAAAATTAAGGAGAACTCTCAGACATACAGGTTTTCTCACGATGTTTTCCTTTACCAATTAGCAAGCGATAATAAATTAACAATTTAATACGCGTTTAACTCCGAAAAACCATTGGTGCGTGCCGTGGATTCGAACCCGAGACCGTCTGCGTAGCAGTCTGTCGGTCTCTCCACTCAGCTATCGCTGCTGTTAAGTCGATACTGCAAAACTAAAATTCTGCAAGAAACCTTCAATTCTATTTCTTTAAAATACTAAACCAAAACCAAATAAATTAAGCTAGCGCACATTTTATCCTTCACACTACTAAATGGACAGTTGATACACAAAGCTAGACAACTCCCAGCAGACCATCGATATATATGTACTAAAGTACTAGATGTAGCATTCAGAACATTGACTTTGTTCAAATGCTTTGCATGAATATACCAGCAAAGCAATCTAGTGTCACTTTGACTTGCCTGCGGCGTGGGTCCGCTTCGTTTATTAATTGTGTACCGGCGATAAATCGCTTAATTCGAATCAGAACTGGAATCTGTTGTAGCGCTAGTTAATATTATTTATTATTTAAGTAATAAAAAGAGTTAATTATATCATACTACCACATAACAAAGTATTTATTTATTTTTATGTGACGTCATTTACCACCATAGACTAACTACTATGCAGACATCGATTGCAAGTGATTGTAGGTAAAAATATATGACTAAGAACAGACTTGATGAAGGCATTGGTTTTAAAAGTGTTTTAGTTTGATTAATGTTCTAAGACCAATTTGATTTTGTATAACACTAATTTGTGTTTTTCTTTTTAGTATATTGATCGTTATTACTATATTAATGAATATTTCAAATAAAATAATTGTGACACATACCTAGGTACTTTAGAAACATTATGTACCTACACTTACACTTCACCATAGTACACATAAATTTGCAGTTATAGAAAATACGTAAAAAATATACTGAATCAATAAGGCCATTAAAAATAAGGCCAAACATCCTGATCTTTATTATCTGACCAAGAGACAAAAACCTAGCTATACAAATAAATTCCTGGGGCAAGACTTGAACCTGCGACCAAGACGAACCAACGTCAATGCTGTATCGACTAAGCTATTTGGGCCACTTCATCATAAAAAGATTTTTCCTAATGGTTGGTTCACTTATAGTAGCGCATAGTCCCATTTGCCAAATGTGTGTGTGTATAGAACTATGTGGTCAGAAAGGACATTATAACAGATTGTCAAAACAATGCTGCCTTATATGTATAATAAGAAATTTCTGAGCTAGCCTCATGCCAATATAAATTTAAACTTTAAAAATTTATAATTGTTCGTTCCTGACACATGTCTTGAACTTACGCCAACGAATACATTTTCTATTTTTTTATAAAAGTAACTAAATATGCTTATAGTTTTTATTATTTTACTGAAATAAAACCACGACAATTAATTACTTTTATTTTCATAAATAGGTACAAAACTTATCTATTTTCCGATCTTCTGTGAAAATAATCTATACAAATGACAATAAGTACCCAGTAGCATTAGAGTACTGCTGGCTGCTCATTGGTAAGATACCCGGTCAGCCGTAGCGTATTTGCGTGTTGCGCATGTGCGATTAGACGTCAAACCTAAGACAGCTTGGACAATGTTTTCCTAAGGAATGTTACGTCTATCGTTAGAATATATGTCAATGCAGCAGACTTATGTACGCTAGCGTGCTTAATCCAATCATATATGCTCATCCAGTTCAAAGCCTCATGTCCATACTTAATAGCCGAAATATATCAAAATTAGTTTAAATCTTGAATCGTGATGAACCAAAATACATGACGTCTTTTTACCATTTTGGTAGGACTTATTTAGCTTTTAAATGAGTTGCTAGAATGATATAATAATGTTTACGAGAAAACTACGTCTGAAATAGCTCAACTGTGGCGTAAAATAACTTATGATATGACTAATTTAGTGTTTATAGTTTGCATATTTTCGTTGAATTACTTGGATAACATCACAAAAATTGCATTAAAAATATTCTTTAGAAATTTAGGATGATTATAATTAAAAACTGTTTTTTCTTTTAAATTAATATAAAAATAGCACTTTCAAAAGTTAGTTGAATCTAAATAATGTTTATCTATTGCTCAGTTGATTTAACTTTAACTGTCTCTATTGTATTTGTGTCCGTGTCTGTGCTCCATGTGTTATTCCGCATCGATGTCATTGTGGTGAATACTTCGATAGCCTCGCAAACCATGGGCTATTCTGTAGAATTCCTCGACGTGCCCATCTAAATGACAAAATCCGTCGTGCTCTAGTCGCGTCTGACGTACCAGCTGTAATTGAACCCGGGTGGTTTGGTATGAGTCCGTGGGAAGGGACTTGACGGTATGTCATTACTGCCATGGAAAATAAATAGATCTTTAGTGAAGGACGTAACGTGCGTGGACCCTCTTACGCCATCACAAGTGCGAAGCACGGAGGCATGCTGGCGCTGCTGGTGCTTCAGCCCTCAAATGACGTAAATACAGCAATTTAGTAGGTAATTACGTTATTGGGCCGTTCAGGATGGAATAGGCTCACGGGGTCCGAGTGCTCGTAATCCTATGAGATAAATTTCTAAACGGTTTATTCTTTTATCAACGTGCCCAGAAGGGCACGTTACCTGATAACGTTGATGCGGAGGCATTTAACCCCTTGTATGCCGGAACGCAGATCTACGCGAGACACAATAGCTTTTTAATTGTGTCTGGTATTCCGGCATACAAGAGGTTAAGACGCCTGGGCCATGTTGTGTACATATGTATCTACGATATTGTTTTAAAATTTTTATTTCTGAACTTAGTTATTGCAGGCAGCAATAGCCTAGTGGAGATACCAACGGACTGCCTTGCAGAGGGTATAGGGTGCGAAACCACGGCGCGCACCAATGACTTTTTGAAGTTAAGTGCGTATCAAATTGTTAATTATCGCTTGTCCCGTGCCTCGGAGAGCACGTTAAACCGTCGGTCCTGGCTGTTATGAAGATCTTTGACAGTCGTTACGGGGAGTCAGTACTCTCAAATAAACTCATACTGGTCTAAACCATGGAATATCGCTATCCCTTTGGGTTGCGGAGGTCAGACGGCAGTCGCTGTGGGAAAAAGTTGATATTCTGTCATATCTGGTTCGACCAGTAAGCGGACCTCGGGCTCCGAGGCTGTAAATCTTGGATACAACCGGGATAACGCCAGAGCGATAATGAATGATGATGACTTAGTTATTGGAAATAGTTTTAGTATTTGTATAATAAATGTTACATTTTATGAAACTGATACATCGAGAAAACCTGTGTACTTAAAAAAAAACTTTCAATACTTCGTTCATATTAAAATGCAAAAAAGTAATATTTGTTAAAAGTACATCAATTACTACGTTTGCCGCTTTGAAGCTTTACACAAACTCTTAATGATGTGAGCTTAAACCATTTTGTGTCAATAATTAAATTGCTTGTTAAACTTATTTTAACAGTATCCACGAGTTTGTGCGATATGTGAGTATAATAAAAGCAAAAATACAGTACTATTGTATCTATAGATACATATAAATAAAATTGGAGTGTCTTTTTGTAATATTAAAATAACGGCTTTTTACTAAATGCATATGGATGTATACACGGTACATATACCGAAATTGCCTTTTTTACAATTTTTGTCTGTCTGTCTGTATTTCTGTCGGTCTGTCTGTCTGTTTGTTCTCGCTAGTCTCTGGTACGGCTGGACCGATTTTGACGGTACTTTCACTGGCGGATACTAAGGAGTAACTTAGGCTATAAATTAACCGGGTACGCGAAGTAGTTCCCTCAGGACGCGGGTAAAACCGCGGGAAACAGCTAGTGTATGTATATAAATGTGATTTGCATTAATCATTTATATGTATAATATGTATGGATTTACAAAAAAAGTGTCCGTGTGGTGACGGATTAAGAATACGGAATGTCACCACCCCATATCATCCCATGGGTGTCGTAAGAGCCGACAGAGGGAGCATATTATGCAGAGAACAGCACTGTAAGGGAAGGAAAACTTGATACAAACCCTATACCAACCCGTTTGGCCAGCGTGGTATAGTAGGCCAATTCCTCCTTTCAAAGGAGAGGCCTCGTCCAGCAGTGGACTATTAAAGGCTGATGATGATGATGACAAAAAAAAGGATATAGTTATATGTACATATGTTTATTTACTGTCTAGTGCCCATTTATAAGCTCTGCTTAGTTTACATATTATTTAAAAAAATGATACAATTATTGTATCACGTATCCGTTGTCTACTTATTTTAAAACCTGTATTATTAAAAATATGCAATAGCGGGCGAGCCTATTTCCGCTACCGGGCACATAACCAGACTTCGTGCTGATACTGAGAATTTCTGCATAATTTCTGCATTTAAGACCCAGTAACACTTTTGCCCGACCCGGGAATCGAACCCAGACCTGAAGACGCAAACGCTATTCACTGGACCACGGAGGCATTCCTTCAGTGGAAATTAATGTATATATACATAAAATCATAGATTCAATACTAAAAATAGTCTGTGCGGTTAGCCATTGCCGAGTTTCTGCTCTGGAGCCAACCCTGTATGTAATATTCAGCTACGCTTATTATAAAAAGGCATTGTCATCGAAACTGGATCAATATGCAGAATTTCAATTTGATAGAATGACAAGCTGAATGGCACAATTCAGCTTGCACGATATTGAGTAAAATGTAGGTTATGAATTAATCAGCAATTATAAAATATTCATTTTATGATCTTGTTTTAAGACTTTCCATGCTAACCTATCTACAATTTGATTGCATAATATAAACACTTGGGAGCCTTCAACAAAATAAATATATTGACTGCGTCTTTTGTCCAAGCTTTTCTTCTCAGGGGTAGTAGGATAGTAGGGGTCCTTTTGGCGGTGAACTCCTTGAGGTTGGTCGCGGCGCCTTACTGTGGGCCGGTCTTAATATTTACGATGTAAATTAAATTATTCAGATATAATTTTAAAATTTGACTGCACGGTTGGCGTAGTGGTCTAAGCGGCCGCCTCGCTGCTTGACACTGCGCCGAGTGTTGTGGGTTCGAATCCCACACGAGACATCACTTTGTGTAATTTACAAATTGTTGTTTCGAGTCTGGGTGTTTATTTCGTCAGTTAGTTGTATATTTGTAAAGTCCCCCGCGACGCAGGATTTAGGCCTAATGCGGGAGTTGTCTTTTTTAAAATACGAATAAAAGAAATATACTTATTTTAAACTGATGAGATTCATTGGATATTGGCGCTTGCTTTCATTAACATTGATCTAGGGTGTGACCTTGGTTCCCGGGGTCCACTTACTGGTCCAATAAGATTAAGGAATATAATAGAAGTCTATTTTTATGTAGGTATAGAATTTAGGAGAATACTTCAATTAATGTTGATGTTGTTTCATGTCATCAACGGCTTGCATTAAAATTTGATACCTATAAGTCTTTAAGAGAAAACCAAGAGAAAAAAGCAAAGAGAAAACAAAGAGGGAAGTGAAGAACGGAAAAGTCTTATGCTCAGATTCAGATATACGTATGTATATAAAAACCAACTCGACTGGAGACAAGTAAGTACTACCTATACTTGAAATATTTCTATTATTGCACTTTATTCGATAACTGCAGCTAATGTAATCCAAATGAAACTTTCTTTTCAAGTTACCTTCCTTCACCTTTGCATCTGTATTGCTAAGAAAACACATTTGCCACAATTATCTCTTGCAATTGACAATAGGGTTGTTTCCTTCCAACTAGTCAAATCACGCACTTTTAATGAAATGTCAAAAACGAATGAATAAATTGTCGATAAAAAATGTTAAATAAAGTTTTAACATTAATTGATGAATGAAACTACCATTATTTTGACATATTTTACTAGATAAAAATACTTGTATAATTTATTTCACTTGCAGGAAACTTCCCTATCGCCCGTCTTCAAAGACAACTAATTAAATTCGTCATTTATAACTGACGTTTATGAATCATCGCGTAACACGTGTTTATAAATACATAGGTGGCCCTATGTATTTATAAACATGAATACAGATTTACATAGAAACGCAGATCTTAAGAATTTCGTGTGACGATTCCAAGTGGGGACTGTCTCCAGTTTAGTTCGTAGTTGGCGCCGTTGGCGGCGCTGGCGTCGTTCTCTGTCTCTCTTGCTCTCGCAGCTAAGATACACTAGGGGAACGTTTGTCTCTCTTGCTCTCGTAGAGACACTGCCACGCCACCAAGCGGAAATTTAGGTCACAGAAAGTTTGTCTTCAGAGCGCCCATAGGAGATGCGCCTCTATGTAAAGATCTGAGCTCTTTGATAGGGCCTAATAATATTGTACCTAAAGCTTATACACACGGTCTGAACCGTTTTAGTATTTAAAAGTATACATACCAAACTGATTACAGCTATTACGATCCACCACTCCGACTGCTCGCTTCAGTCAACCCCTGACAACAGCGGATGCAATTTGGCGGAAACGCTCGCTTAATTATTTATATATTGACTTTATTTTAAAACATTTTTAGTGTCAATACAATTCATTAGTTATTTACCGTCTGGTCTAAAAACGTTTAGTTTAAATATTATAAAACCGGTATTTCCGTTAATATATTCGTTCAATAAACTTAACACTATGGCTTAATTGACTCAGTTACACGTACAGTTAATTTGATTTATGAATAAAACATTACCGCAATGGAACTAAATTAATTTATTAAATTTAGTTTTAATATCATATTCATATACGGAATACAATGCAAGCAGTTGCGTGTCATCGTTGGTTGGTGTGAAATCTCTTTATTTTAAATATGTTGATATAATTATCAAGCGTGATATAATTGATTCACAGTAATGATACAGATATAAACAAAAATATAAAAGTCAAAGTCAAAATCCTTTATTCATTTAGATCACAAAGTGACAATTATGAACGTCAAATTTTAAACATTATTACTGTATGCTTCTACATTTACTGCCACGTTCGCAAAGCAAGGGCGTAGAACCATGAGAAAGAAAGGGCAATAGAACTCAAGGTCACTCTTTTTCATCGCCAGGTTTTTAATAATACATAACAATTAAACTTTTGTAAGGTGCTGCAACTGCTACACCTTCTATGTTACTTGTATATATTTACTGTACATAATACTCAAGCATAATCAAGTTAAATTTTGATGTTCATTTAGTTAGCCTCCTGAACATAGACATGGTGAAACAGGAGCATCCACTTACATTATGTACCTTACAATGCAGGTAATCCGCGCAAATGTTCAGAACCATGATGGAAATGATGCAGTTAAATATTAAAAATTTTATACCAGCCATAAGACCCCCATCGACCAGTCATCGCAAGTAGCACCCGTTCACGAGTATAACGCATGTGCCAGCCATCATCTCTCTCGCCATATCAGAGGGACAGGGATGACCCGACACACGACGCCACCTCAAGAAATGACATTTTAGTGAGCATGACGACAACGGTTTACGAACCGGCAGTAATAAAATTAACAATCAGTTGATACACTGATCATGAACGCGAATTACCCCTATTTTCCAGATCTCTAATATTAGCATAAATTTGTGGAACGTTGTAAAGGCACATAATTTTATCAAGTTCTTGATAAATGCGTCTAAAGAATACTAGCGGTGCATTTTATCACCAAGGAGATTGGAGTCTGAGGATAGACTAGTGATAAGAATATTGCGTTATTGATTGTTTTTGCAGTTTTAGGTATTTCGATACTCGATGTTTTACACAAACAAAAGCTGAAACTTTGGTTATGGAAATGATCAGAATATTCTGACGTCAAGGAAATACGAAAAATATATAATTGATTGAGGTAATATTGGGTCATTGTACAGACGTAATAAACATAAACAACTTGTTCATAGCCACTCGAGAGATCAAAGTAATATTGAGATTGGCGTAGCCAGTAGAAGCAGACATCATATTAATATATTATCAGCTTAGTGTATGCTTACATATAGATAGGCCCAAACCTTATACTCAGTTCGGGGGAAATGTTTGTACGGAGTGATAAAATGCAGCAGACTTAGCATATCTCTACATATGATTGGTGCCTCCGTGGTCCAGTGGATAGCGTATGCGACTGCTGATCGGCGGTCCCGGGTTCGAATCCCGGGTCGGGCAAAAGTGTTACTAGGTTTTTCCGAATATTCAGTAGCAGAACGGAGTCTGGTGATGTGCCCGGTAACGGCAATAAGCTCGCCCCCTATCACGTGGGACCTAAAAATTCATGGCGAAATGTGGGTGTAATATTCACACCTCTGCCTACCACTTCGGGGATACAGGCCTGTGATATAAAAAAAAATATTGGTGGTAAGCTTTGAGCACGTGAGGCTCTGTTTTACAAGAAGCCCTAAATTATAACAAACGCTACGTTCAGTCTTACACATTCATAATTATAGCATCAAGTTGCACAGCGAAATCTAAAATAAGATATGAGCTTGTTACAAGAATATGAGCGAACAGCATACGTAATATCTTTGTGCTTATAAAAAGACTGTTTATATGCCCATTGACTGCGCGATCAATTATTCACAACCAAATTACTTATTACTCCTCAAACCGCCAGAAAAACTTCATTTTGTACACCAGCTAAAGCCCGGATAGGCAACGAAGTCGATTTACACATACGGCTCTGCTTAGAGGTGGGGCACTCAATAATTTAGCTGGATAATTCGTACAAGAGAGAACCAAATGTATTTATTATTCAATGGAAAGTCCGCAACTCTCGGAAATCGTCTAATGCATCCGAAAATGTTTTCTATTTCTGACCCAGTTGCGGTTTGATAGATCGTTTATACTTACATACATATTATGTTTTGTTTTAATTTTAGAAAGCAATCTATACAGAGTGTTGATCTGCACTTGCAAAATATTTTAGTGATACAATATAGACATTATACTTATTCACCTAAAATTATTTTAAACAGGTTACTACAATGTGAGCTCGCGGCGATCAGCTGAGCGACGGCAGGGCTCAATACACCGAGCTGATGTTTAAAATGCATGTCTACGACTTTTTTGTAAGGTTTTTTGCTTTATATTTTCATGTATTTGAATTTCGTTAGAGTAGTATATTCACCCCTGAAAATATTTTGCAAGTGCATATCAACACTGCCGAAATGGATTAAAAAAACCAAGTCGACGCAGCGTATTTCGATTTTAAAAAAGCGTCGACCGTGTCCAGACTGATCTGCTTCTAAAGAAATTCGCAACTGCTGGGTTTTCGCCAAATTTACTCAGGTTTTTCTGTAGCTACTTTAAAAATAGGATTCAGTATGTTCAAATATTAGGGAACCGATCAGAGCTATATGTAACGAGTTCTGGTGTGAGTCAGGGCAGCACGTTGGGTCCGACTCAATTTCTTATTATGATTAATGACTTGCCGAAGGTCTTGGAGGCGGCAAGGTGTCTTATGTTCGCTGACGATTTGAAGCTGTTTCTGGGGGTTAGGAGCGTAGAGGACTGTGACGCGCTCCAGCGTGATATCGATAATGTCGTAGCTTGGAGTGAGCATAACCAGCTTGAGTTTAACATCTCTAAGTGCAAAGTTATCACTCTTACACGGTCACACGTACCCCTCACTTATGCGTATAAATTATACGGTGTCCCGCTGGAGCGTGTAACGGAAATCCGCGATCTTGGTTTGAATATAGACGCTAGGTTAACCTTCAAAATCCATATAACCACGATATGTAATCAAGCCTATAAGTCGCTAGGCTTTGTTATGAGACAGGCTGCTCGATTTAGTGACAGAAATGCAATCATGGCGTTGTATTCTGCATTCGTACGTTCCAAGCTAGAGTACAACTCTATTATTTGGGACCCACACGAGGCAAAGTACAAAATGTTAGTGGAACGAGTGCAGCGTAAGTTCGCGAGGTTTCTTTTTAAAAAAATGTACGGGTATTATCCTTATTTATATCCGTCTCTGTTCGTGTCAGGTATAGTTGGTATTAATACTCTTGAGTTTAGGCGAAAATGGGCGCTTCTGGCTCATTATTTTTTAGTGCTTAATGGCAAAATAGACAATTCAGAAGCGTTGTCACGTTGTGGATTATCCGCACCAAATCAGTACGTGCGGCTGCGCTCGCGCCGCCTGCTTGGGGCACCGCAGGTTCGCACATGCACGGCACATTTTGCCCCTACTTGTCGTGCCATTTCTGCACTTAATGCTCTGATTGCTCACCAGTTTGATGTAGACATATTTTTCAATTCAATAGGAGACTTCCAAAAACACTGCTATGATTTTTTTATGTCGATCTAGTCATATTTATTTTTAATAATTTATAGGTATATATTTTTATTATTATGAGATTATTGTGAAATTATATTTACTTAATGAATACATATTATAAAATTTTAAGTGAAATTCGAATAGCATTGGTAGTAATATATTGACACTAATTTATAATTAATTATTTATTAATTTAATTTTAATGTAATGTAGGTAGTTATTGGTATAGCTTTAAGCAACCATATAATAATATTATAAATTGTTATTCCTGACTCTCTCTACGTGTTGGGAAACTGTAAGTAGAGAGAGTAACTGATTTTGAAATAAATAAATAAATAAATAAAAAAACACCCTGTATTATGGTAATAAATCAGTGGATAGTGCAGAATATTGATGAGCCATTACCTAAAGTTCTTTCTACATGGTGATCTCAGTATGAGTAAAATGGTGGTATTTTTTAAGAAAACCATGTTATTCAGCTGAAACATGAGCCTTTTTAGCTTAAATTTTACAACGAAATTAATGACAATGAGGCACCCCATATTCCTACCGAAACCACGTGATTTTAATTATGTTTTATTATGATTTTAGTTATGTAACTTAACTTACTCCCTTGCTAAAATGTAATTTGTGTTTTTATCTTTAACAGGTTCTTTACGGTTATTTCCCATACCCATTAACCTAAGGTGTAACGTGTAGGCCACAGTGCAGTGGTGGCAAAGTGTGCTTACCGATTCTCATGGCTGCTATGGAACGTCGACATGCACCACGGTGGTTTGTATGGGTAAGCCTGAAACGCTTTAGAGGAGAGTCATGGCCATTGCTTAGTCAAAGGGAAGGGAGACAAGCCCAAAATGTTGGTTTCTGCAGTTTAAGGGGCTACAATTTGAAGTTTTGATTGACGCTGACTTATATTATTGTCATAGACACGAATAGCCTGAGTATTATTATCCGATTTAAAATACACTTTGTTACGACTCGCCTGCAGTGTAGAACCTACCACACATTAATCAATGGATAGCTATTTCATTTTATTGTGTAATAATCTAGTGTCAGTCTGAAAAAAATGTATGTTGCCTTCTTTGAACCTGTGGTTAATTCACAATACACTTTAAAAGTTTTAGGATTTCTCATCACCATCAGCTCTATATTTATGCTGTCCCACTGCTAGGTACGGGCCTCTTCTCACTATGAGGAGGGTAAGACCATAGTCCACCACGCTAGCTAAGCGCGGGTTGGTGGACTTCACGTGGCCGTGGAGAACATTATAGAGAACTCTCAGACTTGCAGGCGATGTCTTCCTGCACCGTTAAGCGATAATTAACAATCTTCGGGTTTTGTACTCATGCTTAAATGTATGTAACAGTTGTTGTATGTGGAATTCGTAGAAGGTAGTTATTTATACCTCTTTACTTAAATAACTATTCGATTAAGAATCAAAAATCGCAAATAAATTAACTTGAAATTAAAAACCTGATCTAGATTCCAAAGTCCTCTTTATAACTGGCTGACAAACATTTTCAGAGAAATGGAAAAAGAAATACGCCCTAGTTACCTACCTGTTCCGAAAATTTGTAAATAACTTACTGAGCATAAAATTAATTTATTCTGGTAAGTTTCTGGAACTTGCGTCCTTCGCTATCGTCGCTGACCTAACGGCTCATAGTGTAAGCACAGCTGGTTTATTCCAGCTAGCTAGCGGTATGGGGTCAAACGGGTTATAAATAGCCCGGCCCCAATAATATTTGTTCTTATGTCTCGTTGGACCCGTAGCATAATTTTCCGGGTTAACTTCTCGAAGGGTTCTTGGATTGAATTTGTGGGTCGGCCAAGCGGCTTTTGATTTTTTTTTTATCAGAAAATCAGAAAGTCTTTACGCATTAGCGCAGTAAAAATCAATAAAGATGTTTGTCCACTTTATAAAGAACTAAACATGAATTTATAGATGTCTCTACTACTATTCTTTAAAGACCTGTCACTGAGAACTTAATACTCAAACAGCGTACAGAACGAAGGTCTAGACTTAGAGTAAAAATGTTAGTCCCGTATGGGGGTCAACTAAGCAGAGCTTGTACTATGGGTACTAGATAACTTTTTAACTTTATAACTTTATTGTTTCTCTCTCACATAGTTACAAAATAAATAATTGCACAATATAAGCTTATTCTATATATGCCACTATGTGAGAGACTGGTATCTGTACTAGGAGACCTGTATGACAGATTACCAGCCTCTCCAAGCACTGGATACGTGCAGCACTAGTCATGCATTACTTATGAATGAGAGTGTGTGCGTGTGTGTGTGTTTGTGTACGTGCGTGCGTGCGGGTGTGTGTGTGTGTGTGTTGGTGTGTGTTTGTGTACGTGCGTGCGTGCGGGTGTGTGTGTGTGATAGATAACGGATAAACATACATATATACTTTTTTTTTGTAAATACATACATATTATACATAGAAACACCCAGACCAAGACAAACATCCATGTTTATGCACACAAATGTTTGACTAGAGTGGGAATCGAACCCGCGACCTTCGACATAGCAGTCGCTTACACCCCCGCTACGCCAACCGGCCGTCAAAATCCCACAACAGCAACAGTAACAGCTTAACCATTGACTTATTCGTGCCTTCTTTTACGTTTTGTCAAACGTAAACGGCATATCATAGGAAATAGGGCCAAATACAGATTTAATTGGCTTCTTGCATGTAACGTTTTGTCAAAAATAATTAAAGTGACATGCACCAGCCTCGTGCATATAATAGCTCGCAAGGCACGAGCTATAAGGTTTTCAATTTGCACCACGTCACTCAACGTAATATATGGGAACAATTACGCCAAAACCAAATAAAACAACAAGTACACAACGATCCCTTTTTATTTTAGGAAATTTCACAATAAAAGTCTTGACTGGATCTTATCCATAAATGGCAATATGCACAGCAAATGTTATAAACTAGTATCTTAGCCTACAAATAAAATAAACTTATGATTTTAAACTCATATAAATATTTACATATTATGCCCTTATTCGTAAATATATTTTTCAGCCGAAGGTTCAACTTATCCTAATGAATATTATGTACGGTAACTATTTGTAACACTAAAAGGTCAGTTTTGTGCTTGCCCGGTACTGAATTACTCTCTGAATTGAAGCCAAGGAAATATATTTACGAATAAGGGCGAAATTTTTACGATATTGTCTAAAATTTACACCGAACCTTGGCTAACATTGGAAATTAAATTTAACTAAATTCGATACCCTGTTTACAAAGAGACTTTTCTCCTTTTTTATCTCAAAGTAATCATAAGATTGAAAATATTAATAAATGTAACACTCTTGCTAATTTTATTTTAAAGTCTAATAAATTATACTTTTTAAAACAGATAATTTTGGTACTTAATTAAAATTCACAATATCATTTCAAAGCGATTTACAAGCTTAAAAATTGTTGAAATGCATTCGGTTTATTTTTATATATTATCATATTTATAAAATGAGTGTCACATTTATATTATTTTTAAAATCTTAAGATTATATTTTTTGTCTTTGTACAGGTTATACGTATATCGTCTTTGGGTTTTTCTAAATAAAACTATTGTACTATCAAAATCAAGTTAATATTCGTTATAAAACAAAAAATTAACAAATTATAATCTATAGAAGCAAATGTCAATAATATATAATAAGTTAACTATTTTAATGAACAAACAAACGAGTATAATTGAGCGGTAACAATTAAACATAAGCTACATTTTCTTGGTTATTTAATGTTTGCGGAACAAATAATTCGGCTATTTCTTATATAATAACGTGTAATATTAAATTTATTTTACATATATACATGCATTTATATTTGTAACTTACAATTTGTGATCGTTTTATTATTTTATAATCTTAATATATAAAATCCTTGCGTTACTGACTGACTGACAGACACGCTACAGCCGAAAATATTGGTCGTAAGAAGATTAAATTTAGCATGTGTGTTCCTTGGGCACCGTAGGGGTGCACTAAGACGGGATTTCCCGAAATTCCCACGGGATCGGGCAAAACGGGAAATTTGAAAATATGTGCGTGCGAAGCCGCTGGCGTCGACAAGTCTTATATAATGAAATCTGCTTCGTTTTTTAACTTTAATTGATGTTTTTGTTACAGTTAAATAATTTATACTATTTTTTATTTGCTTACAGACATCCAGTTTTAAAATGTAATAATATATTAATTATTGCAAAATAACATTTTTTTTTAAATAATTTTATGTACAGAATCATTCATATTTATTTATTCGTAATAATGTTCCGATGTTTCCTTAGGCCCATAACCATTCGCTATAAACATTTTATGTAAAATTTCTTTCCAAGAAATTTTTAGATATACATTCCTTAAAATAATTTTTACATCATAAAAATATTATTGAAATGGAAACGCATGCATCCATTACTATAGTGTAAATACTTTGTTGTTATTTGTTGTTTGTCAACACGTCTTACTGTTTCACACATAAAGCATTTTTATTTCTGCATTACAATTACAAAACTGTGGACCTAATGTTGCCTCAGGACATACATCTATTTGGTTTATTTTTGGTAGCTTGAAGTTTGACTAGAACTATACGGAATGTGTCAGTTTAAGCCTTATTCTATATTACAAAACGACATGATGCGTAGTTGGAAAAATGTAAGACTGTTATGTAATACGACTCTTCAAGTTGAACAGTCGTCCATCTCATTATAAGACGCGGTTGGATTGGAATGTAGTGATTGTGATACAAATGTTGATGCGTGACACCGGCAGTATGTGTCCGAGGCTTATGATACGATGAGGTGCACTGTCGTTGATAACGACGTCAGAAGTAGCGCCATTAGTAAGCTTGCTGCTGAAAAAAAAAAGGTTAATTAGAGTATTGTTCTAACAATCGTAGTCAATAGAGTAGATTTTTTAGTGGGAGTACAATAAAAATGCTAGGTAGTTCACATGAAGCATTTTGCTTCCAATCGAAGTAGTGAATAAAGCCTACCTAGCCTTTTAATTAAAAATATTTTATTGCCATATTGTCAAGCAAAGCTGAAAGTTATCATTGTATCATATCACCACTTGGTTGTGTATTTTTTTTTAAATCTTTCATCAAAATGTAAGAAATTCACTTTAACTACTTTTTAATGACTATTAAATAATTACCTGTTGAAACTATTGCTGCCCCAAGCTGCATATCAGCTGCCGTCGGTATTTCTGGCTTCGTACTTATAGGACCTGTGGACAAAAACCACAATATTTTAGTTCAGAGTAAATTATATTAAGGAAATCAGGCATAGGTTTATAGGCATTGATGAATTTCTTCCATAAATTAATCTTGAGTTCAGGATTATAGTCTGCAATTTAAAGCTTCACCTTTATAAAAATATTTATTTATTTAAATAACAAAATAAATTAATATTAGGATAACACAATTAATTATAACTACTTAAATACTACAACTAAAATTAAATTAAATATTAAAGTACAATCCAAATAAATAAGAAAATGCATATTCAAAGGGCGTCGTGAAAGTCCTCCACATCGCCGTCTATTGGGAATGTGCCCAGAAGACTGGCAGCATTGCCACGCTGTATGGCAATGCTATTTTTTTGTGCTAGATACATGCCAGCCTTCTGGTCACGCGAGGCGTCGACAAGTCTCTTCGCAAGCTCTCTATAGAGAGATCTAGCACTTGGACCCCATGACCCCAACGTTTCGACTCCAAACGGCTCAAATACATAATCCCCTACGAGATTTACATATTTGCGCCGTTTCAGAGTCTCCGCTGTGGCAGCAGCAGCGCCCGCACAACCCGCTGTGCTAGAAAGATGAGATGGCGCAAGGGTATCGACACACGTTGCGTCCCATACCAAAGGCCTACCCAACTTCCAAGGCAGTAGAGACATTCCATCTGGTCTTTTACCATCGTTGCGTGCCAAACCCTGAGGTTCAAGTTGGGCTGGAACGCCAGCGGTGACAAGAGCCCGGCGGAGAATGTCATTCAGGTTGCTATGTCGTGAAATACGACCTGCGCTCCTGCTGCATGATAGGCCATGGTGACCAAGGCTGTCGACCGCCTCCCCACAGTGACAACGATGTGGAGCGACACACGGCGCACCTAAACGGAGGCAAGAAGCGAGGCGGAAGGTCGTATCATCCAACATGGTACCTATGTTGGACGATGGCAGTGCTTGAAGCCAGAGCCCCGACTCCCACTCTCCCACAGCCAGCAAACGAGCACGCTCTGCAGCATTGTACGATGTGCTAAGGATATTTTGTCGTACTGCGCTGCAAAGCGGCCCGTCCCACTGCCTCTGAGAGGATAAATTTCGGGGCAACTCAGTGCTTGGACAAGCCATTTTCCAAGCATTAATGGCATCGATCTTACACGGCACCTCAGAATCGACCAGTGTGGGTGCTAAGATTTTCCTGGTCAATTCTGCAGTGCTGTGGACCGATGACAGAAATGCTGGTAAGCTCACGTCGGAAATTTTGCGTACGCCAAGCCCACCCAGGCGAACAGGTAATGTCGCCTGTAGCCATGCTCGGTCGTTCAGAGCCACATTTAAAATGTTGCTTAGGGTGTTTTGTAAAATTTTGTCAATATTGACTAGTGGGCTTGGGTTTTTCCAAAAAGGCGATGAACGTAAAGCGTGTGTGAACTTAGGCACAAAAAGACAGTATCGAATAATAGTGAAAGCCGAATGTATATTAAATATAACTTTAAAATTAACTGGTCAGATAGGGTTAAAGTAAATGGCCTTCCAGGCTTGCTTGTAAGGATATTCTTGCATGATGTATGCATATACTGTATTTAATTTTATATGTATTTTATTAATTTTATATATTATAGTATTGACATTAACTTTTACTTAATATGTTTTTATATTTTACAATTTTATATAGATGTGTGCAATGTTAGTTATTTGTAATCTATGGATTTTATCTGAAATAAAGTGAATTGAATTGAATTGAATTGAATTGAATAGCTGGTGATGGCAGACAAGCTGCCGGTATCCCTAATGGCAAGCAGTATCCACTCCTATGGAATTGACATAACTACAACGTGTAAAGGAAATAACGCACATCCTCAGACACCCCAATTAGAAAACCTTGTTACAATCATAATGCATGCATTGAAATATTTTTTTTATTTGCGTAAATAATGTTTTTTAAAGAAAGTATTAACTCAATTAAAAGTGAAAATCGTGGTCACTCTAAATCTGCGCACGCACACAAACGAAACGGTTGCTATGGTAAACAAACAACAGCGATCTGATAGGAACGAAACACGATACGATATAAAAAAAATGTATGAAATTCAGTCTGTAAACCACACTCTGATACAGTGGGATTTACAAAAATGATGTTTGAAAAATTTGTCGGTCACTGTTGATATTACCAAAGATATTATGAGTATTTCTTTCCATCACACTTTTAGGCTATGGAGTGGACAGTCGAATCATTTATTGTTTGTTATTAATATGCACGATCTATTGTTCCTTAACATCGTAATTGTGACTATCTTAACTTAATCATACCTAGTTAGCATTATTGATCGATAAAGTAAAAGAATATCAATGAGAGAAATAAACAAGAACGGCGTGTTTAAAGTTGTCTTGTGAATCTAAATACTTACAATAATAGAATAATAAAATAACTTACAGGCTTAAATCACATTTCTTTAGTCCACGTAGCACTGCATTATTTCCTCATAAATCACATCTTTTCACTGTTTCAAAAGCAGCTAGTATCTTAATTAATTAACTACTCGGCACTTTTCTCTCGTCAACTGGTGATTTAATATTTCTCCACAATGAGCAAGTCCAGGGGTGTCAAGTCAACATCATGATGATGTTGAACATTCCACACCGGCACCGGCTTGTTGATAATTATTAAATTATACACCATTACACATTTTGTAAACATATGAACTTTTAAGAAGGTTTTCACAGCACTCACTGATAGAATCAGATAGATATTCCCGGTTGTACTGGTCATAACATGTCTAAGCTCATCGCCCGCTGCGCTTGTCATGCGCCAGCGCGAGCGAGACATTACGTGTCGCTCTTGCCCTACGTCTCGTTGTTAGTGAAAGATAGATGATAGACATTTTGGTGGTCAATTGTGTGCTATTGTCTTTTGCCGTCTATTGTGTTGTATTAATGTGTGCGTTTGTGTAAGTCAACGTGGAACCATTTAACAAATGCATTTAAAAATAAGCCGTTCTGCTTTGATTTAAGGTTTATTTTCGAATATCTCAATTAAAAAAAAATGTGTTGTATTAATGTGTGCGTTTGTGTAAGTCAACGTGGAACCATTTAACAAATGCATTTAAAAATATGCCGTTCTGCTTTGATTTAAGGTTTATTTTCGAATAGCAAATTTTTTTTAAAAATGAGTGACTACAATTTACGTTATTTTAATTATTTTAAGACTAAAAATAAACAATATTAAAAATGACGGAAATGGATTCAGTTGGTGATTCTGAACAAAGTACTTTCAGGATGTGCATTTAAACTTGTTACATGTTGTATATTCTCCATTTCTTTATCAAATCCAGAGCTACTAAATCCAAGCTATTGTCTATCGAAACACAAGAACGACGCTCTTAGCAAATTCTCTTCATTATTGCAAGCGTCAGTTGGACGTCAGATTCAAATGCATCATATTATATCTAAAATAGAATTCATTCATTCATTTCAGCTAAATAGCAGTATTTAGCTGGAATGAAAATCTACTTTACGATTCGAAATACATTGAACTTTGAATCAATGGATTGCTGTTAAATTGGATTAACATGGATTTTATACAGTGTTGCGGTGTGCTTGTAACGATCTGACAAAAAGGCAATAACTCTGCGGTTGTTGTACAAACGACAGTCCACTCGATCGGCTTTGTGTCGAAGCGTTGCGTCACAATGCAATAATACACGCTCTTGTTGCGACATACTTAAGTTACATTTATTTTAAGTGAATAAATGTAAAGCTGATATTACTTTAATGAAAAGTACTTAAAAAATAAGTAAATGAATCTTTTATTTTGTACTGTTCCTGAGATCAAACGTAGTAGTAGATTTACTATTTTATTACTTGAAAATATAACCTGCCAAACATAAAAATAATTTTCGAATCGTTCATAGGAGTTTTAAGGTGACAAATATAAAACAAAACGTATACAGCCGCATTGAGTACATCCTTCTTTTTAGCAATCGCTTGATAAAAAGAAGTGGAGCTACGATACAAACCCTTGTTTGTACATTATATTAGTTCGCGGTTTTTTCAGTCTGATATATTTCTTACTGAGAATTTGCAATACCATGAGGTACAATTAATGAGAATTTCAGTGAGGCTAGTTCGCAAAAAATAAGCTCATTCCATTGGACCTTATTACAAAGTTGGCATTAAAACTACACTGTTTTATGATTTATAGGTAAATGAAACACAGTTTTTATGCTATTCTTCATTTTATTTGTTTTTATAAATCTTCTTCAAATAAATCACCTCAAAGTGAAGCAGGAGCTCGTATATCGTATACCATAATGTGGTACAGGTATGACCAAAGAAGTTACAACAGTTTCAATTAATGTGTAGCATTCTGAACATAAGACTCCGTTCAATATCTGAAACAAACAATTAAAGTCATTTGAATATTAGGTGAGGAGAGCACGAGAGGATTGTAGGAATTGAGAAGAGAACTAAACAACACTTACACAGACTGGCGCTATCCATGATGTCAAAATATTGTGCGCCGAATCAGATAGCTTGTCCAAAGAACGGACGTGTTGCTGCCAAGGTACCGCAAAGGAAGAGTTAACATAACCGCAATCCTCATCACGGCTAGTTGTTCTACGTCCAGACGACAGACTAATGTTACCAATGTCTGTCTCATACTTAAGTCAACCCACCAGTCTTGATAACACGATATAAACTTGTTTGGTCTACGAAGGATTGCTCAAGTCAATAAAAAGGACCGTAAATTACTTATTTTCCACGATACTATAGAGATATTAGCCTATCATGTCAAAATAACTGACATAAGACAATATGGATGCCAGTATAATAAAAATATATTCCCATATTTTCGATACATACAAAACATGTACAAAACATTATTTCGTGCAAAAAGGATAAACATATTATTTTTAGAAAATAGTTCACCACAATACATCTTTCAAAATATCATAAGATTTTGGTGTTATTTTGCTTATTAAACCTTTTGCTTATGTCACACTGTTTGCACTGTGAATGTAATTTTTCCCTATTAAAAGGAGTTTGCAAGAAACTGTAAACATTTGCCGAAATATGCTTAATGAGTTTTGAATATGAAATGGCGATGTCACGACCGGAACAACGCATATACTTTTATTTTAGAACTAAAAATCCCCATGACGCTTTAACATAAAATTAATATATATTAAATAATAAAATAAAAGAAGATTTTCCATATCTGAATGGCTTAGGAGCAAACGTGCCACAAAATAGCCCAGTTTTGGTCATTCTCCTTTGTGGTCCAAGAGTTCGCATATGATCGGACTTGGACAGACCGCCTCTCCCCTTATGGATGAAGAAAAATAGCGTCGAGATAATTATGAGATTAATGAAATATAATGAATTTATGTATAATTTATGCGAATTTGGTTTGCTCAATAATTATGAAATATTAAACCAAGCGAAAACATTCTTATAAATTATAACACAAAGTTCAGTGACTGTTTTCAGGATTGAATCGTGATTACAAATGTTTTCTAAAAGGGTCAATGCGCCAGTCAACTTATTCAAGAATTTCGTATAA
The DNA here is from genome assembly GCA_944739405.2 of Euclidia mi. Taxonomy (NCBI): domain Eukaryota; kingdom Metazoa; phylum Arthropoda; class Insecta; order Lepidoptera; family Erebidae; genus Euclidia; species Euclidia mi. The sequence continues at coordinate 2,771,882 of OX123185.2, forward strand.
TAAAGTTCAACCCTTATTCAGCTCCATAGTAAATATTATCAGACACAGCTTGATAGTCAATATAACCTAGCGCTTTTATTTGACCAGACAATACTTATTTTTGATTTCACTGTGCAACTTGATGCTATAATTATGAATGTGTAACACTGAACGTAGCGTTTGTTATAATTTAGTGCTTTTTGAAAAACACAGCCTCACGTGCTCAAAGCTTATCACCAATCATTTTTAGGGTTCCGTACCTCGAAAGGAAAAAAACGGAACCCTTATAGGATCACTTTGTTGTCCGTCCATCTGTCAAGACCCTTTTTCTTAGGAATGCGTGGAGGTATCAAACTGAAATTTATACTAAATACTCGAATCTACGGTTCCATAGAGCTGTAAAAAAATCGAACTTCTAATCCAACGCAATCAAAAGATACAGCCGTTTATGCTGCAAATTGCAGCATATTTTCAAACTCGCACTGGAATCAAACCTACAGGGTACTTCCCGTGAACTCAGGATCTTGAAATTTGGTACGAAGTAACGTCTTATATCACATATAAAGGAAAAATTGCGAAAACCGTAAATTTTTAGTTACATCATATAAGAAAAATATTTTTTATAAATTTAAAGTTACCACCCCTTTCTCTTGAACGCGTCGAGGTATTAAATTAAAATTCATATCAAATACTCAAGTATATAACACCGTTAGGCTGCAACAAAATCAAGCTTCTATGTCAACGCAATAAAAAAAAAGAGCAATATAAGCATATTTCAAACTCGCGCCTCCTCGCAAGTGAATCAAAACCTACAGGGTACTTCCCGTGAACTCAGAATCTTGAAATTTGGTACGAAGCAACGCCTTATAGCACATATAAAGGAAAAATTGCGAAAACCGTAAATTTTTAGTTACACCATATAAGAAAAATATTTTTTATAAATTCAAAGTTACCACCCCTTTCTCTTGAACGCGTGGAGGTATTAAATTGAAATTCATATCAAATACTCAAGTATATAACACCGTTAAGCTGCAACAAAATCAAGCTTCTATGTCAACGCAATCAAAAGAAAGAGTAATATAAGCATATTTTCAAACTCGCGACTACTCGCAAGGGAATCAAAATCTACAGGGTACTTTCCGTGAACTCAAAATCTTGAAATTTGGTACGAAGCAACGTCTTATATCACTTATAAAGGAAAAATTGCGAAAACTGTATTTTTTTTATTTACAGCATTTCAAAAAAAATATTTTTAATAAACTTAAAGTTATTACCCCTTTCTCTAGAACGCGTGCAGGTATTAAATTGAAATTCATATCAAATACTCAGGTATATACACCGGCCCCCCCGTGGGATCTCCTCCTTGTCGTGGTGGGGGGGCTCAGTAACCGTGGATTGGTCACCCGCGGTGAAGCTAAGAGGGATCCAGGAAGGGACGCTCCGCGTGGGCTTGGAGGGGACTGCGCAGGATGCGTCCAACGGTGCGGGTGCGGGGGACAGTTCTGTCTGACCCTCGCAGTCGGGTGCGGTCGCGGGAGGAGAGGCGTGTCGGTGTTGCGTTGCCGCGCGCCCTATCTCCCGCGACCAAATGGGGGCGCACCATTCGATGCGTCGCGGTGGGGCCGCAGAGGAAGAGGAGATGCGGTGTTGCGTTGCCGTCCTACCTATCCTCTGCGGCCGCTGGGCGTTTTGGCGGCGGAGTCCAACACCTTAATCCGTCGCCAAGGGGGTTTTGTTCGGGGCCCGCCTGACCATCTGGCGGGCCAATACCCGTCGGAGGGTGGCGACGAGTGCTTAGGTGATGCCCCACCCTCCAACACACGGGTACATGGCGGCAGTCGAGGTGGTTTTTAGTGGAAACACCACATACTCCGGCTCTTATTTCCCCCAAGAGTCGGAGATCCGAAGGGATTTTCCACCTCGTAAAAAAAAAAAAAAAAGGTATATACACCGTTAGACTGTAACAAAATCAAACTTCTATGTCTACGTAATCAAAAGAAAGAGCAATATAATCATATTATTAAACTGGCGTCTACTCGCAAGGGAATCAAAACCTACAGGGTACTTCCCGTGAAATCAAAATCTTGAAATTTGGTACGAAGTAACGTCTTATAGCCCAGATAAAGGATACGGAAGGCTGACGACCGTGTACTGTGGAGCGTGTTGGGAGATGCCTATGTCCAGCAGTGGACTGCGATAGCCTGATTGAGATTTTAAATAATCCAGACACTGCAAACGGCCATTGTGAATGCTTGCATTTCGAAATGTTTAATGTCAGAGTGATAACTGTATATAGGTCACCACAGTGTCAAATTAATGTTGCAATAGAATGTATAAATACAACAATATACGGCAGCAATAGGTATTCATGTTCATCTGATTGTCGTGGGAGACTTCAATATTGATTTTAGAATGAATCCCCAGAATGGAATTTTCGCATATTTTTCATCTATAAACATGTTTCTGTTAATAAAGACTAGCACAACACGAAGTAGTACATTTATATATAACGTTTTTTCGAACTTCAGTGTTTAATGTGGTACTTTCATACCTTTTTCAGTCTCCATTTACAGATCTGGTTCAAATTTGATACTTAATTCCATACTTTAAAATTTTCATTTCCTTTATATGTTTTTTTCTAATTTACATAACGTAACATAACTTCACGCCTTTTTATCCCTGAATGGGTAGGCAGAGGTGTATTATACACCCACACTTCGCCAGTTATATTTCGGTCCCAATGTAATAGAGGGCGAGCCTATTGCCATCTACCGGGCACATTACTAAGCGAGCGATAATTAACATTTTAAATACACAGATATGTAACTCCGAAAAGTCAGTGATTTGTGCCTGGGGTATCTGGGGATCGAACCCGAGATCATCGTCTCGGCAGTCCGTTACCTACACCACTGGGCTATAGCCCCTTACTTATTTTTGTTATTTATTTAAGAATATTGATTATTGTTTTATTTTATGTGTAAATAGTCACCCTAGTTTAATTTTCTTCGCAAATAAATACTATAATTATTAAAAATACTTAATAAGTATTTTTGTAACAGATTTCTAATAGTCACTACAACTTTGTAAATCAATAACTTTGATAAAAAATCTTACCATCATTCATCAGCAGACTTTTACAAGGCTGCTGCAAGGCTGGTATAGGTATTGAAGTTATATTATAAAATAAGCGATTATATTAATATAAAATAAAGGATGACTGATTACAAATGACTAAGACACCTTTTTCTTTAATTTATGCTCCTCCAGCTTTCCATACTGTAATGTTATGGATTTCATTTTGCAATAAAAATACCATAACTATGACTGGTGAACTTTTACTTATATATCTACAGGTTTGTATGGAACCCTCGGTGCGCGAGTCCGACTCGCACTTGACCGGTTTTTTTTTTATATCACACGCCTGTACAATACCACTATTGTAGGCCTATTCCTCCTTTCAAAGGAGAGGCCTAGTCCAGCAGAAGACTGTAAAAGGCTGATGATGATGAAAGTCTTTGATAGAAATCCAAGAAATAAAAGCAAACAGAAAACAAAGAGAGAACTGAAGAACCGAAAAGTCTTAGGCTCAGATTCAGATATACGTATGTATATAAAAGCCAACGCGACTGGAAAAGTAAGTACTACATATACTTGAAATATTTATATGATTGCACTTTATTCGATGACTGCAGCTAATGTAATCCAAATGACTCTTTCTTCTCAAATATTCTTCCTTCACCTTATACATTATATTACGATAGCAACTTCCTATTGCATCTGTATTGCTAAGAAAACATATAACATTTGCCACAATTATCTCTTACAATTGACAATCAAAGGATCGCCCGTCTTCAAAGACAACTAATTAAATACGACATTTATACCTGACGTTTTTGAATCATCGCGTAACACGTGTGTATACATAGGGCCAATGAATACAGATTTACATAGAAGCGCAGTACTTAAGGATTTCGTGTGCCGATCCCGAGAAGTGGAGATTGTCTCCAGTTTAGTTCGTAGTTGACGCCGTTGGCGGCGCTGGCGTCGTTCTCCGTCTCTCTTGCTCTCGCTGTTAAGATACACTCGGGGAACGTTCGTTTCTCTTGCTCTCGTAGAGACAGCTGTCACAGCGTGACTGCCACGCCACCAAGCGGCAATTTGGGTCACAGAAAGTTTGTCTTCAGAGCGCCCATAGGAAATGCGCCTCTATGTAAAGATCTGAGCTCTTTGATAGGGTCTAATAATATTGTACCTAAATCTTATACACACGGTCTGGACCGTTTTAGTATTTAAAAGTATAAATACCAAACTGATTACAGCTATTACGATCCAGCACTCTGACTGCAGCTTCAGTCAACCCCTGACAACTGCGGATGCAATTTGGCGTAAACGCTCGCTTAGTTATTTATATATTGACTTTATTTTAAAATATTTTTACATTTAAAATCAAGTGTCAATCCAATTCATTAGTTATTTACCGTCTGGTCTAAAAAAGTTTAGTTTAAATATTATAAAACCGGTATTTCCGGTAATATATTCGTTCAATAAACTGAACACAATAGCTTAATTGACTCAGTTATTACAGTTAATTTGATTTATGAATAAAACATTACCGCAATGGAACTAAATTCATTTATTGAATTTAGTTTTAATATCATATTCATATACGGAATACAATGCAAGCTGTTACGTGTCATCGTTGGTTGGTGTTAAATCTCTTTATTTTAAATATGTTGATAAAATTATCAAGCGTGATATAATTGATTCACAGTAATGATACAGATATAAACAAAAATATAAAAGTCAAAGTCAAAGTCAAAGTCAAAATCCTTTATTAATTTAGATCACAAAGTGACACTTATGAACGTCAAATTTAAAACATTATTACTGTATGCTTCTACATTTACATTTACTGCCACGTTCGCAAAGCAAGGGCGTAGAACCATGAGAAAGAACGGGCAATAAAACTCACGGTCACTCTTTTTCATAGCCAGGTTTTTAATAATACATAACAATTAAACTTTTGTAAGGTGCTGCAACTGTTACACCTTCTATGTTACTTGTATATATTAACTGTACATAATACTCAAGCATAATCAAGTTAAAGGACCATGAGTCAAATTGGGCTCAATGTCCAACAGAGTTATGGCATATGCCATTGTAAAGATATTTTGTTCGTACTAAAATTGTTACTATCAGCACCACCTTCAATTCCATTGCAGAAAAAAGATATGCACTTAAATAGATTTTGTAGAAAAATACAATTGTTAGTCATAAAACTGTTATAGTAACAATATATTCATACTTTAAAATCAGTGGCGTAGCTGGGTGGCACCCGGGGCAGAAGTTGGCGGTCAACCTTTTTCTTTTTTTTTAGTCGATACTTAACAATTACGGGCTAACTGCCCCCGAATCGTAGTGCTGAGCTATTGCCTATGTTTTTTTTATATGTTTGTACATTGTTCTTAAAGTCGAGTTTGGGGTGGCACCCCAAAAAAGGTGACATCCGGGGCGGACCGTCCCCTCCGCCCCCTTTCCCTTCCTACGCCACTGTTTAAAATAATGGTAAACAATAGATGCGCTTGCGCCCGTGTGATTTACAACACTCTCCTTCCCTCTCACACCTCTCTCGGACGCCTGCCCCGGCGCCCGTCTGCTCTCAGTCAGTCGACTCGTGATTCTCACGGTGTTATCTGTGTGTCCTAAAAACAGGATAGGTTAGCAGTACCCTGAACCGAAGAGCATGCATGAAGAATCTGATGGGAGTGAATGAAGCAAGAGAGATATGTCAGGATCGTTGCAAATGGCGTTCCGTAGTCTCTGCCTACCCCTCCGGGAAACAGGCGTGAGTCTATGTATGTTTGTATGTTACCGGTGTGTTTTCGTGTATCCTCTCGGCACATACAATTTAATCCACCGGCAAGTCACCTAAACGCTATATATTATTGATATTGATTGAAATGTTAGTAAAAATATTTTTAACTGTTAGCAGCTATTTAATTTTTTATATATTCTTGACACATGGAATTAAAACTTGTTAAAGATGTTAATTAACAAAAACTACAATGCCATAACAGGATAACTTTGGAGGATTATAGTTTATTTATGGTAGGAGAAAAATATTTATAGCAAAATAACCCATGGATTCTTCACAAAAATGAGTTTATATCTTTATATTAAGTGCTTTACAAGTATATTCAAAGTGGTCTCATCCCTGTTGGTTTGTGAGCCCTGGCTTCATACATTTTTTCCCATGGTCCTTTTGATATTCATTTAGTTAGCCTCCTGAAAATAGACATGGTGAAAAAGGACCATCCACTTACATTATGCACCTAACAATGCAGGCAATCCGCGCAAATGTTCAGAACCATGATGGAAATTATGCAGTTAAATATCAAAAATTTTATACCAGCCATAAGATCGCCATCGACCAGTCATCGCAAGTAGCACCCGTTCACGAGTATGACGCATGTGCCAGCCATCATCCCTCTCGCCATATCAGAGGGACAGGGATGACCCGACACACGACGTCACCTCAAGAAATGACATTTTAGTGAGCATGACGACAACGGTATACGAACCGGCACGGCAGTAATAAAATTAACAATGTGTAGAATTCGGGCTAAGAATGGGTATTTTTTAACAGAGATCAGTGGAAGCGATTAATTCATCCAGTCTTAGCCCAAGACAAAGGATCTAAACACATGGACCAAGTTTCTTGGCGCTAAGAATTAAACAAATGTCTTACCAAATATCTCCTGGTGATGTTCTTGAGTGGAGTCCTGGAGGCAAGTTAGACACACACGAGACTAAAATTGGCCAACATTAGCAAGTGAATTATCTTTACTTTACCAGACTCCAACGCAGCGTCTTCAATGCACGATGCAAGTTCACAGGATTCTCAATTTCTCTTTGCAAATGTCAATGAATAGTTCACAATGTCTTTTATCACAATTTACCGTTGCCAGCACTAGATCAGGCGGCATTCAAGACGGTTTACTCTATTTAGTTCAATTAATCAATTCACACGAAATGCAAAAGGGTGTGCTCACAATAACCTTTCACAAATGTTCAATATGTCACAAACCTTGCCGGAAGTCAAAAAAGCGGCAATCTATAAGATTTCACAAACTATTCGCGTAGCTACAAGGATGTGCTTTTCAAAAGGCGATCAATTATTTTACGTACGAGACGACAACTCACAACGTGGTAATTTCTCAAAGCGGGGACGGAAGTGACAGTTCAGTGTGACCATTGTCAGAAATTTTCAATAGACTAAACAATATGTTACTCAATCGATCTAATCGATTTGACTTATAATAAAAACTAATTCTATTTCAAACATCCACCCGCCCCGGACCGGCCTACCGGTCCGCTAATCGGTTGGTAGACGTGACAATGTTGCAACCGCTCTCCTCAGAATCGAACCGTCCACCAAGACCTCAGCAAATCGGGGAACTCCATCAGCCCCAGTTACCAAACGAAGGATGCGCCCCCTGCGCCATCTGAGTGGCGGAAGGTTAGCCTCCTTTATCAAAACGAGGTCACCAATCTTGGGTGGATCGGTCTTGTCGGTCCACTTAACGCGTTGCTGGAGTATGTGCAAATATTCCAAGTTCCAGCGTTTCCAAAAGCTCTGAGTAATCTGGCGTACCAATTCAAAACGCGAGAGACGACCAGGTCTCGTATCAATATAGGGGTACTCAGGCAAGGCGACAAGTAGGCGGCCAATCAAAAAATGGCCCGGCGTAAGGGCCTCCAAATCATTCGGATCTGAGGAGATCGGGCACAATGGCCGAGAGTTCAAAACGGCCTCAATCTTACAAAACACAGTTGCGAGTTCCTCAAATGTAAGGACAGACTCACCGATTGTCCTGCGCAAGTGTGTTTTGGCCGATTTTACGGCGGCCTCAAATATACCACCCCAGTGTGGACAATTTGTTGGGGAAAACAACCAATTTATCCCACGTCGGGCAAGCCTATCACCTATATCAGCCTTGTTGGTTTCAAGAAAATTAACAACATAATTCAAATAATTATACGTGCCCTTGAAGTTAGTGCCGCAGTCAGAACGGATCAAGGAAGGCAGCCCTCTGCGGGATACAAATCTGTCAAATGTGGCTACAAACGCCTCGGTCGTAAGCGAGGAGACCAGTTCTAAGTGTACGGCCTTTGTGGAGAGACAAACAAAAACACACAAGTAGGCCTTAACAGTCTTGCTGTTTCGAAGTGTCGACGTTTTCACCAAAAAGGGACCTGCGAAGTCCGTGCCAACACCGTCAAACGTCCTGCTCTCAGTTACGCGATCTGCCGGTAAGTCTCCCATCAAGGGCTGCATGGTAGAAGCCTTGAGCTTATAGCAAGGGATGCAGCGAAAGACTACACTCCGAATAATTCTTCGGGCAGACAAAATCCAAAATTCGCGTTGCAAAATAGCCAACAAAGCATTACAACCAGCATGCGAGTTTTTAAGGTGACGGTCAGTTACCAACAAACGTACCAAATGACCGTCCTTAGGTAACAAAAGGGGGTGACGTGCTCCGTAAGGGAGGTTGGCGTTCTTGAGACGCCCTCCAACGCGCAAGAGACCCGTATCGTCCAAAAAGGGGTTCAATTTAGAGACAGCTCCTGACAATTTCGATCTCCCTGACTTAAGGATAGCAATCTCATTGTCAAAATGCGCCAATTGCACAGAACGAACCCAAAAGGTGAGGGACTCCTGTCGTTCCTGTGGTGAGAGAAACGGTGTCAGACGTTTCTGTTGTGGGTGCCTAAAATTAAAAACAAAACGCTTTATCCAAGCAGTAACACCTAACAACTTGTCGAGGGAGCTGTAACGTTTCAACAGGAAATCGGGGTCGAAGGCGCATTCTACCTTCTCAAGAGCGAGTGTTCGTAGTCCCGGCAAATTAGAAGTTTTCAAAACTGGCGTTCGAGGCCAATCGGTTTCTGGTCGACTCAACCATTCCGGACCCCACCACAGCGAATGACCTATCAAACTAGGCGTCAAGCATCCGCGCGAGGCACAATCAGCGGGGTTGAGCTCACCTGGCACGTGTCTCCAAACAAGTTTGACTTCGGATTTCTGGATTTGGGAAACGCGATTAGCGACAAATACCTCCAAAGTGTGGACAGACGCCTTCAACCAACAAAGAACAATTTGGCTGTCTGTCCAGGCGTAAGTCCCATTAATACAAATGCTTTTACCCAAAGTGTTAGACACGTGGTTCAATAAGCGTACAAGTAGTGCTGCTCCCGAGAGCTCCAATTTCGGAATGGTCAGAGATGTCCGAATGGGTGCAACCTTGCTCTTCGCCATGATCAGGGAAACCCTCACCTGACCTGATGCACTAACTGTGCGCAAGTACATCACGGCCGCGTGACCACGTTCCGAGGCATCACAAAACCCGTGAAGGGTGGCCTTGTACTTCCCGGGAGGAAGGATGGGACGAGGCAAGGAGATCTCGTTGACGGCAGGAAGTGAGGATACAAAAGAGGTCCATTTCTCAACAAGAGTACCGTGTAGAGGTTCGTCCCAAGTCAATCCTGCAGTCCAAAGCTTCTGCAAGAAGCATTTTGCCCAAAATATGATAGGACAAATCCAACCGTTCGGATCAAAGGTTCTGGCGACAGTAGATAACACGAGACGTTTAGTCCAAGAACAAGGCAATTTCAAGTCTACGTTATACGTAAAGATGTCTTGGACTGGTCTGTACTGAACGCCGAGAACAGCCATCATGGCGGGGTTGTCAACAATCTCAAACACATGTGGATCCTGCTGATGATCCTCTGGCAAGCCTTCCAAAAGCGCTGGTGAGTTGGAAATCCATTTGCGCAACTCATAACCAGCGGAGGCCAAAATACCTATCAATTCGTCCCGCAGGAGGATCGCCTCGTCCGCTGTGGAGGCACCCGAGCAAATGTCATCGACGTAAATATCGTCCTTCAAGATGGCAGAGGCTCGTGGGAAACGTAGGTCTTCGCGGTCTGCGAGCTCCCAAAGAGAACGTATTGCCAAGTAGGGGCTTGACCTTAACCCGTACGTATTTGTATTGAGCTCGTAGACGACCATGGGATCGCGAGGAGACTCTCTCCAAAGGATCAGCTGGAAGCGACAATCATCAGGGTGGATAATCGTCTGCCTGAACATTATTTTTATGTCGGCCACAAAGTTAACCTGATGTCGTCGGAAGCTGGTGATGACGTCACAAAGGTCCTTGACCAACTTGGGACCAGAATGCAAGCACTGGTTCAAGGATACGCCTGTTGAAGTCTGCGCAGAACCATCAAATACTGTGCGCAGCTTCCCAGTCAATGGCTTCAATACCGCATGATGCGGGAGAAAGTAGTGCTCCACCGAACGCCAATCCAAATTTGACACAGACATGTGTCCAAACTGTTCATATTCCCTCATGAACTCAATGTACTTCTGTCTGAGCTCCGGATCACGACCCATGCAGCGCTTCATGGCCAACAACCTCTTTTCGGCTAAAGGTCGTGACTCACCAAGCGGAGGCCGAACAGACAGGAAGGGTAGCCTCGTAATGAGCCGACCAGAACGGAGTCGACCAGTGTTGTTCTGGAAGAACAGCTCGCACTCCTCTTGTTCTGGATTCAAACGGGCAACTTGAGGGGGCTCCTCTACCTCCCAAAACCTCTGAACCACATCAGAGAGAGCGGAGCCTACAGCCAGCAAATTATCAAGTTCGGGTGGAGGGGGGTCCCTAGGTGCAGGTCCCATCAAAGCAAATCCAAATATGGTCGGGATGGCAGTCAAACCATTTGGCACCAAGACCCGTTTCCCACCAATCAAAATTCCACCGAGGACATCAGAGCCAATCAACAAATCGATTTGTCCCGGTGTGTCAAATTTGGGGTCTGCCAGTTCCAATCCCGATGTCAAATTCACCACAGCAGCGGGTAGCTGTTTCTGTGGGTGCATACGCAAAATATTCTTCAGCACAATAGCCGAGGTTCTAATCCTCGGGTGTGAAGATTCAACAGGGCCAAACAAAACCTTAACTTGCCCTTCAACATTAGAGGCTACGTCACCTATGCCCCGTATACAATTCGGAAAAGAGCCCATATTTAATTTGACCTGCCCTACCAAATAAGTGGAAACAATTCAACCTTGTGAAACTGTGTCCAATATAGCACGGACAACAACAGAGGGCCCCGTGGGTCCCCAGACCCTAAGAGCAAACGTTGGCAGGATAACGGTCTCAATGGGGGAGGTTGGCGTTATAGGGCAGGGGTCAATGACCTATTGTTGCCTGGGCGGCGACCGTTGGCCAGGACCAGGCAAGTCAAAACGAGGGTGCGGCTTGAAGTCCTCAAAGGCGCGATGACTTGATCCGCGCGCCTTCTGTGGGGGGTCATAATGACGCACCCGCCCAAAACGAGGTGGGCGCGAGTCAAGGCGGGGACGCTCCGCCAAAGGAGGGGAATACCTGGGGCAGCAGTCATGGTGCTGGTGACGCTGAACAGCACATTCAGGTGCGCGAGAGAGAGGAGGCGTGCGCACGCTACGGTTCTCCAAGCGGGGCGAGTGGCGATCAATTGAGCGACGCGACTCTCGGCTACGCGCCGGTGAGCCTCGGCTGCCACCTTCAAAACACCCGCCCGTGCGCGGCGTCGACTGGTTGGACAAGCGGTCAACCTCTCTGGCATGCATGCAGAGAATGTCCAAATGCTGTCCTCCACAGTGAGGACAGGGGCGAGAATTTGGGCAGTCTCGCTGGTAGTGGGACCCGAAACAAGAGAAGCAAAGGCGGCGGGCATTCGCGATGCGCCTACGAGAGGCGACATGTAGGTCCAAGAATGCCCTACAACTGGCCGTTCTGTGCCCCGTGACCTTGCAGTAGGAGCACTCCGCTGGGCTCTGCGTGACCGCAAAGCGAGGAGGGCGCCGGTCAACATTGGCTCGGGTGTGAACGCGAGCCTGCTCCTTGACCTTGGGTGGCTGCGCCTTAGCCGGCGTGTCACCACCGGAGTTGTCCAAGACCCGGCACTCATCCTCCAGGAACCTCTCCAGGTCAGCAAAGGGGGGCAGATGGGTCGCGCTATCCCCACCAAAGCGCTGTTCAAAACGCGACCTCAGGTCGGCAGGCAGCTTTTTCAGCACAATGTGCACCAATAGATAGGACCATTGGTCCACGGGCAGGTCAAGGCGCTTAAGTGCGTTGATGGCCACCAAAAACGGGTTCAACAGTTGGGTGCGCAACCCAGAGACCCGGGTGAGCGTCGGCAAACCCAAAATCTGCTCGATGTGCGTGTCGGCGAGGCCACGCTTTTTATGGTACCTACGGGTGATTAGGTCCCGAGCCGTCTGGTACGCCTCGTCAGACACGGGCAGATGCTGGATGAGGCCCTTAGCCTCCCCATCCAGAACCGACATTAGATAGGCCAACTTTTGTGCCGGCCGAAGGTCAGCCCTATCATTGACTAGGCTGTCGAACAAATTAACGAAGCCCAGGTAGCTTCCTAGGCAGCCATCAAAATGGGGGAGGTCCAAAGTAGGAAGCCTACTCACCAGCCCCGGTGCTGACCTAGGAAGCTCCTGCTTCAGGCCGGGTTGCCCTTCCCTATCGGCAACTAGTTGTCTCGCAGTTTTGGAGACAGCATCATACAGGTCTAAGACCTGGGCATAGTCTTCACTGACCTTATTTCGCTGGTCAGCAGTGAAATCAGTGACTGACACTTCAAGACAGCAAGCGCTGAAAGTGCGGAACTGCTGTTCCACACTTGCCAGGCGATCATCGATCCGCTCGTACCTTTGAAGTAAGGCCTGCTGGCGATCAGGCCGGTTCACTAAAGCACTGGCCGAGGCAAACCAGCGCAAATCTGATGCAATAGCACCAGCAGCCGCACGCAAGTCCTTGATAGCTGACATAATCAAACTTCAAAAGAGCCCGGACAAGCGTTAAATAAAATTAACAATCAAAACTTATTTTTTCTTAATTCTTTGAAACCAACAAAGTATTAGCCTGTTTACTGCAAGTGCAGGCAAGTGACAGGTATCTACTGTCCAACAAAATTAATAATTTCAATATATATTGACACAAAACAAAGTTATCAAAGTTGAACCTTCGAATAAGTTAATTAAAGTTATATATTCAAATAAATTAACTAATTACTTGCAACAGACAGACTGGCTGTGTTATTTGAGATATACAATAGGAAGTAAGCACAGAATATGTGTTACCTAACAATATTATCTTTATATTATAACAAGGTTTAACAATGTAAGGTTCAAACTTAATATATCAATATATGCAATAAACTAAATCAATTGATACATATAACTGATATGTATCCAATCAAAGTGACTTATTAATAGTAACAGCAACAAATCTATGCTAGATTTTTCAACAATACAAATCAACAATTAATGATTGAGGTTATGTGACAATGTGTTTCAAATTATCTAGGTCAACTTATACAATTAAATATTATGTATTTTAGACAATAACTGACCTGACAAACACTACAATACTGTCTACAAGGTGATAAGATACAAGCTCATACCAATCTGAGTTTATACTCAGTAATGCAACAGCGGCTAAATTTCAACTACAGCTCTGCACCAAAAATTATGTGTAGAATTCGGGCTAAGAATGGGTATTTTTTAACAGAGATCAGTGGAAGCGATTAATTCATCCAGTCTTAGCCCAAGACAAAGGATCTAAACACATGGACCAAGTTTCTTGGCGCTAAGAATTAAACAAATGTCTTTCCGATGTCTAGGGAAAGTGACCATTCTACGACGCGCACCCATCTTATATAGGCATAAATCTATGACTCACAACTGCCTTTGGCTAGTGAATATGACCATATTTGGTAATATTGCGAACGATGTCTGGCTAAGCTGGCGTTAAGCGCCTGCGAGATATTATAACGCAATACGTGTAGTATTACGTTACCACCAAATATCTCCTGGTGATGTTCTTGAGTGGAGTCCTGGAGGCAAGTTAGATACACATGAGACTAAAATTGGCCAACATTAGCAAGTGAATTATCTTTACTTTACCAGACTCCAACGCAGCGTCTTCAATGCACGATGCAAGTTCACAGGATTCTCAATTTCTCTTTGCAAATGTCAATGACTAGTTCACAATGTCTTTTATCACAATTTACCGTTGCCAGCACTAGATCAGGCGGCATTCAAGACGGTTTACTCTATTTAGTTCAATTAATCAATTCACACGAAATGCAAAAGGGTGTGCTCACATTAACCTTTCACAAATGTTCAATATGTCACAAACCTTGCCGGAAATCAAAAAAGCGGCAATCTATAAGATTTCACAAACTATTCGCGTAGCTACAAGGATGTGCTTTTCAAAAGGCGATCAATTATTTTACGTACGAGACGACAACTCACAACGTGGTAATTTCTCAAAGCGGGGACGGAAGTGACAGTTCAGTGTGACCATTGTCAGAAATTTTCAATAGACTAAACAAAATGTTACTCAATCGATCTAATCGATTTGACTTATAAATAAAAACTAATTCTATTTCAAACAAACAATCTGTTGGTATACTGACCATGAACGCGAATTACCTCCATTTTCCAGATCGTTAATATTAGCATAATTTTGTGGAACGTTGTAAAGGCACATTATTTTATCAAGATCTTGACAAATGCGTCTAAAGAATTCAAGCGGTGCATTTTATCACCAAGGAGATTGGAGTCTGAGGATAGACTAGTGATAAGAATATTGCGCTATTGATTGTTTTTGCAGTTTTAGGTATTTCAATACTCGATGTTTCACACAAACAAAAGCTGCAACTTTGGTTATGGAAATGATCAGAATATTCTGACGTCGAGGAAATACGAAAATGGCAATTTTCACGAACAGATAATAACATTGATTGAGGTAATATTGGGTCATTGTACAGACCTAATAAACATAAACAACTTGTTCATGGCCGCTCAACATATCAAAGTAATATTGAGATTGGCGTAGTCCAGTAGAAGCAGACATCATATTAATATATTATCAGCTTAGTTTATGATTACATTCAGATACTATACTCAGTTTTGGAGAAAAGTGGGTTCGTAGTGAAAAAATGCGGTCTAAGCATGTCTTCATAGACATAATTTGTGATAAGCTTAGGGCCTGTGGGTGTTTAAATTACAATAATAACTAAAACGTAAGTACGCTACGTTCAATTTTACATATTCATAATAAAATTATTTATTGCACATTGAAATTTAAAATAAGGTATGAGCTTGTAACAAGAATATGGGCAAACAAGATACATATAACATCTTTGAGGTATAAAAATACTGTTTTTTTATATGCCCATTGACTGCGTGATCAATCATTCACAACCAAATTACTTATTACCCTTCAAACGCCAGAAAAACTTCATTTTGTACACCAGCTAAAGCCCGGATAGGTAACGAAGTCGTTTAACACATACGGCTCTGCTTAGAGGTGGGGCACTCAATAATTTAGCTGGATAATTCGTACAAGAGAGAACCAAATGTATTTATTATTCAATGGAAAGTCCGCAACTCTCGGAAATCGTCTAATGCATCCGAAAATGTTTTCTATTTCTGACCCAGTTGCGGTTTGATAGATCGTTTATACCTACTTACACATTATGCTATTGTTACGAGCTGGGGTTCGACGATAAATTATAGCTCACTATGCCACTTAAACTGAACTTTATTCACTAACACAATAACACTAGATACACACACTTAATTTTCCAACACTAATAAAACACACTATTCACACCACTAGTACAACACTAAACACTTCCGAATTACTTCCTTCGCTTGATCTTGATCGCTTTCCGTATTCAATTGAACTGAGTCCGGTCCGTTCGCTCCCGCTCTATTTATACTGGCCGGATAACATCACTAGGCTTTTCGAGACGACTCACGATATTTCTGGAAACGTGTAAGGTGTTTCTAGAATTGCGTAAATGTTCTATTTACACCTACGCCATCTATTAGAGGATAGATGAAACAGCCTTAAACAACCGATACATCTAATCTCATGTAGTTCTCCCATTCACTGATAGATGGCGTTATTTTCAATTCGTAACACGGCCTCCCTCTTAAACGTGTTCGTCTCGAACATCGTTAGACCCATAGTAACGAGCCAACCGGTCCACATGAACTATCTTCGGTGCACCTCGCGACCCCTTCTGGATTCGATAGGTGACGTCGTTCATCCTGGTAATTATGCGATATGGCCCGTCCCATCTGGCTTGTAACTTAGGCGATTTTCCTTTGCTTCGTACTGGGTTATGAAGCCACAGCAATGATCCCTCATCGAAGCCTTTGTTGTTTGCCTTCCGGTCGTAGCGAGTCTTCATCTTCTCAGACATCTGTTGTCCAGATTCCCTGATGTGTTCGTATACGTCGTTCATCCTGTTGCGTAGCTCGGTTGCGTAATCCGTTATAATGCGTGGAGATTCTGGTGGAATACCGGTGATAAGGTCTGCAGGTAATCGGAGCTCTCTACCGAAATTGGCAAAAGCTGGTGTTACTCCTGTAGTTTCGTGGACCGCACTGCGATATGACAGGAGAAATGGTTGGATGTGCTTGTCCCAATCTCTTTGTTTGCTCTCCACGACCTTCGCCAGGTACCTTTCCAGTGATTGGTTAAACCGTTCAACCATGCCATCTGATTGCGGATGATAAGCCGTGGTCCTGGTTTTATGTGCACCCATTACGCGACAAGTCTCCTTGAACACCTCAGATTCGAAGTTCCGGCCTTGATCGCTGTGGATTTCCAAGGGCACCCCGAACCGACAAAAGACTTCATGCACCAGCTTATCAGCCACTGTGGTAGCTTCTTGATTTGGGATTGCAAACACTTCAGGCCACTTCGTGAAGTAATCCATCACAGCCAAGAAGTATTTGTTTCCGTCCTGGCTCTCAGGAAACGGCCCAGCGACATCCAACGCTATGCGCTCCCATGGAGCTCCCACATTGTACACCTTTAATGCACCTCTGCTTCGAGTATGTGGCCCCTTGACAGCCGCACAACTTGTGCATTTGCGGCACCAATCCTCGACGTCATCTCGACAGTGGAGCCAATAAAACCGCTCCCGGATCTTAGTAAGGGTCTTCTTAACTCCCATGTGACCTCCCGAAGCACCATTGTGATAGAGCTGCAAGACTTCCGGCACCTTAGTTTTGGGCACTACCATTTGCAAATGGCACTGGTTACCGCGAGCGTTTTCCCATTTGCGGCACAGAACTCCATCCTGGACGACCAAGCTTTCCCACTGTGCCCAATAACTCTTGGTGATGGGGCTCATTGCTGCGATATCACTCCATTTGGGCCTAGGCGCACCTGACTTCTTCCATTCGAGAATCGGCTGTACATCCTTGTCTTCTTGCTGAGCACTCTGCAAAGCTTCTTTCCATCCGTCACTCAAGTCCGTCTTCAACGTCCTCACTAACGCTGCCTGCTTCGCTTCCTGTCGGGCACAATGTTTGCGTTGGTCGGGGTAAGGCCTACACGTCAGAGCATCTGCACTACGTTGCTCTCGCCGCCAGACAGGCACATCAGGCGACCCCTTTGGTGGAGACAGGCTGTCACTGTGCCGCTTACGCTTTGGGCAGCTCAAGCGGATATGGCCTCTTTCCCCGCAGTTGTAGCACCGAGGTGAAGAAACAACTTCCCTGATACGGTAAGTTCGATCCTCGTGACGCGCTGCTTCCACCTCCAGAGCGTAGGCTAAGGCTTCCTTCAGGGACTTGAAGTGCCCAAGTCTTACCGCTGCTCTAACTTCCAGGTCCCGGACTCCATCCGTAAACGCTTGTACGAGGTTCCCGTCAATAAGCGCAGGCGACGACTGGTATGCCTTCCTGACCAGCCTTTCCACCTCTAGAGCCCACTGCTGCAGAGTTTCTCCGGTGCGTTGTGCCCTGTCCTTCAGCTGAGCACGATACACATATTCTAGGTGTGAGTCACCGTATCTCGCCTCCAGCGCCTCCATCAGCTTTGCATAGGAGACGTCTTGCCCAAGCACCTCCAACACCGTCAAGGCCTGATCACGAAGGCCCAAGGTTAGGGCGGTGAAGGCCTGTTCTTTGTTCCACCCATTCGTTCGCATAACGGCCTCAAACTGGACCTTGTATGCAGACCACGATGATGAGCCATCAAATGGTGGAACCTTAAACCAAGGAGGCGAGGGCGCCACAGCTGCAGGTGTAACGTCGTAGGACCCGAGCCTACACAATTTCTTCTCCACTTCGGCAATACGGGTCTCGAGGTGATCATGTACACGCTTCTCTATAGAGGCGACGCGAGTCTCAAGCTGGTCGTGTACGAGCTTCTCCACGTCGCTGATACGAGCGTCGTGCTGCTGGAGCTCCTCCTTTACCACCTTCAGGTCCTTCCCTACAGCGGCGCTGAGGTCTTTCATCACCACCATCTGTTCCTCCAAACGGCGGGCCTGCTCCTCCTTGTCGCGCTGTAGTTGTTCCTCCAGGCGGCGCGCGTGCTCATCTTGACGGCGAGCCTGCTCGTCCTTGTCGCGCTGTAGCTGTTCCTCCAGGCGGCGGGCCTGCTCCTCCTTGTCGCGGTGTAGCTGTTCCTCCAGGCGGCGCGCATGCTCCTGCATGAACGTCATCAGAGCCGCGATGTCGGGCACCGCCACGGAGTGTGCGCTTGTAGGCTCCACTGCATCCGCGGATTCGCCTGGTCCACCAGACGATGGAGAAGGAACGTCTCCGAAGCGTCTCTGGTCCAGGTCTTGCTGGCGCTGGTTCCTGGTACGCACACCTTCAGTTTCTTCCTTCGGCATAACCGGCATAATTTATCCCTTTCTTCTGACACCAATTTGTTACGAGCTGGGGTTCGACGATAAATTATAGCTCACTATGCCACTTAAACTGAACTTTATTCACTAACACAATAACACTAGATACACACACTTAATTTTCCAACACTAATAAAACACACTATTCACACCACTAGTACAACACTAAACACTTCCGAATTACTTCCTTCGCTTGATCTTGATCGCTTTCCGTATTCAATTGAACTGAGTCCGGTCCGTTCGCTCCCGCTCTATTTATACTGGCCGGATAACATCACTAGGCTTTTCGAGACGACTCACGATATTTCTGGAAACGTGTAAGGTGTTTCTAGAATTGCGTAAATGTTCTATTTACACCTACGCCATCTATTAGAGGATAGATGAAACAGCCTTAAACAACCGATACATCTAATCTCATGTAGTTCTCCCATTCACTGATAGATGGCGTTATTTTCAATTCGTAACACTATGTTTTAATTTTAGGCAGCAATCTATACAGAGTGTTGATCTGCACTTGCAAAATATTTTAGTAATACAATATAGACATTATACTTATTCACCTAACATTATTATAAACGGTGTGCGATAATATAAGATCCTATTTTCATTAAATTTTACTTCGATAGTAAATCAGAATAAACTATTGACTGGTGCAGAATGAGACAACATAGTAGATACGTGTGCTTGTATGTGTTAGGTTACTACAATGCAAGCTCGCGGCGATCAGCTGAGCGACGGCAGGGCTCAATACACCGAGCTGATTTTTAAAATGCATCTGCGATTTTTTTTTTACGTTTTTGTGCTCTATATTTTCATGTATTTAAATTCAGTTAGAGTAGTATATTTACCCCTGAAAATATTTTGCAAATGCTTATTAACACCCTGTATTAAGGTGATTTTCCACCGAGTGGCGAGACGAGACTAGGCGAGAAGAGAATTGAAATCGCACTGACCCTTTTCTAAAAATAGCCATCGCGAGCTCGCGCGAGCTCGTGCGAGCACGCGCGTGACCTCCGCGCCGCCCGTAGGCTTCATTAGAAAAAGATATACTGGTACTGGTTAATTTATACTCTATGTGGGAAGCAATACGGTTCATTTTTACACAAACAAATATTTCAATTCACGCCTCGCATATTCTCGTCAATCCACACTGTTTCCACCAAAGATGCGCTGGGAGAGAATTGAAAATTTGCCATACAAATTTCAATTCTCTCCTCGCCTCGCCTCGTCTCGCCACTCTGGTGGAAAATCAGCTTTATAGTAATAAAGCAGTGGATAGTGCAGAATATTGATGAGTCATTGCCTAAAGTTATTTCTACACTAGAGGATGCCCGTGGTTACACCCGCGTTATTTAAGGCTACTGCTCCCATCGATCATAGCGTGATGTTATATAGCCTATAGCCTGCCTCGATAAATGGGCTATCTAACACTGAAATAATTTTTCAAATCGGACCATTAGTTCCTGAGATTAGCGCGTTCAACCAAACAAACAAATAAACTCTTCAGCTTTATATATTAGTATAGATAGTATAGTATAAATAGGTGTACTCAGTATGAGTAAAATGGTGGCATTTTAAAGAAAACGATGTTATTCAGCTGAAACATGAGCCTTTTAGCTTAAATTTCACAACGAAATTAATGATAATGAGGCACCCCATATTCCTACCGAAACCACGTGATTTTAATTATAACGTAGATTTTATATTTCGGGAAAATATTAGTACCTCGAGTTATGTAACTTAACTTACTCCCTTGCTAAAATGTAATTTGTGTTTTTATCTTAAACAGGTTCTTTACGGTTATTTCCCATACCCATTAACCAAAGGTGTAACGTGTAGGCCACAGTGCAGTCGTGGCAAAGTGTGCTTACCGATTCTCATGGCTGCTATGGAACGTCGACATGCACCACGGTGGTTTGAATGGGTAGGCCTGAAACGCTTTAGAGGAGAGTCATGGCCTTTGCTAAGTACAAGGGAATGGAGACAAGCCCAAAATGTTGGTTTCTGCAGTTTAAGGGGCTACTCTTTGACGTTTTGTTTGACGCTGACTTATATTATTGGTCGTAGACACGAATAGACTGAGTATTATTATCCGATTTAAAAATACACTTTGTTACTACTCGCCTGCAGTGTAGAACCTACCACACATTGATCATTGGATAGCTGTGTCATTTTATTGTGTAATAAACTAGTGTCAGTCTGAAAAAATGTATGTTGCTGTTTGAAGCTGTGGTTAAATTCACAAGCCCTATATTTATGCTGTCCCACTGCTGGGTACAGGCCTCTTCTCACTATGAGGAGGGTAAGACCATAGTCCACCACGCTAGCTAAGCGCGGGTTGGTGGACTTCACGTGGCCGAGGAGAACATTATGGAGAACTCTCAGACTTGCAGGTGATGTCTTCCTGCACCATTAAGCGATAATTAACAATCTTCGGGTTTTGTACTCATGCTTAAATGTATGTAGCAGTTGTTGTATGTGGAATTCGTAGAAGGTAGTTATTTATACCTCTTTACTTTTAAATAACTATTCGATTAAGAATCAAAAATCGCAAATAAATTAACTTGAAATTAAAAACCTGATCTAGCTTCCAAAGTCCTCTTTATAACTGGCTGACAAACATTTTTAAGAGAAATGGAAAAAGAAATACGCCCAGTTACCTACCTGTTCCGAGAATTTGTAAATAACTTACTGAGCATAAAATTAATTTATTCTGGTAAGTTTCTGGAACTTGCGTCCTTCGCTATCGTCGCTGACCTAACGGTTCATAGTGTAAGCACAGCTGGTTTATTCCAGCTCGCTAGCGTATGGGGTCAAACGGCTTATAAATAGTCCGGCCCCAATAATATTTGTTTTTATATCTGGTTGGAGCCGTAGCATAATTTTCCGGGTTAACTTCTCGGAGGGTTCTTGGATTGAATTTGTGGGGTTTTGATTATTTTTATCAGAAAATTAGAAAGTCTTTACGATTTAGCGCAGTAAAAATCAATAAAGATGTTTGTCCACTTAACAAAGAACTAAACACGAATTTATAGATGTCTCTACTACTATTCTTTAAAGACCTATCAGTGGGAACTTAATACTCAAACAGCGTACAAAATGTTAGTCCCGTAGGTCAACTAAGCAGAGCTTGTACTATGGGTACTAGATAATGGATAAACATACATATATACTTTTTTTGTAAATACATACATATTATACATAGAAACACCCAGACCAAGACAAACATCCATGTTTATGCACACAAATGTTTGACTTGAGTGGGAATCGAACCCGCGAACTTCGACATAGCAGTCGCTTACACCCACGCTACGCCAACCGGCCGTCCCATAACAGCAACAGTAACAGCTTAACCATTGACTTATTCGTGCCTTCTTTTACGTTTCGTAAAACGTAAACTGCATATCATAGGAAATAGAGCCAAATACAGATTTAGTTGGCTTCTTGCATGTAAAATATTGTCAAAAATATAGGTATATTAAGTATGTATATATTATATAGCTTTGTTTACTTTGTTTACACATGCAACTATCGATTTTCGCCTACCAATAATATTTCCATCCAAAGGTTGCCTGGTAGAAATCGCTTTCAGCGATAAGGCCGCCCTTTGTACTATAGTTAGTTATAAGATCTCTAATAATGTTTTTTTATGTGCACAATAAAGTGTAAAATAAATAAATAAATAAATAAAGTGACATGCACCAGCCTCGTGCATATAATAGCTCGCAAGGTACGAGCTACAAGGTTTTCAATTTGCACCACGTCACTCAACGTAATATATGGCAACAATAACGCCAAAACCAAATAAAACAACAAGTACACAACGATCCCTTTTTATTTTAGGAAATTTCACAATAAAAGTCTTGACTGGATCTTATCCATAAATGGCAATATGCACAGCAAATATTATCAACTAGTATCTTAGCCTACAAATAAATTAAACTTATAATTTTAAACTCATACAGATATTTACATATTATTCCCTTATTCGTAAATATATTTTTCGGCTGAAGGTTCAACTTATCCTAGTGAATAATATGATGTACGGTAACTATTTGTGAAACTATAAAGTCAGTTTTGTGCTTGCTCGGTACTGAATTACTCTCTGAATTGAAGCCAAGGAAATATATTTACGAATAAGGGCGAAATTTTTACGATATTGTCCAAAATTTACACCGAACCTTGGCTAACATTGGAAATTAAAATTAACTAAATTCGATACCCTGTTTACAAAGAGATTTTTCTCCTTTTATAACTCAAAGTAATCATAAGATTGAAAATTTTAATAAATGTAACACTCTTGCTAATTTTATTTTCAAGTCTAATAAATTATACTTTTTAAAACAGATCCAAGCTTAAAAATTGGTGAAATACATTCGGTTTATTTTTACATATTAATATATTTATAAAATGAGTGTCACATATATTATTTTTAAAATCTTACGATTATATTTTTTGTCTTTGTACAGGTTAAACGTATATCGTCTTTGGGGTTTTCTAAATAAAACTATTGTACTATCAAAAAAAAGTTATTATTCGTTATAAAAAAAAAAAACTTACAAATTAAAAAAAATCAATAGAAGCAAATGTCAATAATATATATAATGTTAACTATTTTAATGAACAAACAAACGAGTATAATTGAGCGGTAACAATCAAACATAAGCTACATTTTCTTGGTTCTTTAAGGCGCTGTTATACCTCAGAAGCCGTGAAACACCTAATTTTTCGTCGCGCATCTAGCCATAACGGTACATATTACAAACTAGCAAAAATTAGAGCTTAAAGTCAAAAGTTTGAACAAAAGACTTTTGAAAGAATTTTTCATGTACGTAAAATAGAATCACGGTAAAAAAATCACAAAATCGAGGCAGAAAATAATCTTTCGTCTCACTGTTTGCAATATTTTGATCGTAAGCTGTCAGATTTTTTTTGATAATATTGTAGGAAATCTAATGAACTAAAGAATTATCCTATTTATTTTCATATTATACGTATATATTTTGTAAAATTAAAAATTGGTTGCCTGTAAAGTCGGTATACGGGCGAAAGTTTTACGTGACAACGACTTTGAGTGGTAAAATAATTTTAATGTGAATATTCATTCGTATAGTAGGAAGAAGGATGAAAGACGCGTGCCTTTCACTTTTTATGTCTGTCTCTCTCGCTCTTAGGCGGGACGCGTGCCTCTCACTCGCTCTCATTGTGAGCGCATAACGTGAGCGGAGCGTAACGCAGTTTCTTGAAGTGTCACCCGGCAAACCAATTTATAAGACGTTGTCACGTCAATAAAATCTGCCAAACGTCTATGATTTTGACGCTCGGTAGATCCCATCAATATCAAACGCTTCAGAAATTTAAACCTTATTAGCATAAGCGGTGTACTGAGTGTCAGTTGCTAGTTTACGCCCCGCCCAGACCTCATCATTCGGCTATAAGCCCTGTGAGAGATAGGTCATGTCGCTTGCGTCTCCGCTGCACGAAATTTTACGTAAACCTGTTTGTTATTATAATACGCCGATTTGAGTTCGTAATTTCATGTTTTATGTTATAGACTGAATACTTTGAATCAAATAGGCTTTTCATGTAACTATGAGCACATATAATTAGGACCTAAGTTTATACTCTTGTTGCGTTTAATGTGTTATTGTTTCTGTGCTTATAAATATATAATTAGAAGAATAAAATATGGACAATTAGAGAAATGAAGTTCTACGAAGGATTTGTACAAGAAAGCGTCGTTATAAAATAGAAATTCATCCATGGCCAAGTGATTATGCATTATGTAAAATTTTTACACAAATTATTTTCATAAGAGTCTTTTATGACTAACTATGTTACTTATATATTATTGATTATGCATAATATAATTATATAAATTATTCTCAAAATACATAGCTGCCACAGTTTTCAATTTTTGAAAGAGTAATAACATAAAATCGAATCATTTTATGTACCTATATTTCAAATACATTAGCTTGTCAGAGCGCCTGGAGCGCTAAGATGCCGCCACGGCGAACAATAATGATGACAGCGCTAATATGGCGCTCCGCAATCCGCACACAAGCGGTAACGAATGTTATATTATTGTGTTTTGAACATAAACCTTTTTAGGTACATCGGGTAAAACTTTGATTATTCATAAACTATTAGGTATGTCTGAGTACATCTAATATCTTTTTAATTTCTAAAATCAATCATTTATAAGTAAGAAGGTAACTTCTCTGTTTGCTATAACACAAGATATAGTATTTTTTTAATAATAAAGTACGTAACTAATTATCATTATTGTAATTACAGTAAAGTTAAAGATAACAGTTCTGCAACGTCTTACACACATTTGACTTCAATCATTCCTAACACGATCTGTTCAAGAGCTAGCCAAGAAATGCCAAACAATTTTTTTAACAAATTTGACTCAAATTTCGTAGTGATAAGCAAAAATTACAAGAGGGATAGCAGTGACTGGTTCGAATTGCGTAAGAATATGTTGACAGATTGAAATTTTTGTATAGTGGTAAAAAGAAGAGATAACAGCAGTAAAGTCAACTTAGTAAAAAATATTTTGTACATATAAAATATTTGCAATGTAAAATCAGTTGCGCATGGAATCTAAAATGAACAACTGGCTTTGCAACAACTGGCGAAGCAAGAAAATGTAACAATCGAGCCTTGTGGATTATTCGATTATTGGTGCCACGCCAGATGGATTAATAGGTCCAAACACGATTGTGGAAATTTAATGTTCTAAAGTTGCCTATAAGAATGGCCTGGAGAATAGTATAAGAGCAAATAAAATACAAATATGGAAACATGATAAAAAAGTGAAACGACTAGTCTAAACAAATATTGTAATTGTTATTACCAAATTCAAGGGCAACGCCACGTTACACGCAAACAAAAGTGTTTATTTGCTGTGTGGAGTGGCGAAAGTATACCACTAAAAATAGAAATTATAGAAAGAGATGATGTTATCTGGGAGAAGCTTGTGGCGTTTTATATGAATTGGCAGTTGCCTGAAATTGTTGATTCTCGTCAAGCTCAAGGGATGGCATTGCGAGATCACGGAGAGGAAAATGTTTCATCAGTGCTTGAAATTTCTACAATACCAAGCTGTAAAAGGAAAGTAAATGAAAGTGTGCCTCGTGAACAACAGCAAATAATAAGTATTGAAGCCTTATCACCTCACACACTGCCTTTAACATTCGATGAGAATAAAGAAAACCTGCCGGGTTGTAGCAGACAGCTAACTTTGGATGAGCCGTAATCTCTGTATTTCGTTAATAAATTATAAATGAATATAAATAAATATCTTTTAATATTTATTTTCTTTGAAACAACACATATTTGAAGCGAAAGAAATTGTTTATATTTTTCCATACAAACATGTATGACGAGAGCTAACGAAAAAGCAGTAACTCAAATTCTAATTCTATAATTTTCTAAGCGACATAGCAGTATCTCATGAATAAGTTATATCCACATATATTTTTGATGTTTCATCTATTTTGAAAAATAATAATGGGTTGGGTTTCGAAACGAGTCGCCTGAATTTGAGGGTATTGGTAGTGTAGGGGGCTTAAGATAGTTCGTTTTAATCCCCTAAAAGTAATTTTGGCTGCCGGAGTTACGTCTAAATATTTTTAAACAATTTCCAAAATTTCATAAATACTTCAGCAATTATGCAAAATGGAACATAGTTTTTATACTTTAGTACAGTTTTACAAATGTATTTTTTAGTTTTTATGTGAAAAACGTGAAACGAAACGCAAAACTACCATCTTGGAATGATCATATTGACAGCTTATGTCAAATTTGTGCGTCATTGCTTTCGAGTGCCTTGGGTTAGGTGCGACTGTAATAAGTAAATAAATAGGTTATGTTAGGTTCTCTTTTGACCCTTAATCCGAAAATAGGAGCCCTTCGCAGGGCTCCGACAACCTTAGTTTATTAAACTAGTGTGATGAATGTGGAAGTTGGCAGTGCCATACACACCGATGTTTGGAGATTTTTTTTTTTCAGAGGAAACCAAGTATTTCCGGCAAGTGAAAATGGTGAGGAGGATTTCAAGACCTCCCCTGCTCCCTCTCCAATCACTCACAACCCCTAAAAACGGCGACGTATTTCGAAACCTTTGCCATAATAATTATACCTATAATAACAATAAACATCCATAAATAAATAAAAGAAATCAACTTTTACTAAACTTCAATTATCTCGTAACTCGCTTTAGTTGAGATACGGCTTTTGCGCTTAGTAGAGCAGTATTGTGTTTGTAGGGTACCGTAGCCAAAAATTGTAAAAACGGAACCCTTATAGATTCGCAATGTCTGTCTGTCTGTCCGCCCGTATGTCACAGCCAATTTATTGAAAAACAGATTTGAAAACTGGCAGGAATGGAATTAGATGTAGGTATTCTATAAACTGCTTCACTATTTTTATACAAAAACAAAACAAACATAATAATGGCCTCTCCATACATGGAACTGACTTAATTATTTTTATCATCTTACGGCACGTAGGTATTTACCTACTTTCGTCAACATTTAATACCTATAACGTCTAATGTAAACCAGTTTTGCTCATGGCTGCACTGAGAACAAAAATTGCGCTATGCCTATATTGTACAAACAGATTGATGTATGTAATATAAATTTTAATATCAGTATCTCAATTCAATGCTAAAACGTTTTGCTTGCGATTTTGAAATAATGGAATACGGATGTCACCAGAATACGGCCGCACGCGACGAGAATGAAGGGGGGCGCCCCGCAGTAGACGGAGCTAAGCTCCCTTCACCTCCCCTGCTTCACCCCCTCATTTACCAAAACAGTCGCTTAGGACAGCGCCTTAATGTTTGCGGAAAAAATAATGCGGCTATTATTTATATTATTATGTGTAATATTAAATTTATTTTACCTATATACATGCATTTATATTTGTAACTTACAGTTTGTGATCATTTTATTATTTTGAAATCTTATATAATGACATCTGCTTCGTTTTTAAAGTTTAATTGATATTTTTGTTACAGTTAAACAATATATCGACTGTGAACTGGCAATAGGTCCTATCTCATTTTTTTGCAGATTTCACTTTTTAATGCCAATTTATACCATTTAATACTCCACATCGTTGCAAGAAATCCTTACTTAAATACATTTTAATTTAGCGCCAGAATTCGCTTTATTCAACTTGTACTAACTGCAACTCGCAGCGAATGGGAGCATTTCATCCTATCTCGCCAAAAATGTACGGACATGAACGTGATTTCGCGCACTCTTAAAACAAATAACTGTTTTATGTGGATTCATTAGGATTCGGAGCCCTAAGTTATAAAGAGATATTATTGAGGACTTCTAGAAGCTAAAATTGTAGGTTTTGTTATAAATTTATAATTAATATTTAAGATTTCTACATTAATAATCTGTAAATCGAGATAGTACATCATGCATTGCCATTCAAACATTTGGCAGATTGGAATTATTCAGAGATAGTACTTCTTGGATCTATTCAACTAAGTATAACATCAACCGAAAATACCTTTCATTAGGTTAATCAATACATATACCTACGATAAAATACATGCTTCTAAGTTGCACCATTCCGCTATAAGTTGTTATTGACGTATTATTCAAGTATTATCCGTATAATAATGTGCCCGGTAGATGGCAATGGGCTCGCCAACTATAACATAGGGACCGAAACATAACTGGCAAAAAGTGTGTGTGTAATACACCTCTGCCTACCCCTTCGGGGATAAAAGGTTCACGTCTTTTACCCCCTTTAGTTATGTTATCAGCATTTACGGCTTGATGTTCTAGCCCATCGAGTCACACAGGCTTGCTGCTTAGGGATTGCAGGGCTATGTTCTAACTACCTACTAACTAGCGAATTGTTTGGTTGGATTCGATAGAGCATAAATAATAATGGAAATGATTTGTGATTACAAATAATTTATCCTTCTTGATATTAACTGCGAAATGCCTAAATATCGGCGCCTCAATAGACAGAAATCTAAGTCTCTGACCCGCGATATCCGCCGATACAATACCAAATGTGTTCAAGAGGCGATCGAGCGGAACAAAGGCTCTAATGTATTCCAGAGAGATATGTCTATCGGGCAAAGTCAGCTAACAAAGCTGAAGACGGAGGATGGCAGTGTTGTATCATCCAGACCTCAGTTCTTGGAGGAGATTATACACGACCCCGCCAACACACGCGACCCTAGAGCTAGATCGACCCGACACCATACCGAAGACAGCCCGGACGTCAGCATGCACGAGATTAGTGTGGCCCTACAAAAGCTCATAAACAACAAGGCACCGGGTGATGACAGAATTACGACAGAGCTTTTGAAAGCTGGCGCCATACCCGCTTTGGAAATGCTTCGTAAGCTTTTTAATTCCGTCATACACGAGGGTAAAACGCCACAAGAGTGGCTCAGCAGTGTGGTGGTGTGGTGTTCTTCAAAAAGGTCGACAAAACCCCTGTAAAGAATTGCAGACCCATCTCACTTCTGAGCCACGTATATAAGCTGTTGTCAAGGTTAATCACGAATCGTCTCGCTTGCAAGCTACACGACTTCCAGCGTTCCGAACAAACCAGTTTCCGAAAAGGCTAATAGTAGGTACCACATACTGAACACATAGAAGCCCGAGGAGTTTATCCAGCGCTATGCTTGGCGTTTGTAGACTATGAGAAAGCCTTCGATTCGATCGAAATCTGGGCAGTGCTGCAGTCTCTCCAACGGTGCCAGATCGACTATCGATACGTTGTGCTGAAGTGTTTGTACGAAAACGCGGTGACGTGTCAGTCCACTTCCAGGACCAGAGCTCGAAACCTATTCGACTACAGCGAGGGGTGAGGCAGGGAGATATTATATCTCCGAAACAATTCACCGCTGCGCTTAAAGAAGTCTTCAAGATTCTGGATTGGGAAGGACTCGGTATCAACATCAACGGCGAGTACTGTATCACTCATCTTCGACTCGCTGACAATATCGTAGTCATGGTTGAGACCATGGAAGACCTCGGCACAATACTCGGTGGCGTCTGTAGAGTCTCCCAACAAGTAGGTCGAACAAGACGAAAATCATGTATAACGTCCATGTTGTACCTGCTCCTATAGATATCTTCACGTCCGATATCCCGCAGTGTCTCAAGACGAAAGCCTTGACCAGGTGTGTAGCCAGTGTTGTCACTCAAAGGGCGATGGAAAGAGCTATGCTCGGAGTTTCCATGCGAGATCGTATCAGAAATGAGGTGATCCGCAGGCGAACCAAAGTCACCGACATAGTTCGCCGAATAGTCAGGCTGAAGTGGCAGTGGCAGGTATATAGCCAGAAGAACCGATGGCCGTTGGAGCAGAAAGGTTCTGGAGTGGCGGCCACGCACAGGACGTCGTAGCAGAGGTAGGCCTCCTGCAAGATGGACTTATAATCTTGTTGGGATCGCCCATAATGTTCCAAGTAAAATGTCCTATGTTTGTTCTTGTGTTGATTTATATTGTCCTATCTCGATTTTAAATTGGAAGGAAGCATAAAATGTTACTTTTGTTTTTAATTACATGTGTAATAAAAAAATATTAACTACGTTTTTTTTTTAACATACGACATGTTGTATATATGCTGCAAACATGATTATTCTTCCTCCTCTAAAGTTGTCAAAATTGAGATAGGACATGTTGCCAGTTCACAGTCGATATACTATTTTATATTTGCTTACAGACATCCAGTTTAAAAATGTGATAATATATTAATTATTGCAAAATAACAAATTACTTAAATAATTGTATGTACAGTTCATTCATATTTGTTTTATTCGTAATAATGTTCCGATGTTTCCTTAGGCCCATGACCATTAGCTACAAACATTTTCTGTAAAATTTCTTTCCAAGAAATCTTTAGATATACATACCTTAAAATAATTTTTACATCATAAAAATTATTATTGAAATGGAAACACATGCATAGATCACTATCCATTACTATAGTGTAAATACTTTGTTGTTATTTGTTGTTTGTTAACACGTCTCATTGTTTCACACATAAAGCATTTTTATTTCTGCATTACAATTACAAAACAGTGGACCTAATGTTGCTTCAGGACTTATATCTATTTGGTTTATTTTTGGTAGCTTCAGGTTTGACTAGAACTATACGGAATGTGTCAGTTTAAGCCTTATTCTATATTACAAAACGACATGATGCGTAGTTGGAAAAATTTAAGACTGTTATGTAATACGACTCTTCAAGTTGAACTGTCGTCCATCTCATTATGAGACGCGGTTGGATTGGAATGTCGTGACTGTGATACAAATGTTGATGCGTGACTCCGGCAGTATGTGTCCGAGGCTTATGATACGATGAGGTGGACTGTCGTTGATAACGATGTCAGCAGTAGCGCCATTAGTAAGCTTGCTTCTGAAAAAGAAATGGATGGTTAGCATGTACTGTTCTTACAATAATAGTCGAATAGAATAGACTTTTCAGTGACTGTACAATAAACATGATAGGAATTATACACAAATTCCAATCGAAGTAGTGAATAAAGCCTACCTAGCCTTTTTATTAAAAATATGTTATTACCATATTGCCAAGCAAAGCTAAAAGTTATCTTTGTTTCATACCAACCACTTGATAGTGTTATTTTTTTAAATATTTCCTCAATGAATAAGAAATTGACTACAAAATAATTATTACTAACTGCTTTTTAATGACTAATAAATCATTACCTGTTGAAACTATTGCTGCCCCAAGCTGCATATCAGCTGCCGTCGGTATTTCTGGCGTCGTACTTATAGGACCTGTCGACAAAGAATCATTTTAGTTCAGGGTACATCATGCTAAGGAAGAAAGGCAAAATGCTAAAATTTATCGCTTAGATTTTAGATAATATTCAGCAGTTTATAGCTTTAACTTCTAATAAAACATATAAAAATGAACTGGTTGGATAGGGTTAAATAGCACCTCGAAATCTTGTTAAGAAATTCATCCATGAAGTATGCACACGGTTTTATTTAATTTTGTATCAATGACTAGTGGAGGCAGACTAGCTTTCGGCCTCAATAACGGCAAACAGTGTCCACTCCTATGGAATGGACATAACTATATTCTCAATTCCTTTATCAAATCCAGAGCTACTAAATCCAAGCTATTGTCTATCGAAACACAAGAGCGACGCTCTTAGCAAATTCTCTTCATTATTAGCAAGCGTCAGTTGGGCGTCAGATTCAAATGCATCATATAATATCTAAAATAGAACTGCTATTTAGCTGGGATGAAAATCTACTTTACGATTCGAAAACATTGAACTTTGAATCAAAGGATTGCTGTCAAATTGGATTAACATGGATTTATACAGTGTTGCGGTGTGCTTGTAACGAACTGACAAAAAGGCAATAACTCTGCGGTTGTTGTACAAACGACAGTCCACTCGATCGGCTTTGTGTCGGAGCGTTGCGTCACAATGCAATAATACACGCTCTTGTTGCGACATACTTATAAGTTACATTGTAAATCTGATATTACTTTAAAGTGTGTTTTTTTATTTAAAAAAATATTCAACGAATCTTTTTGTGTCACGGCGTGTTCAGTGTTTTATAATCATGAATATAATAATCCTTTTGTAAGCCTTATAACTTATCAAGCGACTTTTAAAAGAAGGATGTACTCAATGCGGCTGTTTATGTTTTGTTTTATATTTGTCACCTTAAAACTCCTATGAACCGATTCGGAAAATTATTTTTATGTTTGGCAGGATACAGTTTCTGTTTGTCCCATTCAAGTTCAATATCAATACTCAAATGAAAATAAAATAACATTTACGAAGATTATTTCAAAATATGCCAAATATGTTCAAGTAATAAAATAGTAAATCACTACGTTTGATCTCAGCAACAGAACCTAGTCTAGCACCAACATTACTTAAAATAATATCTTTAAACATAATTTTATGTGAGCTGCACAAGATTTATTCGTGGCACGGCAGGAAAACTTTGTTCATTAAATTAAACTGGCTTATTCGAGATTTTATCTTTGCGTTCTACAATTTATTAATATGGCGAAAATAACGGTTATAGCAGAGGTAAATATTCACCGGGGTTTATTGGGGAAATTTAAGTTTCAAGAGTTCGCATATGATTGGACTTGGATTGGACTCCCCTTATGGATGAAGAAAAATAGAGTCGAGATAATTATGAGGGATTATTTTACTGTACCCACTGTGTAAGATACGGTGTATAATTAATTTACGCATAATTTATGTGAATTTGTTAAGCGAGCGATAATTAATATTTTTAATACACACATAACTTCGAAAAGTCATAGGTGTGTGGCCGGTGTAACTGGGGATCGAACCTGAGACCATCGTCTCGGCAGTCCGTTACGTACACCACTGGGCTATCGCCGCTTAACAATGTGCCCGGTAGATGGCAATAGGCTCGCCCTCTATTACATTGGGACCGAAATATATCTGGCGAAATGTGGGTGTGTAATACACCTCTGCCTACCCCTTCGGGGATAAAAGGCGTGAAGATATGTGTTATGTGAATTTGGTTTGCTCAATAATTATGGAATATTGAAACTAGACATAATTCTAATAACAGAAAATTTTGTAGTAATTCTCAGGCGTGAATCGTGATTACAAATGTTTTCTAAGGAGTCAATGCAAACAATTCTCAACGCTCAACGTATTAAAGAATTACAAATAATAAAGTTCAACCCTTATTCGGCTCTATAGTAAATATTATCAGACACAGCTTGACTGTTCACTCAACATTGATTATTTATTTATTTTTGGCTTTGAGACCCAACCAACTTTATTCTACAACCTTCTAAATATTTATAAATTTTAGCGCTATAAAGATTTATAGCGCTAAAATTTATAAATATTATCAAATTATAATTAGATATTATAATTAGATATATATGAGAATTTTGATATGTACCAGATAAGCTATATCTCAGCACTTCCAAACGTAGTATTTTATTACAGCAGCTAAAAAAACAAAATAAAAACCTTGAGTGTATTAATAATTTGTCAACGGTAAATTGTGCTACACCCTCGAGACATCGATGTTGCTATACTTAACTAAAAAAACTCTATTAATCATCATAATCCATCTTTCAATGTCCATTCTGAAAATCTATTTTCGAGGTAAAATTGCAAGGCACTACAGCTTGTTGACTTTTCATTTGGATTATAAGAATAAACGCCAAGAAAAAATGTTTGCGCGCCTACCGATATTCTATTACATTTTACTCTCCACAATGGGCTTAACGAAGCATAAAATTATTCACAAGGAGTGTAGGAAATGTTCTCTCATATACCTTATATATAGCTATGTACACAAACTTCCTACTGATAAAAAGCTTAAATTGGCTACTCGAAAATTATTTGCGAAATTGTTATTTTCATGACCGCGCCGCGCCACTCTTAAGTATATTAAACACCATATTCTTTTTGTTGGTGCGAATCGCGTTGTTGACATACGTCAATTTATTGATTATTGAAAACGGAAAATATTTTGATAAGCATACAAGAGAGCTTGAGTTCATAAGTTTTGCAATGTGTTGTTTTTATTTCTTATTTTTATAGACTGACGCCTGTATCCCCGAAGGGATTGGCAGAGGTGTAATATTACAACCACATTTCGCCATGAATTTTTAGCTCCTACGTAATATCGGGCGAGCCTATTGCCGTTACTGAGTAAAGACAAAGATAAATAGAAAGATTTATTTATAAGCCGCATCACCAGACTCCTTGCCGCTATTGAAAATTAGGAAAATCCCAAAACACTTTTTCACAACCCGGGAATCGAACTCAGGAGGACCTCCGATCACTAGTCGCATAAGCTATCCACTGGATCACGGAGGCAGTCATATGTTGTAGCAGATTTATTTGTAAAAAATCGGAAAAAGAAACATATCAAGTGTAATTTGGAAACCAATTTTAATCCAAAGTAATAGGTGAACCTTTCTGAGCTTTATTTAACAGAGAACCTTAATAATTAAACTTTACCTTAATTAAGATTTGAACTAGTAATTTCCTAGACGCCTGAAAATACATTATGAAGTATCTAGCTGGATGTACTTGGGATTGGAATTTTGTTTCGCTTTTTTTCGATTTCGCTTCGACTATCAAGTCAAATGTAAATTCATAACTCAAATTAGTGGCATGCAGTTCAAGTGCTAAGTCATTCAGCCAGCTAAGCCGGAGGTTAAGGGTTCGTTTGCCAAGTTAAATAGTATTTAAGAATGCTTAACTACGTTTAAATCCCTTACTTTAGTTTATGTTTTATTTATTTTATTTAATAACTTTATATACACTGAAGCGTATAAAGGCGGACATAATGCCTTGGGCATTCTCTCCCAGTCTACCTTAGAGTGGTGCAGAGATTAAAGTAGGTGTATTGAAGAAGTGAGTGAAGAAGAACTTTTGTAGCATAAACATAATACATATTATATACATAGTTTAAAATACATACATTCGATAGTACAAGAACATATTAATAAATAAGCAGTTATACAAAATATAAAATATATAGTAATTATAAACTAAGAATACATAACAAATTATAAAAATATTAAATATATACATACACTAAATACCAATATACATAAACAAATTATTAGGATACTTCTGCCAATTATCCAACAACAGCTGTTTCACTCTGGATTTAAAGCGATCCTTTGTAGTAGCCATCCTGATTTCTAGAGGAAGGGCATTCCAAAGAAGGATTGCTTGAATGGGAAAGGACGAGCGAATTAAAGCAGAACTATGTGAAAGACAAAGTAGGAGAAGATTATTGGAAGAACGAAGATTTTGATCGTGGTTGGAACTCAAGTATTGGAAATAAGAATTAAGGTATTTTGGGGTATTGGGAGACATAAGGATAGAATAAAGAGTAGTGAGGGCACGCATACTGCGTCTTTGACGAACAGGAAGCCACTTCAATTGAGAACGATATGTAGATACATGATCATACTTGCGAAGGTTAAAGATAAATCGAATGCAGATATTGAGAAGACGATCCAGTTTGTTGAGAAGTTCTGCATTCAGGTCATAGTAGCATACACCACCATAGTCGATCAACGGGAAAACCAAAGTTTGCACAAGTATAGTCTTGGTCTTGGGTTTCTGAAGCGATTTAGAGCACGTAGTGTACCTGTAATTTTCTGACCGACTTGAGTAACTTGGTTACGCCAACTCAAGGTACAATCTATATGCAGGCCAAGGTTCTTGACCACTGGAAAGAAGTCTTTAGCAGTACCATCGTAGACTAGCGTTGGCAGAGTTGTAAAATCTAGTTTTTGTATTGATCGCTGGCTGCCAATGATAATGGCTTGGCATTTACTAGGATTTACAGACAAGCCAAACTTGTCTGACCAATTTTTTATGGCAAGTAAATCCTTGTTGATGTTTCACTAGCAATCCATAGGGATTGCTAGTGAAACATCATCAAACGTTGCCTGAGAGTAAATCTGCAAGTCATCGGCATACAAGTGATAATCGCATTGAAGATTTTGAGTTAAGAGATTAATAAACATAGAAAATAGCAAAGGAGAAATGATACCGCCATGAGGAACGCAAGAGTTGTTGTCGCACCAGTTCGATGATGACTCATCAAGGCGGACAGACTGCTGACGACCCCGAAGATAACTTGAGCACCAATCCAGAACATCGGATGAGACCTTGAGATGGGAGAGGAGGGATAATAGGATATCGTGACTGACGGTATTAAAGGCATTTGAAATATCAACCAAAGTCAACACTGTGACCTTGGCATTTTCCACGCCGTCCCTAATATCGCCAGTCACTTTAAGGAGTGCAGTAGTAGTGCTATGTCCAGGCCTGAAACCAGACTGGAGAGAACTTAAAAGGTTGTTGATGTAAACAAACCTGGACAATTGCTGGTGTTTAAGCTTTGCCCCTTTTAGGACCAGAATTTGACGTACGTATCACAGCTTTTATATTGATTGCGAATTATATACGCTTTTGGTGTACTTAAATAAGTAATTCAGAAGGTCGTATGTTGAATTTCCTTGGACATAAAACCCGGATGCCAATGTACTGACCTGGATAATAAATAGCTTCTTTTCTAACAGCGTACTTCGCTTCGGGAATTCTCAGCGTGCATATGAACTCCGCGGGCGTCGGGAGATCTGCGTCGTTGAGGGTCACTGACGCCACTGCAGAGAACCTCCCGTTCACCTCCGTGACGTGATGTCGGACCGGGAGGTGCCTGGTGGGAACAAAGTAATGCACGTGTAAAGGTGATTGTTTTTAAAATTATATTTTTATTTGTAGAGTCTTATTAGGATCATGTCACTTTAGATTGATGATTCCTCTCCCTCCCGGACCTCGGTATCGAGCTAACGTGTACAAGCAGATTAACACAAAAATAAATAATTTAAATAAAAATTTTAATTGCAAAATTCCAAAGCAAAATTAGGAGTGCATAACCAGTGAAGAGTTCGCCGTTCAACTCTCGCCCATCGACGCGCCTCCTGTGCAAGCTCCGCCCAAGGGTGAGAGAGACAAACATATTTATCTTAACTCAATTATCGGCCACCAAGTACTAGGATAACAGTGACTTGGAGTATTGAGAGATTAACATATATAAGGAAGCTTAATTTTGGAATTCTCGCTGTACTGTCCTGTGGCGTAGCGGTTACTAACAACTTACTAAGATACCTGCATACTCAAGATCAAGCCCGGGTGATACGAAACTTTTTGCCGTTTTACAAAAGTTTTCTTTAGACTTTATATCTGAAATTATCAAAGGAAAACTGGAAAAAGATATTATTTATTACACAAGAACTTTATTTAATTTTTTATAAAGAAAATGCCAATTAATCATTCTCCGCCGCCGGCACAATCAACAACACCCACACCGGTATTATCCATTGCTCTTAATGATATCGTCCTAACACAAGACTCGGACACTGCCTCTGAAAAAATGCAATCCGATATTGAGCAGGGCTCATCCAATGTTTCAAGAAGACCTAAGCGTAAACACGGCGACGTAGCCAACTCTGAACTTAAAGAGCTCTTATGTGAAATTCAGAGAAAACAAGAAGCAGAATTCAAATCTATCAAACGGGAGATTGAAACTATAAAACATCAAAATGTTGAGTACCAGGGATCATTAGAGTTCCTTTCTAATATGTATGACACCCTGTTAAATAAGCTGGAAGCATCTGAAACAGAAAATTTGTCTCATAAAGTTCGCATCAATTCCTTAGAGACCAAGATAGAACAATTGGAACGAAATACCAAGGCTTCGTCTATTGAAATACGCAACATTCCACTATCTCAGCCCGATACAAAAGAGAGTCTGAAGTCACATATCCTGCACATAAGCGAAGTAGTCAACCAGCCAATTAAAGATACGGATATTCGGAACATTTTTAGGATCAAAACGAAAAAGGAGCCTAGTCCTATCATCGCCGAATTATCTACGGCATTACAAAAGGAGAATTTGATTAAATCAGTGATTCTCTTCAACAAAGGCAAAGGCAGGGATCACAAACTAAATACTGGACACATTAAGATTGAAGGCAAGCCAGTCCCGATTTATGTGACGGACAATCTAACTACCAAAACAAGGCGCCTCTTTTATTTGGCTCGGGAGTATTCAATGTCCCATCATCATGCAACTTGCTGGACCTCATACGGAAAGGTATTTATTCGTCCCAGGGAAGGACAACCAGCTGTGCGCATTGACAATGAAGACGATATTTCAAAACTAGGCCTACAAAAATGACTAGAACTTAAATGTATTCGCTCAAAATTTACCTTAGCTTATAATTATTTCTATTACATTATACAAGTTACCAATTTCAAATGTACACATTCATACACTACTCACCAACGAAACACACACTTCCTAATATTTAAAATCATGATATATCACTATAAAACATTAACATTATTTAGCGTTAACACAAACTTTCTTGTTATAATATTAACGTATTCATTACATTTATCACACAATTATTCAATTGTTGCTCAACAATCAATGTTCATCAGTATCATATCGTTTTATATTCCACTACACTCTGATTCCTCAGCGCTAAAATACACTTACAATAACATTCGATAACATTCATAGTACCATTAACGACGATTTGGACAATTTGACATTGGCCGATAGTATCTCTTGTGACATTGAGAATATTGCTATGAAATTTCCATACGCTCGAGAAAAGTCTCTAAATTTGATTGTACAAAATATTCGTAGCATTCACTGCAACATGTTCCATTTTCAAACAGTACTACACAGCTCAAAAGTGGACTGGGACCTACTCATTTTGACTGAATGTTGGCTTCGCAAAAATTATTCCATACCTCAGTTAGACGGCTATAGCAATGCTTCTACAATTAATAACAAAACACAAAATGAGGGCGTAGTCGTATACTATAAATCAATTTTCAACTATCACATCACTGAGCAATCACTAGTAGACGCCAACTGCCTTATGATAGAAATCAATCGTAATACCGTAATTCTTGCGATATATCGCCGTCCCGGTGAGAAACAAGTATCTGACTTCCTTGATTCATTGGATAAGCTGCTTTCACTGCTAGCACCATTTAAGAATATAATTTTGACCGGAGATATAAATTTGGATATTGCCATTACAACGAAAGACAATAGAGCTCAAAATTATTTAAATCTACTGGCTACTCATGGTATGTTGCCGGCACACTGTATTCCAACCCACACGTTCACTTGCCTTGACCATGCTATCATTAAAACTAAATTCCCTGTAAAATGCTTTGTTGCTCATACTACAATCACCGATCACTTCAGTGTTATTCTTAGCCTAAATATGTCACCTGAACAAACAATAACCAGCAGAACGATTAAGAAAATTGATTATGTTTCCCTCGACATGATTTTCTCAAAAATTGATCTTGATTCCATTTTGTCGATGACTGATACCAACGAGGCTGTTACTTACCTTCTAAATACCTTAAATAGTAAAATAGATAGTTGCACTAGAATTTTATCAACACCGAGACGCCAACACATTCTTAAACCGTGGATCACGAAGGGTATGTTGAGATGTATTAGAAATAGAGATAGATTATTTTTAAAAACAAAAAAGGAACCTAGTAATGAAGTCTCTAAAGTAACTTTCAGCCGTTACCGTAATTTTTGCAATGCACTCATCAAAAACGCTAAAAGAGAATTCGAAAAAACTGAGATTACTAATGCTAGACACAATACCAAAAAGCTATGGAAAGTAATAAAAAACATTACTAATACTAATAAAAGTAAATCTACAGCCTCTGAGCTGATTATTGACAACAATCCCACAGAATCAGCTAACTCAGTTAACCAATATTTTGTAAATATAGGCAAAACATTGGGACCAAAATCGCCACAACAAACTTCACCTGGACATACTTATAACGTCAGTGTGGCGCAATCTTTTGTTCTTTTGGAAACTGATGCGAATGAAATATGTTCAACCATTTCACATCTTAAAAATTTCGATTGTGCTATAGGCTTAGACGGTATCTCCAACTATTTTATTAAAAGGTATTCCTCTATCTTAGCAGAGCCAGTCGCATATATTTGTAATTTATCTTTTGCGCAAGGTATTTTTCCAAACGCATTTAAACGAGCCCTTATTCATCCGATCCATAAAGCTGGTGACAGAGGCTGTGTCAGTAACTATCGACCTATATCAATTCTGCCAGCTTTTTCCAAGATCATGGAGAAAATTGTCAACAAAAGACTTGTTAGCTATCTAGAAAACAAAATCTATTAGCGGCAACTCAGTTCGGATTTCGAAAAAATCGATCAACTGATGATGCAGTCCATGAACTTACTAATATAATTGTCAATAGTATGGACAACAAGGAAAAAGTAATTGCGATATTTCTAGACCTAGCAAAGGCGTTTGACACGGTCTCTGTCCCACTTCTGCTTGAAAAATTAAAGGGTATTGGAGTCAGGGGCGTCCAATGGCGGTTTTTTGCGGATTACCTTACGGGCCGTAGTCAGTGTGTCCAGCTGGAAGATGTGCGCAGTGATGATCTTCCGATTAACACTGGCGTGCCACAAGGTAGTATCCTTGGGCCCACGCTGTTCCTCGTATTTATTAATGACCTTTGCCAGATAGAGCTACTGAACGGCTGGGTTATTGCATTTGCAGATGATACGGCGTTGGTTTTTCAGGGAGATTCCTGGGATGACACGTACCAATATGCACAGGATGGCTTAAATCGCGTCACTAACTAGCTCAATGCTAATTGTCTTGCTCTAAATGTCAATAAATCGAAATATATAACATTTTCATTAAGAAATTCCAAAGTTCCTCCCACAATCCCTGCACCTATCCTAGCGCATACATGTCTTACCGGTATAAACCACGCTCTTAGAACGCAATGCACTTGCCAGGAAATCCATGCAGTAGACTCAGTTAAATACCTCGGTATTATCATAGATAAGAACCTCAATTTTCAAGCCCATATCGATTTATTGACGTCTAGAACAAGGAAATTAATTTACATATTTTAAAATCTACGCCATGTCTCAGATCAAAAAGTTTTAAGAATTGCCTACCTTACATTATGCCAATCTATATTGACATACTGCATTACATCCTGGGGAGGCGCTGCTAAAAGTCTAATGATTACTCTTGAACGTGCCCAACGTGCAGTCCTAAAAGTGGCTCTCTTCTTGCCGTTTTTGCACCCTACCTTGGATGTGTACCAACGTCTTAACGTACTTACAGTCCGACAATTATTTATATTCCGGATAGTCATGCAAGCTCACACATCAACTAACTTCGACCCAATGACAAATATATCCAAACGTCGTAAACACAAAGTTTGTAGTACTGGTGCTACATATAGGACATCGCTATCTCACAGGTTCTATTGCTTCTTAGGGCCATACTTGTACAATAAAATTAATGCCCGCCTATCCATTTATCACAAAAATAATTTTAATTTAAAAATGGCACTAACATCATGGTTACAAAATTTGTCGTATACTGATACTGAAAATCTTCTTAATCCCATAATATGATAATATAAGAAATGATCATTTGAGCCATAAAACATATAAAACACACACAACACACACACACATACACACACACACACACAGACACACACGCACGCACGCACGCACACACACACACGCAGGCACACTCTTTCTTGTATTTAACTTATTATTAATAATTTTATCTCAAAACTAAATAATAATTATGTACATGCAATGGTTATTTATAGTTTTATGTTATTGTATAAAGTCCGAGAGTTGGGAGCCTGGTGATCTGTAACACAGGTTCTACCTTTAACAGACACCAGTCTCTTACAAAGGAAAGAGACTTGTTTTGCTTATATCCATTGTATTGCTAACTGTGAAAACCTTTGTAAAAGAGATAAATAAACGATTATTATTATTATTATTATTAGATTGTTTTTCGGGATATGCAACTCGTACAAACCTAATCAAAGGTACATGGTGCATACCAAAACACGATTTAATAGAAAGCTTTTAATCGAAAACGTAAAGCTAGAAAGCTATTAATCGTATAGAGCTTCAAACTTTCGTGAAATTAATCTTTGTTAATGCCACGAAAGTTTGAATTCCTATATTAGAAATATTTCGTTCCGCAGATCAAGGAAGTATTTGATTATGACTGAAGTTCATTTTGCGCATTGTATTACAGACTAGCAGCTATCACATTGTTTATAAAAGAAACATTTATCCAGTCTGCCTGTGTTTTTCAGCGGGGTATTTCATAGGTACATACCTATAATAAAAACCAAAGTGACCATTTGAAATGCTGTGCCATCTGTTCAAATAATATCAACTCGCCGCTACTTATTACAAAAGAAACTTAATTTAAAGTTCTATACAACATATTTTCATAAAGAATGTGGTTACTATAAGGTTCTCAACTTTCTATTTTAACTTTGTATTACTATTATGACAAGTAAGGACCACATATTTGCAGTAACAATGAAGTATTCGTACCTCGAGGGAAATATGTCTAAGACTAACAACGAAATTTAATCAAAAGACAATGCTTTTAAAACTAGTGTAACAGAGACTGTTTATTTTAAACTATTTCAAGTAATTTCTGTTAGTTTTATCTCTGGGTATCTGTACTGTACGCGAGCTAGAATGCAATTTGTTTTCATAGCCAAGAATGTTTTGTACTTTGAGTGACATATATACGAACTAAATAAAGAACTGAGATTATAAAGAGTAGGTTTCTGCACTGTGTGAAAAGTGTGTTTTATTATCAACATATAATTATGCAAGTAAAAATATGGAAACAGCAGGAAATTGAGCTCAGTAGTTTGCTATAAGAGAGGCCTATATTTAACAGTGGACTTCAGCATGCTGATAATGATGATGATAAATTAAAAAAAAAGATGAAAACAACACCTTTTCAAGAGACCAGACGGTATGTCCTTATTACCTTGGAAGATGGGCAGGCCTCTGGTATGGGACGCGACATGCGTCGATACCCTTGCGCCATCACATCTTCCAAGCACAGCTGGATCGGCTGGCGCTGCTGCTGCATCAGCGGAGACCCTCAAACGGCGCAAATACGGAAACCTATCTGGTAATTACGTTTTTGAGCCGTTTGGGGTCGAAACGCTGGGGCCATGGGGGCCTAGTGCACGCGCTCTGTACAAAGAAATCGCTAAAAGGCTGATCGACGCTTCCCATGACCAGAGGGCTGGTTTATATTTTGCAGAGAGAATAAGCATTGCCATACAACGTGGCAATGCTGCCAGCCTTCTGGGCACTCTACCAGCCGACAGCGTTGCGGAGGAATTTTTTGACGCCGCGTAGTTTCTATTTTGTTATTTTTATTTATTTAGTTTTATTGGTTTAGTTTAGGATAGTTTAGTTGCATAAGTAGTTTTATTCTGTTGTATATATGTTATTTGTTACTTCAATAAAGTCTAAAAAAAAAATTGGCCTTTTCAACAAAATATACCTATTCGCTAGAAACTGAATCATTTTGTCAGGTCTTTAAAATATCATAATCACGTTGAAAACTTATCACTGACTTGATAGCTAATTTAAAAAGTTATAAAGTTTTTTTTCTATCTGATAAAAGTTCATTTCTTTTACGCCTAAGGGAATCGATAGTGAGCTACTATTCGAGGTCATTGCCTGCACTCAGTGCCTTTATAAAG
Source organism: Euclidia mi (assembly GCA_944739405.2). NCBI lineage: Eukaryota > Metazoa > Arthropoda > Insecta > Lepidoptera > Erebidae > Euclidia > Euclidia mi. The sequence continues at coordinate 2,815,843 of OX123185.2, forward strand.
TTGGGAAAATTCTTTACTGATATTGAAAGTAATACCGCTGAAACTTATTTTTAGTATAATGTATTTGCTGTCATATTATGACGGAAAATTTTGCAGATTGTCGTAAGTTTTGTATCGGGCAATTATTATCTTTGGGTGGGAAGTATACAAGATGTCACTAAACCATACAAACAGTATATTTGCAAAGGGACGGACAACTTGACTGGGTCGGCGATACACCGAAACCGTAGGGTTCTAGGCGACTTGGAGCAGGAAAATGGACTGTATTAGGGCGAGTTCTGGGTCGCCTAGAAAGGAATAAGGGAAGAGGAGATGGATACGGGAGGAGGTGATTGAGTGGGTATAGGATATTTCAAGGATGGAAGGCACTTACCTTATACAACCTTCTTCGTTTCTTTTCCTCCTGGTGTTTCGTGATGCAGCTGATTGTTTACACTTCAATTCACCGTCACTCCCACTTGCGAGCGGTTTATATAATCACATACAACGGTGCGGCGCGGTACGGTATCGAGACGGCGTTCTCAGTGGGAGGAATGTTCTCGACTCTCACTCGCGTCCACGATCGCGTCGACGAATCGGGCGAAGGCAGTACCTCTTCCAGGGAGAGGGAAAGAGAGGGGCGGAAATATGATATCGCTCGCACTAGACAAGCGTGGAACGATTCATGTTGATGCGATTCGTTATAGATAGGAAGGTAGATGGCGCTTCCATATCCCCTGGCCCTAAAGGGTTGCCTTTAAAAAATAGAATTGAACTTAGCTATGTTGGGTGTACTACCGCATAACCCATCAATAGGCTAAGACAGCGATATGACAATAAAATTAATCTAAATTAACTTTAGCGAAAGCTACAAACGCAATAATAGCGAAAACTACTAACTAAATACTTAAACTAAGAGGTAAGTCCAACTTCAGGCTAGATCTCACTGAGTTGGAAGCGGACAGAGACGTACAACAGGGCGCACGTAACTCCCCTTGGCGGTTTTCACGGTAACAACGCGAGTTGTACCGTCCTTGGAAGTATGCAATTTCTCTACGATGGCTAACGGCCATGAAAGCGGCGGAGCATTATCATGTATTATGACGACCAACGTACCCTCCTGTATAGGGGATGCAGGACTATTCCACTTGGATCTAGCCTGAAGCTGGTGTAGATATTCCGCACGCCAGCGCCGCCAGAACGACTGCACGAGTTTATCCAGCAGAGTATGTCTCTGGAGCAAGCTTGAAGAGTCTGCTTCAGGAGCCGGAAATGACGATAATGGCACTGTGTTCAGAAAATGTGCAGGGCTTAACGCGGATGGTTCTGCAGGGTCACTACTCAATGCCGTGAGCGGACGCGAGTTGATCAGTGCCTCGACTTTTGCAAGGACAGTTAAAAGCTCTTCGTAAGAGAGGATCTGTTGACCTATAACCTTGAAGAGATGCGTTTTAATTACTTTGACCATGCTTTCCCAACATCCACCGAAATGCGGTGATGCTGGTGGAATAAACTTCCAGTCGATATGATTTATGGAAAGTTCCTCCTGAAGACGAGTACGATATTCTTCCCTGAGAAACTTATAAAGGTCGCGTAAATAAGAGCTTGCGCCCACAAAACAAGTGCCGTTATCCGTGTACAAACACTGTATAGGGCCGCGCCGTGAGAGAAATCGTTTAAGGGCTGCCAGGAATGACACCGTGCTTAAATCTGTCGCAACTTCAATATGCGTAGCGCGCGTCGAAAAGCATGTAAAAATACATAGCCAAGCTTTACGGCTTTTAACACCTCGACCACGTACTGGCGTATACTGCAGTGGTCCTGCGTAATCACAACCGGTGTGTGTAAACGCTTTAGCAACCTGGTTGACGCGCTGGCTAGGGAGATCGGCCATGGGAGGGAAAGTCGGACGCGGACGAAATTTGAAACAGACGTTACATTTATGTATTCTGTGACGAATTATTTGTCGAGCGGCTAAAATCCAATACTTATGCCTAAGTAAGGACATAAGCAACTCCGGACCGGCATGGAGCTGCTTCTTGTGATAAAAATCAACAAGAAGGTCGACAACATGATCATGTCGCGGCAGAATACAAAGATGTTTGTAGTTATAAGGTTCATCCGAATTTGACAGACGACCCCAACGCGTATGACGCCATGTTCATCGAGAAACGGCTTGAGTCTAAGGATAGCGGGAGAACAAGGTACATTGTCCTTAAATTTTGAATGTCGTTACTAAAATGAACAGCTTGTACAGCTCGTAGTAACTTACATTCTGCGAATTTCAGATCAGTACTTGATACAAAAGTCTCATTAGGTAGGTGCCTAAGAAACCTATAGACATAAACGATGGCTCGGAGTAACTTAGACCACGATGACATGCGTAGTGCGAGTGCATAGATGGGAGACTCCGCAACCTCAGCAATCACGGGATAAGAAACAGACTTCCGCTCGGGTACATCTTCGTCTTCTGCACTGTGGTCAAAGGGTTGCATGGGCCATTCTGACGGATCATGGGAGATCCAAGAAGTTCCACGACGCCACAATGGATGATGCAGAAGATTAAGTGGAGTGACACCACGAGACAAGCAATCTGCGGGGTTCTCAATACCCGCGACGTGATTGTAACAAGTAGCAGGAACCAGTTCAATCAATTTGCTAACGCGGTTGGCGATAAAAGTCTGCCAGCGATGAGGAGAAGAATGAATCCAAGTGAGCACTACTTTGGAGTCGGAAAATGCGTATAATTTATTAATGGGGTAGTGGGGCAAAACTGTGTCTTGAACCTTGCGGAGCAACTGAGACAGCAGAAGGGCCGCGCACAACTCCAGTCTCGCAACTGAAACGGTTTTAACAGGCGAGACCTTAGACTAAGCACAAACTAACTGCACCGAGTAGTTAGAACCAATGCGGACTTGCAGATATACGACTCCGCCGTAAGCACGCTCGCTGGCGTCAGCGAAACCTATCAAGTTGATGGTACATCCATCTACCAACCCAAGATGACGCGGAATGGTAACTTGATTGAGCGCGGTAAGCTCAATACAAAACTGGCCCCAAGCGGCGACAATATGGTCAGGGGGTGTTTCATCCCACTCACACTTTGATAGCCAAAGCTCTTTGATCAAGAGCTTGGCGTACAAAATTGTGGGGGCCACAAAACCCATTATGTCCCATAGTCGAGCCACTGTGGACAGCATAGTGCGTTTGGTGCACTTATCATCTGGTGGTGAGACGTCAAACCGAAAACTATCGCAGGATTTGTCCCAGCGTAAACCGAGAACCTTATGCGGTACAGACTTCTCAAACTCAATGTCTGGAGAAGCCTTATGAGAATCTGGTATGCGTGCGAGAACCTCCTTAGAGTTGCTTGTCCATTTGACAAGATCAAACTGGCCTCGCTTGAAAAGCTGAATAAGCTCTTCACAAAGCGAAATTGCTAGCGGAGCGGATATGACACTACAGGCAATGTCATCCATGTACAAAGCGGAAGTGGCAACAGCCGCTGCGGCGGGAAAGTGATCGCCTTCATCAGCGATCAACTGGCGAACAACTCGTAACGCGTGATATGGGCTAGACTTGAGTCCAAAGCAAACACGATTGAACTGATACACAGATAAAGGTTCTTTCTTGTCAAAACGATAAAAGACCCGTTGAAATCTACGGTCAGATTCGCGAACGCCGATATTGAGGAACATTTGGCGGCAATCAGCTGACAGAGCGATTTGGAAAAGACGAAACTTTATTATGATGTTAAAAAAATCACCCTGTAGATTGGGGCCGGCATGCAAAATGTCATTAATCGACTGACCCGATGTAGTCTTACAACTAGCGTCTAAAACCACACGAAGTTTAGTAGAGGTTTTATCTTCGCGAACTACGCCGTGATGCGGGATATAATATGAGGGCAGAGAGTTGCCCTCGTTGTTTACAACTACACTCAAAAAACCTTTATCTATGTAGTCACGAATGACGTCATTATAGGCGCTGCGTAACTTAGGTGATGCATCAAGTTTACGTTCCAAACAATGGAAACGTCTGAGCGCAGCAGCGTACGAGTCGCCTAACGAATAAGGGTCACCACAGAATGGCAACGCCACAACGTATCTAAAATGTTCTTCACACTCGAGATCTTTATGGCTCATCGAGGGCGGTGCGGTAACCTCTTCAAGCTCCCAAAATCGCTTGAGAAGAGAGTCTATATTGTTTTCTTGAAGAACAGAACAACAGCAAGACGTAACGTATTGAGAAGTATGTAATGTAGGTACGGTACCCATAATCACATACCCGAATACCGTCTCAATAGCGGGCGGTAAGTTATTTTGCTCACTACGTACCACTTTAGTAAGTAGCAAGTGCGGGAATATTGCGGCTCCGATCAAAACATCAATGTCTGCCGGATTCGCAAACTCCGAATCCGCTAGTGGTAATGACTCGAGATGTGTGAGGAGCGACACGTCCACATTAGCGTTTGGCAACGTGTCCGTAATACGTTCCACGATAAGCGAAGAAATGTTAAAATTAATGTCCCTATTAAAACGCGAATGTATTTTAATATCTACGGAACCTTTGCAATGTTTTTCTGATCCGCCTATTCCTCGGATTATTGAGTTCGTATTTTTAAAGTTATTCCATAATCCGAGGCGTTTGAACAATTCTAACGTTATTAAATTGGTCTGAGATGCGCTATCTAGCAGACAACGTACCATGTGCGGCGACCCATTGACATCATATATGATAACTTGCGCTGTCGCTAACAGAACAGTCTTAGACGCCATACATGGCGGCCTAGCACTGCTCTGATCACTACAAGCGCGCGAAGGCCGTCCGCGCGTGCGTGCCGCCCGCGCAATGGATGTCGTACACAACGATATCTCATTATTGCGAGGCGTGGAAGGCGCAGCTACCGTGTTCTGCACTTGCGTGAGTGTGTCAAGGTTAGCGGCTTGACTTGACAACCGGTTATTTTTATCAAAATGTAACAGTGTATGATGTTTTTGTTTACACGAGCGACATCTCGTTCTACTGGAACAATTACTCGTTTTATGTTTTATGCTTAAGCAATTAATGCAAGCTTTGTTATCTTTTACGCTTTTAAAACGAACAAATGGATTTAAATCATTTAAGGTGGGACACTTATAGTAATGGTCGTGCACTATATTACTGCACAGTCACTTCTGTGAATTATTACTATTAGATTCCGAACATGTTACGTAAGATTGTGGATTAGGGACTGAGTTATTACTACTATTTCGCGATTTATTCAACCTTTGTTTGTTGTTGTTAGTTTTAGACGGGCCAGGTGAACCAGACTGCGTATTATGAAATATTCGACACTGATCTTTGATGAACGAAATAAAACTATCTAGTGTAGGTATTTTATTATTGCGTTCCGTCATCTCGAATGCGCGAATTGTATCAGTGTCAAACTTTTTTAAAGCGAGTTGAAGCAACATAAAGTCGGAAAGATCTTCTAATTTTAAATTTCTAAGAGAATTAACCGCGGTTACGAAGTTATCAATAAACAGCTGGAAATTCGAGACAGACGCGTTGCTAGACAGTTTGAGATTTAAAGCTTGGTCAAAGTACGTAGACGCTAGAACGCGCGTGTCTTGATATCTGTCAAGTAGTGACTGAAATATGACCTGATAATTCTCAGCACTGGGTGTGACACCTGCAAATACGGACTGGGCCTTCGGTGACAGTTTACCTATTAAATAGTACAACCTGTCAGCGTCTGTCAGAGAACCATTATCGTGCACTGTAGACTTAAAACTCGCATAGAATAACGGCCAATTTCGTATATCTCCGTCAAACGACATAATCTCGATTGGCGGTAATCTCGGTTTGCGGGCAACGGGCTCTGCCGAACATTTACCCTCCAATTGCGATTGTATACGCTTAATAATACAATAAAGATCTTCGAATGAGGTATACGCCTGATAGTTCGGTTTTTCATCAGGATTGATAGAAAGTAATCTTGCGTTATAATCGTCTAACAACTTATGAAAATCTGTTCGAATACTATCTACTGTTATACAATAACTGAGAAATGCTTCGCTATTACTGTCAGACATAGATGCGGTTTTTGATCGTTCATAGATATTTTGAATGCGCTCAAATAAAATATTGCGTTTTGCTTCTAAGATTGTCATCTCTTTGTCTTCCGACACGCGTGCCTTCTTTTGTTGTGACATGCTTACGTAAGTATAAGCTAATGAGACCGAAACAAAATAAGAATATCTAATGTATGTATTATTTTACCTAAGTAGGCTAAGTAGGCAACACCTTAGAGCCGAGGAATTAAAGTTGATTGAAATATGAGATTTATAAGACAACTATGATAGTTGCAGAAATAATAATTTAATAAGTAGGTAGCTACATAAAAGTTTACCTACTAATGCGGGCGGAAATAACCATGTGACGGTTATGTGAATATATTAGGAGTATAGCTAGGTGCTATAACTGCCTAGGTATAGCGGTATAACGTATAAAACGTAAATGAATCCGACTCGTATGGATAAAAAAAAATGGGTCGGCGATACACCGAAACCGTAGGGTTCTAGGCGACTTGGAGCAGGAAAATGGACTGTATTAGGGCGAGTTCTGGGTCGCCTAGAAAGGAATAAGGGAAGAGGAGATGGATACGGGAGGAGGTGATTGAGTGGGTATAGGATATTTCAAGGATGGAAGGCACTTACCTTATACAACCTTCTTCGTTTCTTTTCCTCCTGGTGTTTCGTGATGCAGCTGATTGTTTACACTTCAATTCACCGTCACTTCCACTTGCGAGTGGTTTATATAATCACATACAACGGTGCGGCGCACTCGCGTCCACGATCGTGTCGACGAATCGGGCGAAGGCAGTGCCTCTTCCAGGGAGAGGGAAAGAGAGGGACGGAAATATGATATCGCTCGCACTAGACAAGCGTGGAACGATTCATGTTGATGCGATTCGTTATAGATAGGAAGGTAGATGGCGCTACCATTGACATTAAACTCTCTACCGACAGTGTCTGGTCAGCGTGGGATAGGAGGCCAAATTCACCTCAAGAGTTCTACTGCGAGGCAAATTAGGAGACGCTGAAATCAGGAAAGGACTACTAATAGCTGCGGAGAAATTATTATCAGTATCATCAACATTTATCTAAAACTACTTGTCCTGACAGACACATAATCACAGCCAAACCTACTGAAGTTAGAAACTTGAAATTTCGGACAGAGAGAAAATTTCAAAAAATGACTTTTTAGTATTACACTACTAAAAGATAAGTTGGGGTGGTTCCTCGTTAGAAAATCTATCAATCTTATTTTGTAACAAGCACTAAACAAGTACGAGTATTAGCTAGTTACATAAAAAGTTAGCCATCTGCACACTTATTAATGGTGCTATATTTTTATGGATCGTTGCCAAAAGCCTGGCTTTTCGAAGACAACACCTGTCTCCTCGTGAACAAGGCTAGTTTAACCTGTGCCGAAACTGAGCCAAAGATAAAGCTTGTTCAATTTTTCTTTTGAATATTTACGACACTTTATTCCTTCCCTATTCCTTATTTACGACAATTTCTTGTTCAAACAGAATTTGTATCTAAGTTTCATGATATGGAGTGCCGATAGCCTAATCACCTAGTTTATTTAGTGAGTTCTTTGCTTTTGAGTAGTTTTCAACTTTCAACTAGTATTTAAGAATATGCCACGATGAGGCTAACATATTATTTTTTAATAAAAGCCACACGCCTCCACCCATCCAGATGGTGGCCTGTGCAGTCGTTGCTTAACTTTGTCAAGCCAAGTCACACTTGGATGCTCTGAGTAGTAGGTTGTATATGTTTTCTTACTTTGCTTCTATGATGCTAAAAGTATGCAATGTGACACTACTATGAAAGGCTGAAGCATGTACATATTTCTACTGCAATTTTGTTTGTCGTCCATAACGTCCATTACCAAAAAATATTCAGTATCGTTGAGACGCCGCTGTGTTAAAATATGTATACTGTAAGGTAGGTCTTCCCCGAGGTGGACTGACGATATTATTCCGACCGTGGGATGCGGGTGGATGCGGGTGACTGAAGATCGGTATATGCGGAGAACCTTGTGAGATCCCTATTACCAGCACAGGAAATCTATCTATCATAATGAAACTATTATGTAAATACACACTAATTGTCGCTTATTGAACCTAAGTACCTACCGGTCATTTGTTTCATTAGGTATCGTGTTAAACAACTCAATAAATCTTCATGTAACCGTCTTAAGGCGAAATGAAAAGTAATTTGGTTTTACTGCTAAAAATACTATAAGTAAGTAATCTTACTGTAAAATTGACATTATTTTGTTCTGGCATTCTTGGCGTTCATAATTTCGATCCTAATTTAATCATAAATAAGGCATTCTGATGCGATGAAGGGATGACATTGAGTGTCATAATGTTGTAAACATTTGAGTAGGTTTAACACTCATATAGCGTGTTACAATTGGGGATCCTTTTCGGGGATGTTATACGTATCCAACCAAAGAAGCTAGTCCTATATTTTCTAGGACGATTCTCCAGAATTCTGGTGGTTACATAAATCGGATTGCCACTGCCTTTGACATAACAATATTTACGAAATTACTTTTGTTCTCTACAAAAAAGATTGGCAAAAAGGGGTATTCCTATTGACACGTACAGCAGTTATTCTAGATAAATATATTTGATGCTAAACTATGCTGCGGTTTTACCCTCGTCGGGATTCTTATGTTTTATTCGTATGTTACAGAGAAGCTTAATAAAGTTTTATATTTTTTGATACATATGCTAACAATATTATATTCTTATCCTTGTATTCGCGAAGGGGCAGGCCATGTTACAATATATACAAATCGCATAGATGTGTTACACATGTTTAATACGATTTGTATGTAACATAGTTTAAGGCTATTTGTAGTCTACAAGGAAAGTACATATCCGGACTGTATGTGGCTGTTGAATGAAGCTTTCTAACAATACTTTTAACAACCTCTGATATTTAAAAACATGAAATAAAACATATATGAGATGATTCTATACAAATTCACAGGACATTTCTACCGAATTTTATAAATTACCCCGAAAATACATTTGGACGCAGTTAGCAGATTAAACTAATACGAATCCCAATTTAACTAAAAACTGTAGATAGTTTAAATTCTAAATAAGCTGTCGAATAATATCCGCTTTCAGATACCGAGGACAGAATATCGAAAATTAGAATATCGCAGGCAAATCATCTAGTGTTGAGTTTGTATTGGATCATTGGTTTTATTTATAAATGGATTCGTATCCTTGTGGAAGCGAGATATCATCCCTGGATTATACAAAAATATGCTGATGTGTTTTATACATAATTCATAAAGCATTTACCGTCGATGTAAGTTAATATATTTGATTGCGTAGATTTCGCAGTCAAAGTGGTCAATTCATTACAGCTAATGTGCAGTAACTGTACTGGTACGGATTTCATGAACTACCATGTGCATATTACTGTAATATTAAAATTACAGTAAATAATATTTATTTAAATAATTCACAGGTATCACTATATTGTGGTTGTAGTCATTTTTATTATTAATAGCTTACTGCAGCGATAGCTCAGTGAAATAAGTAATAACCACAAAGAGGGTCTCAAGTTAAAATTCATTGCGCGTAAAATTGTTATTTCTTAGGTAAATGTATACTTAATAACTTGCTATTTATTATCGCTTGACACTTGACGCTTAACACTGAATAAACTCATTGCAAGAGAACCTGGATGTCTGGGATTTCACTATATTGTTCTCGAAACATACTTATTATGATAAGTCTGCCAACCCGCACTCGGACAGCGTTTTGGGCCTTGCTCATCATAAAGAGCGAAAAGGCCCGTGCTGAACAATGGAATAGTTTCTATACAGGGCGGCTGATAATGAATTAGTTCAGCCGTTAAACCGAAAGAAAAAGAAAGTTAGGGTCAATTTCTCCTCTTAATATAAGCATGAATACAGATACAAGTCCACAAACCAGAAGCAACTATTAAAAAATAAAAAGCACCCCGTTTTATGCGCTCACCAAAGCAGTGGCAGCTCGTTCGCCTTTCAACGTCATATTATGAAACGCCGGTTATAGCCGACAGTTTCATTTAGATGAGTCTGTTGGACATTGCATCAATGAATGCATGCTCGCATAATAAAATTGTAGCCCAGGTTGTCGTTTACACATCACAGCGATAATTTAAACGCTGTTCATTGAATACGAATATTTCAATCAATATTTGTTCAGTGGTAAAGTAGAATGTGAGAAAACGGCAATTAAATGGGTACTATTCTATGGACTGAGGGCAGTGTAGTAGAAATGTAAGAGAATCGTTTTGATCGTTTATTACTCGTCTTATCGAGCTCTATTATTTTGTATTTGGGATCTATCTTTTGTACGTCCTGAATACTATCTTTTGTAAGTCTTGAATGGTCATGTAACATTGTTATTAATTATAAAATATATTTTTTTATTTAAACGTATTATGTTGGCTGTCGTATTATACGACACGTGTTCGTAAAGTAATATAACAATTAACAAATTTACAATCGTTTAATTATTGGTATACTTGACATCAGATGCAATGAATATACTTAGTTCTGTTTGGAACAGTTCGATGCTCGAAAGAGGTCATCTTCTATTACAGCCTATAATTACCTATTAACTTGGTTAGCCCTCAGTAAATGCTTAAAAAAATAATAAAGTCTTTAATTCTAACACACATATATACCTTTTTTAAATAAAAACAGTGTTCAACAGTTGTACATCTGTGAACATGGCGCTTGCGACAGTGCCGAAATATCGGTTACTCCAAACAAATGTACGTGGTATATATCCCGAAAGACAATTTAAAATAAGTTTCAATGACCCCGAAAGTTTAAATTCCTATAGTGTTCAACAGTGAATACAACATGTCAAAATTATTTCGTCAGCTGCTTACAAGCAATTTTCACATGATTATGACGTAGTCAGCCTATAATAAATAATACGCTGTCAAATTATGTAACGTTCCCTACACAAACAACAATGGCACATTGTCGATATGATATATTCACAACAATTGTCTTCGACGAAGCCTAAATAGGGACATTTCCGATAACATTATTCAAAAACATGCAGAATAATATGCACTCGAATAGGGGTTTCACTGCCATGGAGTTATCGAAACTGTCTTTATTGATAACTAGAGGACGCCAGCAGCTACGCCTGCATTTTTTTTAAATTTACCCGTTTTGGCCGATCCCGTGGGCATTTCGGGAAATCCCTTCTTAGTGCACCCCTACGGCTCTTGAATAAAATAAATAAATTTCAGCTTCCTGCGCCCAATAGTTTCGGCTGTAGCGTGTCTGTCAGTCAGTCAGTAACGCAAGGATTTTATATATTAAGATATTGATATAGTGAGAGGATTACAATGTGGAAGCCCTTTGGAATTAGTGTAGTGATATTTGTGTATTTATTTATATCCACTGTGTAGTTATCCTTGTTTCACTGATCAAGATCTAAATATATAAATGGAAAAACGCATACATGGTTGACAGTTATAGAAATATGTATTCAATTAATTATAAGGGACTGTTTACCAAATAAAATAAAATGTTTTTGATAGCATCCGGACTGCATGGTGTAGAGTTTAAGAATATATCATTTGTTTACATACATACATACATAGTCTCACGCCTATATCCCTGAAGAGGTAGGCAGAGGTATATTGCTACACCCACATTTCGCCAGATTTATTTTAGTCCCACGTAATAGGGGGCGAGCCTATTATAATTTGTTTATGCTGAATATTATGTGTTCAATTCCCTGTACGGTACAATATATACCTACCTAGGTCTGATGGCTTGTTATTTGTAAAGGTTTGATTGGTAATACCACAATCAATCTTATATATATAAAAATCAATCACCGAAATGTATGTACGCGCGTAACCTTCAAACGGCTGCACCAAATTGGATAAATCTTTCTTTTATGTGTTCGTTATTGACAGAAGAAGGTTTGTATGAAAAAGAAGTGTAAGAGTACGAAGTTCGACGGGTCAGCTAGTAAGTATACGACTAAACGTATCATGTTTGTGATGCGTGAGGTATAACACTAAACAAAAATATAATTACATTAATAATTTATAAATTTTATGCCCATAATTGACCCAGTTTACATACAAAGCATAAGAATTCAAACGCACAAAAAATATTAGGTGACCGAAATTAAAATTTCCACTAAGGTATATTTTATACGGTAGGTACTTGGCAGGTAACTCAGATGGTGGCATTCAGGCCGCCCAAGTTTAAGCTTAGCTCCGGCCGTTGCCAACTTCCTTTATTCTCATACAATCAATTGTTCCAAATGTGATATTATATTTTCAACATATTTCTTCCGAAAAATAGCTTCGAAATATTGGCAAATGATTGTGAAAGCTGTATGATGAAGTGTATTTGTGACTTTTTAAATGTTTGTTGTGTACTTATTGGTTGATTAAAATATTATGCATGGAAAGTTTAAGATTGGGCTGTATTGCGCATTGCATATATAAGTATATATAATTATACACGGGTAAGCCTTTTTTTACTTTTGAGCCCTTCAGTATGAAGTAAAATAAAAAAACAATGTCACACAGCTGTATTACATAATTATGCATTATATCTGAAAAGAAAATAACAAATTAATTTTTCGAAGAGCCTAAAATAAAAATCAAATTAGAAATATTATTATTATTATAACAGAAGATTTATCGTAATAGTTTCCTGAAACACACAGTACAGTTATATACTCTAGATAAATGCGCACAAATCAACGCAATAGAACGTAGAACTTACATAAGACGAAACAACATCAAATTCAGTTCAAATGGGGGACATCGTATCAAATTGAGCTCAGAATTAGCGCGTAACACGTCTCCCCGCACTGCGGTTGTGTGGTAGCTAACTTCATATATCAATCTCTATCCGGTGCTCAGTGACACTTGTACCAATGTATCTATACGTAGCTACTTCAAAAACAGCACTTGATTGAATTTGGAGCAGTTCATTAGAACGGGGGAATAAGTTTTACGTTATGAGGGGATTGAAGACACGTTAAGGGACTGAAATGCACATTTGTTATTACACGATCATGTACGATTTATACCGAAATACTACACGCTTCTTTCATTGTAAATTCAAAATAGAAAGAAACGATTGTATATCTGTTTTATTATTGCTGCTTTTAACTTATATCTCACCAATTTCATTTCTATAGTATCGTAAAATTGCATAACCATTTATTCACACCTTCTAAAATTTAAAAGTGTGAAAGAAGAAGTCATTTTGTACGATGAATACAAATAAATTGTAGTAAAAAGAAAGAATTCGAAGTAAAACTGCCATGACAAAGAACCCCGCAATACAAAGCACTGAAGTGCTATAAGGAAGAAAGTCTACGGAAACAAGAATGACTCTCAACGTCAAACAACATGACGGATATGATAATATCAACAAACGCAAGGCTTATTGTGAACACAGATTGTTAAATAAAGGAAAGCAGAATGTAGATATAAAATAGAAAAATATATGACGTATATAAAAGAATATGTGCAATTCACACGTGGTATGAGAAGAGGCGAAATTTCAGAGCATTCATCTACAAGAGAATGAGATGAATGAGTACCAGAAGTAAGATAACACTGAGGGTAGACCTTAAATATAAGATATTGTATTGTATCGATTGTTGTGGGGTCAATACCCACATGGGACAAACAACACTTTGTAAGATCCAAAATTGTTGTTTCGAGGCTGGATGTTCTTAGTTAATTGAATGTTTGTGTTAGTCACCTACGACACCAAGAGTATATCGCTCGTGCAGGAGTCCTTTTAAAAACTAAAAATGTACTCTATCTCATTCTCTCGCTAGCTTATTCCTACAGTAAATATTTATTTGTTTGTCTTTGTCGTGCGGCATCTTTGTTTCACGTAATATATCATTTACAAATCAATACAATCGTATTGATTAAAACTAAATATTTTCAAAGTAATCATAGTATGATAAACCCATAGAAGGAGTGCACGATATTTGATTCGCCTCGCTAACAGAAGCTCCATTAGCTAGACCGTATCTATTTCAAGAATAGCCCGCGAATATAATGTACTTATAGGAAATATATTGAAATTAGGGAACTTTGCGAAGATAATACTTTTATCCGAATATAATAAAAGGTAAAATAATATGTTTATGGAGCAAGATGTTTTAAAGAATATGGACACGAATGAGCAGCTAATTATTTAATAATATAGAGTTAACAAGTATAAGACCTATTCCTTGAAAGAGGTTATATTTTTGAGGTAATTTGCAACAAACTGCCCACCGTCAACTATAGGTCCAAAATTTCCAGTTTCTGAGATATTAAGCTTTATAGATTTTGAAATCTTCCTCCTCATCATCACAATAATCGAAATTATTAAAATGTTATTCACATTTGGCTCTAAATTTTTACTTTTAGAGTTTTTTGATCTAAAACGTGAACTAGCAATTGACCTAAAAAAGAATTGGTTAAAATATCTCAAGAAATTCTTTAATTTTAGGAATAAAAGGTTGTAAGTGATTAAAATTTATATTTTTGTGTGATTTCCTGACAATAAACATGAAATTATTCAAAAATCATGTAAACATTCATTAGTTACATTATGTAAAAATTTATTAAACAATATCAATGGTTCGTTACCTTTTGAAAATAGTATAATAGAGTATAGTCCAGTTTTGTAACAGTGGAAGAATATCTTAGCAAAAGTGGAAGATTTCTTAGGTACATTGCAATTCGCACATGCTTAATTTTACACAATTGAGTTTTTGTATTTTCTGGTCTCTAAACTATACTATTTTCGTAGTTACATTTTCTAAACCCTATTCGATCTGAGAATTTTTGTTTCCACATGTTTTTTCTTAATTAATTATACGTTAACATATACGGTATCTTGCCGTATTTTTCCCTTTAGTAGCTTCTCAACCTTGTTTTCTTTTTTCGTGTACACGTGTCAGCGAAGGTTTAGCCACAAGGCAATTCCTCTTCAATATACCTATTCTTAAGTCCATACAACATATTATTATTAAAAAGATCTTTTATCACAGTAGACTATAAAGACTGCCTCCGTGGTCCAGTGGCTAGCGTATGCGACTGCTGATCGGAGGTCCCGGGTTCGATTCCTGGGTCAAGCAAAAGTGTTACTGTTGTTTTCCGAATTCATAATAGCAGCACGGAGTCTGGTGATGTGCCCGGTAACAGCAATAGGCTCGCCTCCTATTACGTGGGACCTAAAAATTCATGGCAAAATATGGGTGTAATATTACACCTCTGCCTACCCCTGCGGGGATACAGACGTGAGTCTATAAAAAAAAAGAAATAATATATATACACGTGTAAGAGAAGGATTAGCCGTAAGGCAATTCCTCTTCAATATAAGTTTTCTTAAGTCGATACAACATATTATCAAAAAGATCTTTTATTGCGGTAGACTATAAAGTTTGAATCATCATTGTCCATCATCGTCTCAACGTTATCCCGGATGCATCCAACACTTTCATTTAAACAAACAGATTTGATAGAGTATTAGCTTTTCCACAGATATTGGATTGTGATATTCTCTGGATTAGAGTGATTTAGATTCCAGTATACATCACAGGTACAATCGGGCCTGACGGTAACGTGCTATCCGGTTCTAGGCAAGCTATAATCCTGAAACTCTCTGCGTCTTTTGGTATCTCCACAAGGCTACTGCTGCCTTAACTAAAGTCATTAAAAAATGTTGACGGTATTAGAGCCTTGCTGATTTCAGCACGAATGGGCCGGCACGACCGGGGAAGTATTACCCTCTCACAGAAGATCGACGTAAAGTAACAGTACCTAAACTGTAGCGTTTCGTTCGGTGAGTGAGAGTGCCGAAGTCCCTACCCCCTATTCCTTCTCCCTCATCCCATTCCTCATCCTATCCCTTTTCCCAACCCCAAGGAGCGGCAACGCACTAGTGACTCCTGTGGTGTTGCTTGTGTCCTTGGGCGGCGGTAATTGCTTACCATCAGGCGATCCATCTGCTCGTTTGCCGCCTATTACCATAAAAAAATCTAAGGACGCAAAGAACATTTATACAAAGTAATATCTCATTTATATATTACTAGCTTTTGCCCGCGGCTTCGCGCGCGTTAAATTCGGGGTAACACATATCTACTTTCAGTCTCAAGTTGTGTGAAGACACTCCTGATTATTGTAAAGAGTCAGAAGCTCTATAGGGTACAAAGTAACTCGCTCAGTATCTATTTATTTATTTATTTATTTATTTATTGATTTGCCTACAATTGTTACACATATACATACAAGATTACAAGTGCAGAAATTAGATATCAATTGTGTACAATATCAATCGGCAAACACAGCATTCACAAAAAAAATACAATCGTATCCATGACAATGTCAAAGCCATGTTTCAATACATGTCCAATACAAATATCTATAAACACTTTCGCATTTATAAATTTTAGTAGGTATAGAAAATCGTTTCAGCGGGTTGAGCGTAGTTAATAATTATTAGTTTAGATATGCGAACAATGTATTTCACTCACAATATCAGCCTGGCGCAAGTTCCTAAGAAAAAACCGAATGTATGAAACGTGCTATCTTTTTAATGGCTACTATTATATGTATAAAACGTGAAGATAGCATCCTTCACTATGTACCCTTGGAACAGTATTCTTTCAAAGCTAGACGGGTTATACGTACATCACCGCCTTGGGTGTCAATAGTGTCAAATGTCACAACTGTCACATTATTATCCAGATTGAACTTTGCCGCGTTATGTAGTTTGTTTATAAAACGTAAAAAACATACTGTAAAAGTGCTTTGTGTATACCAAATAAATGTGATTTCACACTTCTAGTGTTAGTGTTACTATATTTATTTGATTAGCATTGAAAGGAGCGCAATGAAAACAAGCAAAATAACGTGCGAAATATGGCATACAACAACATGCCGGTCAGGCAATGAAAAAAGGGTAGGTATTTATGGCAAAATGTCCCTAGATAAAGATCAATGAATATTTATAATGTTATATAATGTGATATATTTCAATGAAACATAAAAAATAAGGAAATATTCTAAAGTTTCATGTCCTAGTACTTTGTAGGTAAACAATAGTGCTGCCTGTCAGTTATCGATAATCCGTTATTAGCAATTGCCACAAGCACTAAAAATTCTATTCTTTTTAGATGTAAAAATGGGTAGCTGCAACTGGAAACCAAGACTTTCTTTATGTAGCTATTGAAAAATTACATCAGTTGAACTATGTGTGTGGCAAGCATTTTAAGCCGAAAGACTTAAAAAAAAGGGAACTCAAGTCAGAAAAACAGCTGTGCCTTGTATCTATATACATTTCTCTAAATCCTATTACAGAAGAAATGTCGAAAACCTTTCCATTACATGTACATGCAATATATCTTTTAGTCCTGCGTATTTTTCTTCGCTAATCTAGAATAGATTTATAGAATAGGCTAATTAGTTTGAATAAATACATAAATATTAAATACATCTTTTATTTGTGTTGGAAAAGTATAATTCTAGTCGAAACATAATATATATAGAAACATATAATTATTTCTTACCGAATATTATCGATATCGATATTTCGTTAATCACTAGAGGGTACATCCCTATATTGACAAATATGACAATGCTGACAACATAAAAACGATGTCAATTAGTATCTTTATGTTGGTACGAGTTCTCCCTGCACGTTTCATACAAAGCTGAAAGTCTACGTAAGAAGAGGCACATCCGCCACATCTTACGTAGTATTTGTATACTCTTTGCACAATATGACAATAATTATGTATGATGTGACACTTGACATTACTGACAGATAGCACATGCGCAACACTCAATTATTCGCGCATGCGTTCTTACTTCCAAGAGGAAAATTTCTGCCGTACAAACTTTTATCCTCCCTACAATCCCTCCCAGTTTAATTTTTGCAACTTATGGTAGCCTATGTCCGTCTCCATGGTCCAATATATCTCTATATTAAATTTCAACAAAATCGGTTCAGTCGTCTTGGCGTGAAAACGGAACATACATACATACATACATACATACATACATACACACTTTTTAGAATTTATAATATTAGTAGGGAAGTAGGGATAGTTACATATCATCGAATCATAAAGTTATTATGTACTCGGCTAACCTACTACTAACAACAAGCTTCTGGTATGCCTCTATGCAGCAGGGAACAATTTGTACTTGTATATATCAGCTCCACATATTTATAACTTAGGACATTATTAGCACCGATGAACAGCTACCTTCTGAGATACAGTTTGCACTAGTTCAGAAGGTACGGAATTCTAAGGCAAGAATAACTAGTTATAACTTAATTAAAATAGTTGTTATGTTAGCGGAAACACTTTAGCATCTAAGCATAATATAATATAGTATAAGTTTCTCTCTCTCGTATTGTAATAGGTTTATTTTCTGAAATAAAGAATTTGTATTTGTATATATTATTATGTCTATAAGGTTGTATACTCACTTCTCTGGCGTGGCTATCGTGATGTTGGGCGCCGGGTACGATCCCTCCGACGCGCATATCACGTTGACGGTGTCGTCATCAGTCTTGTTCTGGATCAATCGGAAGCTCGTCTCCGGCACTGCAATTAGACACCCATATTCACAACTATACAAAGGCCTCACATACAAGATAAATTTGTCGGCACAAGAATATCAACCTTAACTTTATAATTATAAAGTAACTTTTTCAAAAACAGAATGCGGTTGAGAACGTCACAAATCATACAGACATGCAATAAAAATAATTATACTATATCCGTTTGTGATAAAGTTTAAAATCACAAAGCAAAAATATTATCATGCCTCATCGGCTTGATATAGATATTACACAAACAATTATATGCATGTGTGAGTAAAGACAAACGGTTTTGACCTAA
Source organism: Euclidia mi (assembly GCA_944739405.2). NCBI lineage: Eukaryota > Metazoa > Arthropoda > Insecta > Lepidoptera > Erebidae > Euclidia > Euclidia mi. Next base: position 2,834,816 of record OX123185.2, read on the forward strand.
AACATTATATAACACGTAATCGGTTTCAAATCTTATGCATAACTGGGCAACCGGGTGACGTAAGCTATAAATATTCTATGATCTTGATAATCATGAGGCGTAAGCTTTCTTTGTTACATCCATTGTAAAACATAATGCACCAATATCAGAAATACTAAGCTCTTGTATTGCTATGTGTCCGGATTTCACCAGTTCTGATTATATAATTATCTTGGGAGGCTCACATGATAGAAACCCCGTGAAAATGCAGTCGTATTTATACTTTATTTTAGACCAGCTCAAAAATACAAACATTTTAATGGGAGACATTATTAAAAACCGTTATTTGAACGTATCTAAGTGTAATAACTTGTTAAAACTTTTATGTTGTAGCTGTAACAATGTAAATTTAATTTTCTCACGAGAAAATGGTTCCTTTATTAATAACTATTTTATTACTGTCATTCGTAGTAGATTGTTTCATAAAGAAATATTACATCTCAAGTACAAACATGATCATTTAAATTATATAAATAGGTTTAATATTAACATAATTTCTTCTTCCCCGAAACGTTATCGTTCTGTTCATAGTCAGACTGATTATGTACATACTATCTACGAATCTACGGATGCAACCACTCAAACTGCTGCAGAAATAACAAATAAAACTATGAATCTTTTTCGTGAATAACTGCGTAAATTTGCACCTATTTCACCAAAACGTTTGTGGAATTAATAGTAAAAAAGACGAGTTAGAATTATATGTTAACTCTTTAGAGCCTAGAGTAGATTTTATTTGCATCACAGAGCATTTTCTAAATAAAATTTCTCTTCCTATGTTCAATATACCTAATTATAACCTGGTAGCACATAATATAAGGACAACCAAAAAAAGGGGTGGTAGTCTTATTTTGGGGCAAACAGATAGGGAAATTGAAGACTGCTCGCACATCAATAAATTATACAAAACGGAATCTTTTGAGATATGTAGCATTAAAGATGTCAATACGGGCTTGTATTTATGCTGCTGTTATCGTAGTTCAAACGATAAAAACTTTGATGATTTTATGCAGCGCCTAGAAAAGACACTAGAATTCTTAATTAATAAGAAATCAATTATATGCGGTGATTATAATCTTGATCTTCTCTGTGAAAGTAAGAAACGCACTGAATTTTTGAGCTTGTTGCGATGTTATAATTTTAAGCCCCTGATACAGGAGGTTACTTTTATTCGTAATAACTCTTCGTCTTGTATCGATAACTTCGTGACCAATTTAGATGGACACTATGTGCGGTCGATAGAGGTTGACCATAATGGGTTGGCTGACGGACATGCAGGGATATCTTGTAACGTGACTCTCCAGAATGAGGTTTGTAAGAAATCAGTCATAAGCCAAACTATTTCCGTAGACCGAAGAATATACAATAAAAAAAGTCATGATACGTTTCGACATTTAATTTTGGGTAGTTGTTGGCAGTCGATGGGAATAAATACATTTTTAAGTAAATTCATGAATGCTTTTAAAAGTAGTTTTAAAAAGAGAACAAAGCAGATCAAAGTGAACTGTAATATGGGTATCCGCTGGATAACAAAGGGTATTAAAATTTCAAGTAAAATGAAACGATTTTTGTGTGTAAATGGAAGATCCTTGCAAGAGAATAGCATTTCAAGATATAAAAGTAATTATATCAGATTATTTAGACAAGTAGTTAGGACAGCTAAGAAAAATGCGGTTAAGAGACAGCTTCTACATGCAAAGAATGTTAGCAGAGAAATCTGGAAAGTAGTTAATCGACACAGAAACAAAACAAAGCACAAGTTATTACGGCGGTTCACTATAACACATAACAACAATACCATTGACAACCCTAGAGATATTGCAAATATATTTGCCAAGCTATTTAACCGGACACAGTCTCTTGATTCTAGCAGTATAAATCGGGCGACATCGTATCTATGTGAAAGCAAGCTAAGCGAAAGTAAACAGGGTTCAAAAGAATATTATCTTGTCATCTGTAACACCACGCGAGGTAGAAAAACTTGTTGTTGGAATGGAGACCAAAAGTTCATGTGGATACGATGAAGTACAAATATCTCTTATCAAAGAACATATTAAGATATTAGCGAATCCCCTATCATATTTTTTTAATAAATGTTTTGAAAATCATGTTTTTCCTGATCAATTAAAGATAGCAAAAGTTGTACCATTGCTAAAAAAGGGATCGCATATGGATGCAAGGAACTATAGGCGCATATCGGTGCTGCCTACACTTTCGAAAATATTCGAAAAGATAATAAAAGATAGACTCGTGGGTCATCTCAGAGAAAATAGAGTTTTAAATGATAGGCAATTCGGTTACCAAAGGGGAGTTGGCACCATTGATGCAATTAATGCGCTAGTTGATGATATTTTGGGAAAAATGAATTCTAGAATGAAAGTGGCCGGAATATTCCTAGATTTAAGTTCTGCATTCGACACAGTTGACCATGAGCTTCTTCTGGTTAAGTTAGAACATTACGGAGTAAGAGAGGAAGCATTCGAACTGTTTCGTTCTTACTTACAGAATAGAAAAATGTATGTTGAAATAAAAGCCACTGATGAAATAAAATGTCAAAGATCCTATCGCTCTGAACTATACAGTGTAAATAAAGGTGTTCCTCTTTGTCAGGGATCAATATTGGGTCCAATTTTATTTCTCGTTTTTACTAACGATTTAATAAACTATGCAACACGAGTAAACACTGACACTCAACTTATAGTATTTGCAGATGACACAAATGCAGTTGTTAGTACAAACGACATCGAGGTTTTAAATTATAGAGTAAATATGGCACTTCAGATGTTTCAAAAATGGTTCAGTGCAAATCACTTAATAATAAATTCTAAGAAGACAAATATAATGCTATTTAAATCCACTGCGCGTACTAATGACAACTTAAACATCAGACTAAATGGAGTAAAAATAGATTTGGTAGACTCCTCAAAATTCTTAGGCATTTACATAGATTCTTTCTTTTGCTGGAAAAATGAACTACAAGCCATTGATTCATCTATATCATCTGCATGCTTCGCCTTAAGAAGCTTACGTGATGAGGTCAGTTTAGAACATTTGAAAGCTGTTTATTATGCTCTGGTTGAGTCTAGGTTACGTTATAGTGTCCAGCTTTGGGGAAATAGCTATAAATACAACTGCAATCGAGCTTTCATATTACAAAAGAGGGCTATTAGGACAATTGTACGAATTCCACAATGGCAATCTTGTAGAGAACATTTTAAAACGCTATCAATTCTTACTGTACCTTGCCTATATATACTCATTGTCCTAACTGACATGGCTAAATATATAACCAGGTTCGAAAATGAGGAGGAGAGATTGTTAAGGGAAGGTACAAGAACACTGAATTTTAAAAATAAACTGTACCCGAAATTAAATATTGTTAAGCATTGTGCAAGGTATCAAGCAGTGAAATTGTTTAATTGTTTGCCTATTGAGATAAAAAATGAAATTTACAAGCCGCAGTCGTTTAAAAACAAGATTAGGGCCTTCTTATTACAGAACTCTTTTTACTCGATTGAAGAATTTACTGCAATGAATTATAATAAATAAATTTTGTTGACATTATTTAATAATATTGCAATTATATATATTTTTTTATTTATTCATTGTTTATATTTTTTTATAATTTAATATTAATTTGACATTTAATGCTTTTAATTATCTTTGACATTTTCTTTTATTTAATTACTTTTTTATTTATTTTTTGACATTGCATTAATTCTTCGATTACAAGTTTGGTATGCTATAAAATTTATGATGAATATGTATTAATATTGTAATTTATCAATTAAGAATAGTAGGTAAATATTTTTCATGTGTATGGTGCTATGCTGTGGTGAATTTTTTATGTGAAATTATATTAGCTTAAATAGTATAAGGTGAAGACAGAAATTTTTGTCAATTATTTTAAATATTTAGTTGTAAACTTGTAAGATGTTTAAGTGCTATGATCATACTATGTACAAACTACACATATTCAAACACAATTTGTAATTGTTTACTTGAATAAATAAACTGAAACTGAAACTGAAACTAAGCTGAAATGTTATATGTCAAATGGACATAGCCCGGATATGAGCAATTGTTTTTAAATGCTCTTTTTTTGGTGAACAACCTGTAAGTAATGGTAGCCTGTAATATAAATAGATATTGTTATATAATACCTTCATAACTTCACGCCTTTTTATCCCCGAAGGGGTAGGCACAGGTATTATACGCCCACACTTCGCCAGTTATGTTTCGGTCCCAATGTAATAGGGGGCGAGCCTATTGCCATCTACCGGGCACATCATTAAGCGAGCGATAATTAATTTATAATGCACACATAACTTCGAAAAGTCAGAGGCGTGTGCCCGGGGTACCTGGGGTTTGAACTCGAGACCATCGTCTCGGCAGTCCGTTACGTACACCACTAGGCTATCGCCGCTTCCTAAAAATTCGACCGCCAATGGCCTCAGTATCATGTACTAAATCACTGGTATCGGTTTTCGGTACACCGTCCCTTACACCCTGTATATATATAAATTTATTACGTCTAATATCACATTTATTACTTCTCTGTGTGGTGATGAATTAAGAACACAGAGTGTCGCTACACAATTTCATTCTGTGGGTGACGTAAGAAGCATTACGGTGTAACTGAGGAAAATACGAGATGTAAATAGTATCTTGGGGAAGACACGTAAAATTTTAAATCCAACCGCTAACCTGGCCAGCGTGTACCTATTGTACATGAATTAGGAAAGACCTAAAGACCTATATCCAGCAGCGGACTGCGAAATGCTATATGATAATATTTTATTATTACATTCATTTTTACTAATTTATTATATGTAGATATTCCCTTTTTTTCTGATTACAAGAGAGGGTAGATGGCCTGAGGTAATCTATTTGTAGGTACTGTAGGGATGTAGGGACACAAGTAAAACGTAGGTAGTCCGACGATACATTATTTTAGTGGTGAATGAATGGATGAATGGTGGATGGTGTTGTTCCTGTCACTTACGTTCTTGTCCTCTCTATAAAGACAAGTGAGAAGGCGATAGTAGTTGGGTGAGCAGGTACTTAGATTTGCCTACTTTGTCTTTCCCTAGGACATACAAGTAAAGATTTGACATCAGGTGAAGATCGATTTGCCTTCTTTTTCTTTCTCTAGGGAATAGCAACTTGTGAGTAATCTCTTGTTGATATTACTGTCGTCTATGCGCTTTGGAAGCTTGTTTTTAGGCAAATAGTTAATTTATTGCTCTTGTGAAATAATATTCCAAACCTTGAAAAACGTGCCTACTAATAATAGCTACTGTTTTCGTAATATTATTATGATAGACAGATCTTTGCGTGGGTATAAAGATATCAACGTCGAAGTTCTGTACACCAATTAAACCCAAAAGGACTTTGATATTGATATCTTTAGAATTTCGCACTAAATTGTTATTTTCGTAACTAGGTTCGTAGAAATTGTATAGTTTCTTATGTGATGAAAATATTTTAAGAACCACATACTACGAGTATAATATATTTTATTTTTGGCGCTGATACACTTGAGCATTCACCAGTAATGAGCATTCTTCTGAATGTTACATATCAGACAAACAAACAAGTGTGTTTTAGCGAGCATTTAAAGCATACTATAAAACATCGTGAGGAAACCTGCATGTTGAAGAGTTCTCCATGATGTTCTCGAAAGACATGTTAAATCTGCCAAACCGCACTTGGCCAGCGTGGTGGACTATAGCCTTACCCTTCTCATAAGTGAGAACAGGCCCGTGCCCAGCAGTGGGACAGTATAAAGGGCTGATGATTGAAAGCATTCTAGCGAGTAATTTAGTGAATGGACAATAGATTTGATTCGAGTATTTAGCTGATAAGAACTTTCGCTAAGAAAAGAAAATGATCGTAGGGATATTTGGCTCTGTTACTTGTTCAGTTTGACAAATTTAAAACTACGAAGGCTCTATGTTCTGTTACAAATCAATTCTCAAATATATCTCCTTACACGTAACGGAGCGATATTATGTTATGTTTGTTTATAGAGAAAATTGAGGAAGCTCGATGGCTCCATTTTACCTTGATAACTGACGCACATGTGGGCAGAGATTGTACTTGACACTTTACTTTACTTGATCTGAACTCGCACGTGTATTTACTTAGTTTATTTTCTATTTATATTGTCTTTACTCACGATATAGCGCACTATTAAGGTAACTATGGACGTATCTACTATCTTGTTTCATCTGTGTTGCAGAAAGAGAATTTTCATACTGAAAATGTTCTTTGCTTGCATCACAAAGTTCTTAACAAATATTAAAAAAAGAGACATAAAGAAGTTAGTACGGCGTAGCAGCGAGGTAACTATCGCGTAGCACGTGTAGCAAAGTAATGTAGTTTGTGTCATTCGTAGCTAGTTTGGTGTCTCTCATCATCATCATGGCGGCCTGTCAGTAATCCAATATTGGATAAAGGCCTCTTCCCTCTTCTTCCATTCTTGGCGATCTTGTGCCCGACTCATCCAGTCTCGACCTCCGTGTCGTCGAATGTCGTCCACCCAGCGTTGCGGCGGCCTGCCGCGTGCTCTACTGGGTCTAAATTCAAGGACTCGTTTTGTCCAGCGGCTCTGGTCCATTCGCGCAATGTGTCCCGCCCACGTCAACTTTTTCTTTGCGATGACAACCATGACGTCTTTAACTTTGGTCTTATTTCGGAACCACTCATTGCGTTTCCGGTCACGTAAGGAGATCCCCAGCATCGCTCTCTCCATGCCCCTCTGCGCGACACGGAACTTCTCGGCAGACTTTTGTGTTAGAGTCATGGTTTCAGTGCCGTAGGTTAACACCGACATGACACATTGCTCGAACGCTTTGACTCGGAGATGTAGGGGTATTTTGCTACAGAGTATTTGTTTGTTGGCTCCGAATGCGGCCCACGCCTGCGATATCCGCCGTATTACTTCCGCTGTTTGATTTTCAAAGCCCAATGTAACCTTGTGACCCAAATATATATATTCGGTCACTCTCTCCACTGTAAGCTGGTAGTCCGTGACTTCAGGAATATTGGTCATTATTTTGGTTTTCCTCAAGTTCATTTGAAGACCAGCCTTTTCAGATTCCAGCTTTAAGTCCTGGAGCATCGTAATTATGTCGTCAATGCTCTCCGAGATCAGAACCAGGTCATCTGCAAATCTCAAGTTCGTAAGTCCCTCTCCATCTATCATCAACCCTTTCCCATGCCATTGTAGCCGTTGGAATATGCACTCTAGTGCTAGGATAAATAGCTTTGGTGATATTGTGTCGCCTTGTCTGACGCCCCTCTCTAGTGGAAATTTGCCAGTCTGCTTGTGTAGGGAGACACAGGCAGTAGCATTTTGATGGAGGTGATTGAGGGTTTGTATGTAACGTTCATCGGCACTTAACCAAAGCTCGCTCTATGAACAACCACTCTATGGAGTCGAATGCTTTCTCGTAATCGACGAAGGCTAGGATAATTGGTTTCCTGTACTCGTTACATTTCTCAATTAATATTTTGAAAGTTTGGAGATGGTCGTTAGTGCTAAAACCTGAGCGAAAACCTGCCTGTTCCTTTGGCTGGAAAAAGTCTAGTTTCCTGTCAAGTCTGTTAACTATATCGCGAGTGAAGAGCTTGCAAATATGTGACAGTAGGCTGATGGGTCTATAGTTTTCCAGTTTCTTGATGTTCCCCTTCTTATGAATTAAGGTGATTACTGCATTGTGCCATGCTGAAGGTACTTTGGTTTCTAAAATGCATTTCGTAAATAAGTAGGGTTGCTAACACTTTGCCGAGTAATTCAGAGTTGATTTTAATCATCTCTGGTAATACGCCATCTTCGCCAGAGGCCTATCGATTTTTGAATTGTCGAATAGCAAGCAATACTTCCTCTGCGATGACATCTGGAACTTCTTCGGAACCAATATTTTGGACAGGTAGTCGGGTATGTCCCAGAGATATATATGTTTGGCTTGGTGGTGTTTTCCTCCGATAGAGGGTTCCGTAGTACTCCTGTGTAACCGAGAGTAGTTGAGTAGGTGTCTCTATTGGACGAAATTTAAACCAAATTGCCAACAGCTGTTTCACGATACTACTAAACAAGAAGGATAATAGCACTTCTTGTTTCAATCGCTGTATAATCGTGTTTGTTTAGTAAGTATCGCTGAGGACTTTTGATATTGTTTTGCGTTTAAAGGAATTAATTTATTCGTTCATTCATCCATCAGTCTACGCATTTAACTTATGTAACTGTGACGTCAGGAAAAGTAAACTAATTGTAGGTTATTTTAAAAACACACGCAATAGTGTTGTATGTCTATTTTTCTTATTTTTAAGAGATTAAACCCAGATTGGAGGCATCCTAAAAACAGGACAAGTTAGAAGTACCCTGAACAGAAGAGCATGCATGAGGAATTTGATGGGAGTGAATGAAGCAAGAGAGATATGTCAAGATCGTTGCAAATGGCGTTCCGTAGTCTCTGCCTGCCCCTCCGGGAAACAGGCGTGAGTCTATGTATGTAAACCCAAAAGCCAGGAATAAATTGTGTGTTACATTAGCGGAGCACACAGTGTATGTTGATCGGAATCAAATTGTTGAATTATTTTCTACATAGTTAGTACCTACTTGCAGAAGCAATACATACCTCTGTAACAACGTTAGCTCTAGTATCCTCTTGGGTTTACTCGAATGTTACACATTGAAATCAAACTACGGTTAGCCGATTCTATCACGATATATTGGCTTAAGTTAATTTACATTTAAACCGAAAGATCTAGAACTACATTTTTTTATTATTACTAGCTGACGTTTCAGTTGAACCTTTTTACATACATACATACATAGACTCACGCCTGTTTCCCGGAGGGGTAGGCAGAGTCTACGGAGCGCCATTTGCAACGATCTTGACACATCTCTCTTGCTTCATTCACTCCCATCAGATTCCTCATGCATGCTCTTCTGTTCAGGGTGCTTCTAACCTGTCCTGTTTTTAGGATGTCTCCAATCTGGTCAGAGAACGTCCGCCTAGGTCTTCCCCTTCGTCCTGTCCCTTCCACACTTGCCTTATATATCTGCTTGGTCAGTCTTTCGTCATCCATCCTCTCCACGTGTCCAAACCATCTTAGCATACCTTTCTCGATGCTTGTCACTACATCTTCTTTTACCCCACAACACTCTCTTATCACACAATTCTTTACTCTGTCAGTCAAAGAAACACCACACATACTTCGCAGTGCTCTCATTTCTACAGCATTTATTCTACTTTCATGACTCTTCTGCCATACCCAACTATCACTACCATACATAAGAGTAGGTACTAACACCCCTCTATGGACAGCCAAACGTGCCTTTTTGGACACGTTTTGGCTATTCATAAACGCCTTCAGAGCTCCATTCACTCTATTACCTGCATTAACTCTTCTTTCAATATCTTCTACATTCTTACCATCTCTTGTAAACAGCGTACCTAAATATACAAACTCATTCACTTGCTCCACTCGCTGTCCATCGATCATAACATTACAAGCCGTAACGCATTCCTCCTTTTCAAAAACCATAACTTTCGTTTTACTTACATTTACTTTCATTCCTTTCCTCTCTAACGCACCATGCATGATTGTTACCATCTCCTGCAACTCCTCCGCTGAAGACGCAAGTATAACCTGATCATCAGCATAAAGGAGGCATTTGACAAGTAACTCATTCATCCTTAATCCACAGTCACTATTTTTCAAATCTTGCAAACAACTGTCCATGAAGAGGTTGAACAGCCACGGCGACGCTACACATCCCTGTCTACCACCTGTTTCGATGATAAACCAATCCGTGTACGACCCATTTATCCTCACACAAGCTCTAGAATATCTTCTCTCTAGAAAATCTTCATAAAGGGATTTCAGAGCTCGTATGAGGCTGCTGTTCACCCCATACATCGACAGTACCGACCACATTTCATTCCTCACCACTTTATCGTAAGCCTTTTCCAAATCCACGAATGCGCAATAGACCTTTTGACCTTTGGCCAAGAATTTTTCGGCTACTGACTTGATCCGTGCACCCCATACCCTTTCGGAATCCTGCTTGTACATCCCGTATTTTCTTATCGGTTACTTCCATAACTCTTTCAATCAGTACCTTCGCATACAATTTGCCAACAATGCTGAGAAGACTAATGCCTCTATAGTTCTTGCAGTCTTGTTGCGAGCCTTTTTCCCTTATAAAGAGGCACAACCACCGCTGTGGTCCAGTCATCAGGTACTCGGCCGGTGCTCCAGCACAAGTTAAATAAGCGCTGCAGCTGACCAACTATGATGCCCTGTCCAGCCTTCAGCATTTCAACTGTAATCCTATCATATCCTGCAGCCTAACCTAATTTCATACTTCCCAACGCCTTCACAATCTCATCCACACCAATATCGCTTTCATCATTGCTATTATTATCATTAATTTCGTTGATCGATGTCTCTATCGCCGTTCTTTCAAGTAGACCTTCAAAATACTCCTTCCATCTCTTCAGCACGCATGATTCACCATTCAGTATCTTTCCATTCTTGTCTCTGATTGACGTGTATTCTGAGGATTGAGTTCTTCCTCGAACTGCACGAACGGATTTCCAGAAAAACTTAATGTTTCTCCGGAAATCTTCAGATAGTCTGCTATCAAACTCATCTTTCTTTTCCTCTTTTTTCCTTTTAACAATTTCTTTCACAATTCTTTATGACCTAACAAACTCCTTTCTTGCTTCATCTATGTCATCACTCGTTGCCTTTCCTATTCTTTCATTTGCTCTGGCATCCAACCAATCTAACCAAGCGTTCTTCTTCTCTGACACTGCTGATTGTACATCCTTGTCCCACCATTTATTCTTAACCTTTCGTATTTTCCGTCTCTTGATCACACCATACTATCTCTTTTTAATAAGTATATACAGGATTCGAACTTCAAAAGTGTTGAACATATAAAACGTATTTTAATCCAAAGTACCTAAATTAAGAAAATTTTCCCTATTTGTTGACTGGGGAAACGAAGAAGATATAAGATTTTATTGGACACAGTATGGATCAAGTTTTTTTATTTATTTGCAATGTTCGTCGTAATGAATCATTATTTTGTACTTATTTGTCACTGAGCTTTTTCTAAACAGCTGTGAAGATGTTTGTGAAAGCAATTGTGTGAGTCCAATGAGTGCAATTTTAATTTAATGTAAGATAACTCACACATGCTTATATTTGGGGGTGGCTTTGCCCAGCAGTGGGACAGCGTAGGCTATAAAAAAAGTCACACACGGTTATTTGATCCTAAGGTATGCAGAGCTGCAACCAGGTTACTGATAAGTAAGTTAATATAATGTATTCCTAAAAACATACACATAACAGATAAATTAGAGCAGCATCCGACGCAGAATAAATAATACGCTATGCACTGGACCACGGAGGCAGTCAACAGACAAAGAGTTGTCTTGAATGGAAATCCAACCCACGTTCGCCAAATTACGGACATTCCCAATATTCTATTTATTGATGGAATTGGCTCCTAGAGATACAATAATATGTTTGAAATATTTTGTATAGAGGTAATGTCAAATATCTATCTTTAGGAGCCAAATCTATCGACGGATACAATATTGGGAGCGGTCATTAGCAGTCAGGGTCAGTAACCTCTAGAGCAATCAGGCCAGTCAATTTATAATTATATACACCACTATTTTTTAATTAGTACAAAAACTTTAAGGACAGATTAGCAAATATATTATTATCATATATGTGACGTAAGAATTTCATAATATCAATAAAGAGCAAATTTATTATCATTTGTTTATTGTAGAAAATCTCACTTAAATCATAGTCATATTTTACAATCCATTCACTAATTCATTGATAATATTCCATCCTGCTCATTCGCATTCTCTCTGTCGCATTTATGATGTAGCCATAGAAAATAAAATGAAGGAAAATAATAAATGTGGGTAGTCATTTTTTAATTTTGTTAATTCTACCCTCTCCTTCATACTTCATTCGGGCTTAGGACCGGTAAAATTTATCGTTTAACAAGTAATTAAATACGGAGGTATGTAATTAGAAAGCAAACAAATATCAAAATAAAAGAAGGTGTTCTAGACTAAAAGAAAAGAGTAATTTTGGCGTATTTATGAAGTTAGAATCATCTGCTATTTACAAATTATTTTATCATCATCATGTCAGCCTAGAGACGTCCACTGTTGGACATAGGCCTTCTTCAAGGTGTGTGGAGAACACAGACCGATTTTGAGCCGCTCGTATCAAATTATTATTTACTTAAGTACGTATTATTTACTAAACTTACAAGTATTTCCATTGTCCTTCGAAATGTCCACCAGTCCACCACCGTTGTCAAAAGCATCCAATATGCACTGTTTTCATTGTTTGACACTGACCCGGTCACTTTTGTACACTCACAATACGATGTCCATGGGTACACAGCTGCATTCGCGATTTCTCCACTCAAAAATTACGCACGAAGCATAGCTACATACTCCCGTGATATGAACTGATATGATAGGCCATCGCGTCGGGCAAACGTAGACAAACAATTAACTTTTGCAACGAAATTAGATACGCTCACTTTAGCTAACAATTTAGTACTGTTTGTCGCATCGTCGGGGCGTGGCGCAGGCGCAGAGGGGCAGGGGGGGTTAATTTATCAATGGTTAATTATACTATGATAGTACACGGGTCGGTCATAGTATTAGTATTGCATTTACCAATTATCACGTATTTTTGTGGACAGTTTTGAGACAGTTTTGAGACTTAGTGTTTTTATTTTTCAACTACATAAATATGATCAGTTAAAGATACTTAGTGCCCTGTTAAATTTTTTGTACTAATTAAAAAATAGTGGTGTATATTATCACATCTGAACGTTTTGTGAAAACAGTTCTGTTTAGAGTCCGGGCTAAAATTGGGTAGGTAGGTTTTACAGAGATCAGTGCAAGCGATTAATTCATCCAGTCTTAGCCCAGGGCAAAGGTCTAACATATGGACCAAGTTTCTTGGCGCTAAGAATTAATTAATGTACAATTACCTGAGATTTTGATTGGGTCGGTCCTGCAACTAAGTTAGACTAACTAGCACACGACTAAATTGGCCAATATAGTGAATGTTATATCTCAGTACTTAGCTATCAGGCAGCAAACGCGTCTTCAACACGAGGAACGTGGTACACACAGGACACAGGATTTACAAATCAGTTTTATAAAAGTCAATGTTCAATATGTCACAAATTTATCACAAACTTTGCCGGAAGTCAAAAGCGGCAATTATAAGTATTTATAAGTTAATTCAATTCGCGAATGCTTTTCAAAAGGCGATATCTTACCAGACGACAACGTGGTAATTTTTCAAGGCAAGAAGGCAGGAAGTTGACAGTTCAGTGTGACCATACTCAAAATTTACAATAGACTAAACTAAACGTTACTAAATCGATATAATCGTCTTGACTTATCACAAATAATATTTCTATTTCAAACATCCACCCGCCCCGGACCGGCCTACCGGTCCGCTAATCGGTTGGTAGACGTGACAATGTTGCAACCGCTCTCCTCAGAATCGAACCGTCCACCAAGACCTCAGCAAATCGGGGAACTCCATCAGCCCCAGTTACCAAACGAAGAATGCGCCTCCTACGCCATCTGAGTGGCGGAAGGTTAGCCTCCTTGATCAAAACGAGGTCACCAATCTTGGGTGGATCGCTCTTGTCGGTCCACTTAACGCGTTGCTGGAGTATGTGCAAATATTCCAAATTCCAGCGTTTCCAAAAGCTCTGAGTAATCTGGCGTACCAATTCAAAACGCGAGAGACGACCAGGTCTCGTATCAATATAAGGGTACTCAGGCAAGGCAACCAATCAAAAAATGGCCCGGCGTAAGGGCCTCCAAATCATTCGTGTGGACAATTTGGTGTGGAAAGCAACCAATTTATCCCACGTCGGGCAAGCCTATTGCCTATATCAGCCTTGTTGGTTTCAAGGAAATTAACAACATCATTCAAATAATTATACGTGCCCTTGAAGTTAGTGCCGCAGTCAGAACGGATCAAGGAAGGCAGCCCTCTGCGGGATACAAATCTGTCAAATGTGGCTACAAACGCCTCGGTCGTAAGCGAGGAGACCAGTTCTAAGTGTACGGCCTTTGTGGAAAGACAAACAAAAACACACAAGTAGGCCTTGACAGTCTTGCTGTTTCGAAGTGTCGACGTTTTCACCAAAAAGGGACCTGCGAAGTCCGGTGCCAACACCGTCAAATAACTTGCTCTCAGTTATGCGATCTGCCGGTAAGTCTCCCATCAAGGGCTGCATGGTAGAAGCCTTGAGCTTATAGCAAGGGATGCAGCGAAAGACTACACTCCGAATTATTCTTCGGACAGACAAGATCCAAAACTCGCGTTGCAAAATAGCCAACAGGGCATTACAACCAGCATGCGAATTTTTAAGGTGACGGTCAGTTACCAACAAGCGTACCAAATGACCGTCTTTAGGTAACAACAGGGGGTGACGTGCCCCGTAAAGGAGGTTGGCGTTCTTGAGACGCCCTCCAACGCGCAAGAGACCCGTATCGTCCAAAAAGGGGTTCAATTTAGAGACAGCTCCCGACAATTTCGATCTCCCTGATTTAAGGATAGCAATCTCCTTCTCAAAATGCGCCAATTGCACAGAACGAACCCAAAAGGTGAGGGATTCCTGTCGTTCCTGTGGTGAGAGAAACGGTGTCAGTCGTTTCTGTTGTGGGTGCCTAAAGTTGAAAACAAAACGCTTTATCCAAGCAGTAACACCTAACAACTTTTCAAGGGAGCTGTAACGATTCAACAAAAAATCGGGGTCGAAGGCGCATTCTACCTTCTCAAGAGAAAGTGTTCGTACACCCAGCAAATTAGAAGTATTCAAAACTGGCGTTCGAGGCCAATCAATTTCTGGTCAACTCAACCATTCTGGACCCCACCACAGCGAATGACCTATCAAACTACGCGACAAGCATCCGCGCGAGGCACAATCAGCGGGGTTGAGCTCACCGGGCACGTGTCGCCAAACAAGCTTGACTTCAGATTTCTGTATTTGGAAAACGCGATTAGCGACAAATACCACCAAGGTGTGGACAGAAGCCTTCAACCAACAGAGAACAATTTGGCTGTCTGTCCAGGCGTCGCGTAGGTCCCATTAATACAAATGCTTTTACCCAAAGTACTAGACACGTGGGTCAATAAGCGTACAAGTAGTGCTGCTCCCGAGAGCTCCAATTTCGGAATGGTCAGAGATGTCCGAAGGGGTGCAACCTTGCTCTTCGCCATGATCAGGGAAACCCTCACCTGACCTGAGGCACTGACTGTGCGCAAGTACACCACGGCCGCGTGACCATGTTCCGAGGCATCGCAAAACCCGTGAAGGGTTGCCTTGTACTTCCCGGGAGGAAGGATGGGACGAAGCAAGGAGATTTCGTTGACGGCAGGAAGTGAGGATACAAAAGAGGTCCATTCCTCAACAAGAGTACCGCGTAGAGGTTCGTCCCAGGTCAATCTTGCTGTCCAAAGCTTTTGCAAGAAGCAATTTGCCCAAAATATGACAGGACAAATCCAACCGTTTGGATCAAAGGTTCTGGCGACAGTAGACAACACGAAACGTTTAGTCCAAGAACAAGGCAATTTCAAGTCTACATTATACGTAAAGATGTCTTGGACTGGTCTGTACTGGACGCCGAGAACAGCCATCATGGCGGGGTTGTCAACAATCTCAAACAAATGTGGATCCTGCTGATGATCCTCGGATAAGTCTTCCAAAAGCGCTGGTGAGTTGGAAATCCATTTGCGCAACTCATAACCAGCGGAGGCCAAAATACCTATCAATTCGTCCCGCAGGAGGATCGCCTCGTCCGCTGTGGAGGCGCCTGAGCAAATGTCATCGACGTAAATATCGTCTTTCAAGATGGCGGAGGCTCGTGGGAAACGTAAGCCTTCTCGGTCTGCGAGCTCCCAAAGAGAACGTATTGCCAAATAGGGGCTCGACCTTAAACCGTACGTATTGGTATTGAGCTCGTAGACGACCATGGGATCACGAGGAGACTCTCTCCAAAGGATCAGCTGGAAGCGACTGTCATCAGGGTGGATAATCGTCTGCCTGAACATCATTTTTATATCGGCCACAAAGACTACCTGATGTCGTCGGAAGCTGGTGATGACGTCACAAAGGTCCTTGACCAACTTGGGACCAGAATGCAAGCACTGGTTCAAGGATACGCCCGTAGAAGTCTGCGCAGAACCATCAAATACTGTGCGCAGCTTGCCAGTCGATGGCTTCAATACGGCATGATGCGGGAGAAAGTAGTGCTCCACCGAACGCCAATCCAAATTTGACACAGACATGTGTCCCAATTGTTCATATTCTCTCATGAACTCAATGTACTTCTGTCTGAGCTCCAGATCACGACCCATGCGACGCTCCATAGCCAACAATCTCTTTTCGGCTAAAGGTCGTGACTCACCAAGCGGAGGCCGAACAGACAGAAAGGGTAGCCTCGTAATGATCCGACCAGAACGGAGTCGACCAGTGTTGTTCTGGAAGAACAGCTCGCACTCCTCATGTTATGGATTCAAACGGGCAGCTTGAGGGGGCTCCTCTACTTCCCAAAACCTCTGAACCGCATCAGAGAGAGCAGAGCCTACAGCCAACAAATTATCAAGTTCAGGTGGAGGGGGGTCCCTAGGTACAGGTCCCATCAAAGCAAATCCAAATATGGTCGGGATGGCAGTCAAACCATTTGGCACCAAGACCCGTTTCCCACCAATCAAAATTCCACCGAGGACATCAGAGCCAATCAACAAGTCGATTTGTCCCGGTGTGTCTACTTTGGGGTCTGCCAGTTCCAATCCCGATGTCAAATTCACCACAGCAGCGGGTAGCTGTTTCTGTGGGTGCATACCCAAAATATTCTTCAGCACAATAGCCGAGGTTCTAATCCTCGGGTGTGAAGATTCAACAGGGCCAAACAAAACCTTAACTTGCCCTTTAGCATTAGAGGCTACGTCCCCTATGCCCCGTATAAAATTTGGAAAAGGGCCCATATTTAATTTAACCTGTCCTACCAAATAAGTGGAAACAATGCAACCTTGTGAACCTGTGTCCAATATAGCACGGACAACAACAGAGGTCCCCGTGGGTCCCCAGACCCTAACAGCGACCGTTGGCAGGATAACGGTCTCAATGGGGGAGGTTGGCGTTATAGGGCCGGGGTCAATGACCTATTGTTACCTGGGCGGCGACCGTTGGCCAGTACCAGGCAAATCAAAATGAGGGTGCGTCTTGAAGTCCTCAAAAGCGCGATGACTCGATCCGCGCGCCATCTGTGGAGGGTCATAATGACGCACCCACCTAAAACGAGGTGGGCGCGAGTCAAGGCGGGGACGCTCCGTCAAAGGAGGGGAATACCAGGGGCAACAGTCATGGTGCTAGTGACGTTGAGCGGTCGCACATTCAGGTGCGTGTGAGAGAGGAGGCGTGCGCACGCAACGGTTCTCCAAGCGGGGTGAGCAGCGATCAATTGAGCAAGGCGACTCTCTGATACGCGCCGGTGAGCCTCGGCTGCTACCTTCAAAACACCCGCCCGTGCGTGGCGTCGGCTGGTTGGACAAGCGGCCAACCTCTCTGGCATTCATACAGAGAATGTCCAAATGCTGTCCTCCACAGTGAGGACAGGGGCGAGAGTTTGGGCAGTCTCGCTGGTAGTGGGACCCCAAGCAAGAGAAGCAAAGGCGGCGGGCATTCGCGATGCGCCTACGAGAGGC
Organism: Euclidia mi; assembly: GCA_944739405.2. Classification (NCBI taxonomy): domain Eukaryota; kingdom Metazoa; phylum Arthropoda; class Insecta; order Lepidoptera; family Erebidae; genus Euclidia; species Euclidia mi. The sequence continues at coordinate 2,852,660 of OX123185.2, forward strand.
GACATGCAGGTCCAAGAATGCCCTACAACTGGCCGTTCTGTGTCCCGTGACCTTGCAGTAGGAGCACTCCGCTGGGCTCTGCGTGACTGCAAAGCGAGGAGGGCGCCGGTCAACATTGGCTCGGGTGTGAACGCGAGCCTGCTCCTTGACCTTGGGCGGCTGCGTCTTAGCCGGCGTGTCACCATCGGAGTTGTCCAAGACCCGGCACTCATCCTCCAGGAACCTCTCCAGGTCAGCAAAGGGGGCAGATGGGTCGCGCTATCCCCAACAAAGCGCTGTTCAAAACGCGACCTCAGGTCGGCAGGCAGCTTCTTCAGCACAATGTGCACCAATAGATAAGACCATTGGTCTACGGGCAGGTCAAGGCACTTAAGTGCGTTGATGGCCACCAAAAGCGGGTTCAAAAGTTGGGTGCGCAACCCAGAGACCCGGGTGAGCGTCGGCAAACCCAAAATCTGCTCGATGTGCGTGTCGGCGAGGCCACGCTTATTATGGTACCTACGGGTAATTAAGTCCCGAGCCGTCTGGTACGCCTCGTCAGACACGGGCAGATGCTGGATGAGGCCCTTGGCCTCCCCATCCAGAACCGACATCAAATAGGCCAATTTTTGTGCCGGCCGAAGATCAGCCCTGTCATTGACCAGGCTGTCAAACAAATTAACGAAGTCCAGGTAGCTTCCTAGGCAGCCATCAAAATGGGGGAGGTCTAAAGTAGGGAGCCTACTCACCAGCCCCGGTGCTGACCTAGGAAGCTCCTGCTTCAGGCCGGGTTGCCCTTCCCTATCGGCAACTAGTTGTCTCGCACTATTGGAGACAGCATCATACAGGTCTAAGACCTGGGCATAGTCTTCGCTGACCTTATTTCGTTGGTCAGCGGTGAAATCATTGACTGACACTTCGAGACAGCAAGCGCTGAAAATGCGGAATTGCTGTTCCACACTTGCCAGGCGATCATCGATCCGCTCGTACCTTTGTAGTAAGGCCTGCTTGCGATCAGGCCGGCTCACTAAGGCACTGGCCGAGGCAAACCAGCGCAAATCTGATGCAATAGCACCAGCAGCCGCACGCAAGTCCTTGATAGCTGACATAATCAAATTTCAAAAGAGCCCGGACAAGCGTTAAATAATATTAACAATCAAAACTGAATTTTTCTTAATTCTTTGAAACCAACAAAGTATTAGCCTGTTTACTGCTGGTACAAGCAAATGGCAGGTATTTACTGCCCAACAAAATTAATAGTTTCAATATATTGACTCAAAGACAAAGGTTATTAAAGTTATAACATACAACAATTAAAGTTGAAACCTAAATTAGGTAATTAATTAATTACTGCAACAAACAGACCAAATGTGTTATATATTACAACTGTAGGCACCAGTTTGTGTTACCTAATAATATTATCTATATATTATAACAAGGTTTAGCAATGTAAGGTTCAAACTTGATATATCAATATATGCAATTAACTAAATCAATTGATACATATTACTGATATGTATCCAATCAAAGTGACTTATTAATGCTAACAACAACAGGTTATTGCTAGATTGCAACAATACAAGTCAAACAATTACTGATTGAGGTTATGTATGACATGTCTTTCAAGTTATGCAGGTCAACCAATACAAATAAATATGATGTATTTTAAGCAACACTAACCTGGGAACACCACAACAACGTTAACGTTACACAATAACAATCTGAGTATAGGTACAATCAACGGCTAAGTTTCAACTACAGCTCTGCTTACCAAAAATTATGTTTAGAGTCCGGGCTTAAATTGGGTAGGTAGGTTTTACAGAGATCAGGGGAAGCGATTAATTCATCCAGTCTTAGCCCAGGGCAAAGGCCTAACATATGGACCAAGTTTCTTGGCGCTAAGAATTAAACAATGTACAATTACCTGAGATTTTGATTGGGTCGGTCCTGCAACTAAGTTAGACTAGCGCACGACTAAATTGGCCAATATAGTGAATGTTATATCTAAATACTTAGCTATCGGGCTGCAAACGCGACTTCAACACGAGGAACGTGGTACACACAGGACTCAGGATTCACAAATCAGTTTTACAAAAGTCAATGTTCAATATGTCACAAATTTATCACAAACTTTGCCGGAGGTCAAAAGCGGCAATTATAAGTATTTACAAGTTAATTCAATTCGCGAATGCTTTTCAAAAGGCGATATCTTACCAGACGACAACGTGGTAATTTTTCAAGGCAAGAAGGCAGGAAGTTGACAGTTCAGTGTGACCATAGTCAAAATTTACAATAGACTAAACTAAACGTTTCTAAATCGATATAATCGACTTGACTTATCACAAATAATATTTCTATTTCAAACAAGTTCAATAACGTTTAAGTCATCATCATCATCATCCTTTAACAGTACACTGCTGGACTAGGCCTCTCCTTTGAAATGAGGAATTGGCCTACTATACCACGCTGGCCAAACGGGTTGGTATAGGGTTAGTATCAAGTTTTCCTTCTCTTACAGTGCTGTTCTCTGCATAATATGGTCCCTCTGTCAGCTCTTACGATGCCCATGGGATGATATGGGATGTTGACATTCCGTATTCTTAATCCGTCAACATACGGACGGTGTACTGGCTTAACGTTTAAGTACATAATAATAATATATTTTCAGTATCCCTAAGTTTATTGAACTCACCTATTAATACTTGTCCACCTGTGTACGTTCCGCGTGGTAACGGATTAAGAATACATACACAGTATCATCACCCACCCTTCTCCGTGGGTGTCGGCAGTAGCGACTAAAGATAATACACGAAGCAAATAGTATATTTTAGGAAGATACGGATAATTTCGACATCAAACCTTGTACCAACCTTGTAGCTAGCGTGAACTTACAATGATGTTGTGAGGCAATTTAGGTGAGGCCTGTGTCCAGCAGTGGACTGCAAATATAATATAATTAATCAGCTATGTTTAAGTTAAAGCAGCGATAGCCCAGTGGAGAGACCGACGGACTGCTACGCAAAGGTCTCGGGTTCGAATCCACGGCGCGCACCAATGTCTTTTCGAAGTTATCTGCGTATTAAATTGTTAATTAATTATCGCTTACTAAACGGTGAAGGAAAACATCGTGAGGAAACCTGCATGTCTGAGAGTTCTTCATAATGTTCTCGAAAGATATGTGAAGTCTGCCAGCCCGCACTAGGCCAGCGAGGAGGACTATGGCCTTACCCTTCTCATAGTGAGAAGAGGCCCGTGCCCAGCAGTGGGACAGTTTATATAAAGGGCCGATGATGATGTTTAAGTTATGCTATAGTCTAATGGGATACTTTATACCTAGGTACATTATGAAAAAAGCTCTGACAACTTCAAGGTGTGAAGAGAAATTGTGGAGACTGGGACATAATACATTTCACACGAAAAATGTTGAGCTTTATAACATTGGTGTTCGATCTCAACTAGTCTGAGAACTAGTTGGAAACGTTGGAAGAAAAAGACTCGCCACTTATCACGATTTAGACGAGTTTAGTTTGTATTAATAGTAGTAGTTTAGTATTAGTTATTTGATTTATTGGCACAATTATAACAATTAAAACTTTGAGCAATAGCCGACCGAACACACCATCTGTCAAGTGCATGTCAAGTGTGACAACTTAACAAGACGTGATTGTAAAGCGTTCGGGAACGCATAAAAAAATTTATCTATTTATCTTGGATTTATAATAAGGAATTTATATTCTATATTGTTTTTATTATGATTATTTAATCTATGTATGTATATTTATTTGATATTTATATATTAATTCATAGTGTATGTAGTATTTATATTAATTATTATTTTCTTGTTTTGTTTTTTTTAGACCCCCTTTTTTACGTAGTCGGGTTAAAGCTTTTACACTTATTTTGTTTATTTAATCCTTTTTCGTATCCCTATGGAGCATGTTAACTAACTGTGCAATAATTACATTGTCATATTTATGGGAAGAAAGAAAGAAAATAGGTAAAGCAAAGCGTCTGAACCGCGCGAATTGTAAGTAAAACCATGTTTTAAACTTATATTTTGACTCAAGCAGTAGAATATATGTACATAATATATGTAATGTGCTCACCAATACTTTTTGATTACCTCAGTTATGTTTTTTTTGAGTTTGGAATCTGAGCTATTAATTCCATAATGGAAAATTTTAATAAAACTCATGTAGCCTATGTCAACCGGGCGATCTATTGACATCCCATTTATTAAAATCGGTTCAGTAGATTAGGTGCTACAGTGGAACATACATACATACATAGACTGCCAAAAACATTACCCTTCCGTTTGGCCTCGCCGTACTCGGGTAAAAAGTTAGGGCGTTAGTAAAAAACTACAGCGGACGTACCATGAAAATGTCATGTTAACATTTTATAATCAAACTTACAGAAATTCATGTGAAATCACGAACAACGAGTCCTCAGAGTGACATTGCCTCATTTTCTCGAAGTCCATGACAGCCTTTAAGTTGTCACGCGACGGTTTTCGGGAATCAACTTCAAACGAATGAGTTTCTTGGTATAAGCAAATTTTACGTTCAGAAATTAAGCTATTGACATTTCGCAGTAGTCCTCCACAGTTTACTATAAAGACAGATGCGAGACTATCTATGTATATAACAAATTGTAGAATATTACAGACACATTTTACAGTTCTGTTCATAAATATATTTTGTTACATACATACATAGACTCACGCCTGTTTCCCCGAAGGGGTAGGCAGAGGCATATTAAACGCCCACTTTTCGCCAGTGTTTTGATCCCACGTAATAGGTGGCGAGCCTATTGCCGCTTATCGGGATATTTTGATTGCCAGAGCCTCGTCCGTTGATCGGCAGGTGCACCACTTGCAGATGAGGTTGGCTTGGGACCCTATGTTATTAGTGGGAACCCTATGCACATGTATATTTTGTTCAGTGTTTCAATTCACCCCATCTGATAGCTGAAGCTTCGATCAGTTATGTTATTTTGCCAGATTAATATCATATATCATTGGAGATTAAACACTTCATCAGAGTACTGTTTATTTAAAGTAGACACACATGCGACTCAATACTTACAAGCTTTCCTCGAGTATTTTTATATGACCAAAATGAAAACAGCGAGGTACCAATTGTATGATTAAAGTCTAAAATTGTAGTCCTATGATTTTTAGAACACCGGTAATTGACCAGCTGGATTGTCTAAGAGTTATATAGCGTTTTAACATTTTCAGGGAATATCTGTTTCAAACATTTACTTACGATTTTTGATGGTTTCACACTGACATCAAATTCCACTCGGTAAATGCACTACGACAAGAAAGAAGGTAGAGTATAATGATCTGAAGAAGAAAGCTAAGAAAGCCGTTTCTTTGGCAAAAGCAGCGGCCCAGGAGAGCTTATATAATAACTTAGAGAGCCCGGCTGGCCAAAAACCACTTTACCGGCTAGCTAAAGCTAAAACGAGGAAAGCAAGGGATGTATGTAACATAAAGTGTATAAAAGATAAAAATGGAACGGTACTTTGCGCGGATGACAAAATTAAGGATAGATAGAGGAATTACTTTGCGAGACTGATGAAAGAAGAAAATGATTGGAGTGGTGTGCTTGAGAATATACCTGTGAATGAAGGGCTAATAAGAAAGATAAGTGAGGATGAAGTGAGAGTAGCAGTAAATGGAATGAAGAATGGAAAAGCTGCGGGGCCGGATGGAATACCAGTTGAAGTGTGGAATATACTGGAAGTAGACGAATGGAAGTGGTTAGCTTTATTCTTCAATAAGTTGTTGGTGGAAGAAGTCATACCTGATGAATGGTGTAGCAGTTCGCTGGTGCCCATCTATAAAAGCAAAGGTGATGTGCTGGAGTGTAATAACTATAGAGGAATAAAGCTAATTTCACATAGTATGAAAGCTTGGGAGAAAGTGATTGAACGACGATTGAGAGAAGAGAGTGTAATTTCACAAGACCAATTCGGTTTTATGACTGGTCGAGGTACAACGGATGCCATTTTCGCGATCTGCCAATTATGCGAAAAGTTCAGAAGTGCACTCAAGAACTTGCATGGTTTTTGTCGATCTCGTAAAGGCATATGATCGAGTAACGCGTGAGGTTTTGTGTTGGGCCCTTAAGAAGAAAGCAGTGCCTGGGAAGTATGTACAGTTTATCCGGGCGATATACAACCCATGTCCAGTCCACAGCGGGCAATACCGGCAACTTTAATGTGTCTGTAGGCTTGCACCAGGGGTTGGCTTTTAGCCCATATCTCTTCCTGCTAATAATGGACGCCCTTACGGTGGAAATACAGGAAGAGGCGCCCTGGTGTATGCTTTTCGCCGACGACATTGTGTTGATTGCCGAGAGTGGCCTTGAGGTCCAGAGCAGACTGACAAATTGGTGGCTAAGGCTGGAGAGTGTCGGCCTGAAAGTCAGCAAAAGCAAAACTGAGTACATGTTTTGCGACTTCGGCGGTCTCTCCAGTCCTGCGTCCATATCCCTTGCTGGAGAACCCATATCAGTCTGCTCCGACTTCCGATACCTCGGGTCACTTATTCAAGGGGATGGTGAAATAGACCGCGATGTCACGCACCGGATCAACTCAGGTTGGATGAAATGTCGACAGGTCTCGGGAACAACTTGCGACCCACGGATACCCCTTAAACTAAAGGGAAAAATCTACAAATCCGTTATAAGACCTGTCGCATTATATGGATCGGAATGCTGGGCCGTGAAGAAGACGGATGAAAAAAGATTACATGTAGCAGAGATGAGGATGTTGAGATGGATATGTGGGGTCACAAGGATGGATAAATTTAGAAATGAGTATATTGGGGGGGGGAAGTTTGAAAGTTGCTCCGGTGCAAGAAAAGCTGAAAGGATATCGTCTTGCGTGGTATGGCATGTAATGAGGAGGGATGAAAAGCATGTTACTAGAAAGGTGATGAATATTAAAGTTGAGGGATATAAGGCAAGAGGAAGACCAAAGAAAAAATGTGTGAAGGATGACATGAATGATAAGGGCGGCTGAAAGGAGAGAATGGAAGCGAAAGACATTCTGCGCCGACCCCAAATAATATGGGAATAGGGCAGGCAAAAGAAGAAGAAGAAGAAATGCACTAAGACAACAAATCCTAATAACGCTATTAAATGAATCACAATATTAGTCATACTGCTATGTAATTTTTTCAAAACTCTTTAATGAAAGGTGTAAGTAGTGACATTTGGAGGTTGACACAGTTGGATTGGCACCCTGTGTCATCAGTGACCCCATTTTAAAGGTTGCACTAAATAGGGAGCCCTCATAAAGCAAGTCTTATTTATGATGAGAATTATTAGCTGTTCGGCGCTAGGTAAACCGAATTTAAACTAGATTTCGTTTAAGCAAACATTTGTCGCAATACCTAGTCATTTAAAATTGATGAAACATACGAAATATAACAATATACTGAATCGTCATTATATAGTGATATTTATTTTGAGCTAGAAATTTTCACAATAACATACCAGGTTATTAATTTTAACTATAAACATTACTATCTTACATAATCATAGATCTAAAAATAAAATGTGAAAATATGTACAGGTGTGTATATGCGTCGTAGAATGCCTCCGCATCAATGTCATCGGGTAACGTGCCCAGAAGACTGGCAGCATTGCCACGCTTGATTGCAATGCTGATTCTTAGAGCAAAAAATAAACCAGCCCTCTGGTCACGTGAGACGTCGATTAACCGTTTAGATATATCTCGGAATAAAGAGCGAGCGCTCGGACCCCATGAGCCTAGCGTTTCGACTCCAAACGGCTCAAATACGTAATTAGCTACTAAATTACTGTATTTGCGCCGTTTGAGGGTTTCCGCAGATGCAGCAGCAGCGCCAGCATGGCCTCCCGTGCTTGGAACATGGAATGGCGCGAGGGTGTCTACGCAGGTTGCGTCCCACACCAAAGGCCTACCCATTTTCCATGGCAATAATGACATACCGTCAGGTCTCTTCCCATCGTCGCGTACCAAACCATTTGGTTCAAGTACAGCTGGTACGCCAGACGTGATAAAAGCACGACGGATTATGTCATTTAGGTTAGCATGACGAGGAATTCTACCAGCGCTTCTGCTGCAAGATAGCCCATGGTGTCCGAGGCTATCGACGTCTTCTCTACAATGACATCGATGCGGAGAGACACACGGAACACCTAAACGAAGACAAACGAAGGCGATGCGGAACGTCTCATCGTCCAACATGGTTCCTGTGTTGGACGAATTATATAGTTATATTATACTGAAATTACATATATCAATATGTAGCAAGTAAAGTAATATCATAACATTATACTTGACATCGGTACTTTTTGCACCATAAATTATCAAAAAAGAAGTAAGGTTGAGAGATTATTAAAAGGTACCACCAAAATACTGACAGTGAGAGACTACATTTACGCTAGCAGCGCAGTCATCAATGCATTCCAGACTGCTAGTAATAAATTTGGTTCTGTACCATAGAGTCGATAGTTCTGTGGCGCATAAATTTGAGTGTAATCGCTCACTTTTAAGATAACTAACTGACTTTTTCTGTAAGCAAGTTTTATAGTAAGGACGAGTGCTAAAGTATTAACATACATATAAAGTAATAACATTTTTCTTTTTTGTATGAACTGCTATAAGTTATACTAATGAAGTGTTATGACTTTAGCACCTATAATCCAAAAATGATGAATACTTGGAATAACGCGTTAGCTTGTAAGGCTGGAATCAAAGGGCCAGAAACTGTTTTGTAGCTTGTAGGTTTCGTAACGTGTTCTCTGTTGAAGAAGCTACAAATAAAATTCTAATGCAGATTATAATATATTGTATATCTGTTATATATTTGCAGTATTAAAGTTCTCTTGTAAATTATCCTACATGAGTATTATAATTAAAATTTGCCCTGAATATTTGAGGTTTCTATTTGCAAATCATCAAATTTCCATGTTTGGTGATGCAAGTTATTTATTTTTCGACGTCAAATATAATAGACCATAGTATAGTTACATATACCACATGACCATAGTATAGACATAACAACAACCTAGACGAGTAATTACGTCATACAGTGTGTTGATATTCATTTGTAAAATATTTTCAGAAGTGAATATTACTATCACTGAATACAAAAACATAAAAAAATTACCTACTCACTAAAACTTAATTTAATTTTCCGCCGCCGCCGCCGCTTAGCTGATCGCCGCGAGCACGCTTTGCAGGTACCTAACACACACAAGCACACGTACTAACCGTGCAGTCTTATTCTACTCCAGTCAACAGTTTATTTTGATTTACTCTCTAAGTAACATTAAATGAAAATAGGCTCTTATATCATCGGACACTATTTGAAATAAATTTAGGTGAATAAGTATACTGTCTATATTATATTACTAAAATATTTTGCAAATGCAGATCAACATTTATTGTGTAGAAACACAAGTGGTGAAAATCTATGACAGTCTTCCCGAGGACCCAGTTCTCGGAAATACTTTGCAACTGGTCTTAAATATGGAATATGACCAGTATAGGCCAACTATGGCTCAGTTTATCCCCAAAATACGCTCGGATAATAACGATTAATCTTCAACACATCATACGAAATTCTACACGCAAATCCGCGTTGTCAATAACCGATATAAAACTCACTCGAAGATCATACGCGTTAGCACCCGAGCCTTCAATCGATGCCACTCCAAGGACAAATGTTGTTCAAATATCTAAAAGTATATTCGAAAGCTGACGACTGACGCTGAGAAATAAATTCCTGTTACAGTTTAAGCTTTCATGTCACGTGTGCCTGTCAAAATTCTCATACGTCGTGATCGCGTTATTACGTGCGTCGTGCAAAACAAATGAGATGACTGAGAGAAATATCACCAGATACGATAGATGTAATACTCCTAAATTACTGCATGAACGTTATAGTGGTTTAAGAGCTCGTTTATCCGATTAGGAACGCGCTCAGAGTCATATGTTCGTTTTCGAAGGAGTTATTGGTGATTCATTTTGAATCACCAATTGTTTTTTGGAATCTGGGTGTTCCTGATAGGTGGAGTTGATTTAGTGTTTGTAAAGTCCGCTGTGACATAGGTTGTCCTGGTCCGTGAGACGTTTTTAAGAAAACCTCACCCTATGTTAACTAAAAACATTAAATAAAATCATATATTCATTGTCTCCGTGGTTCAGTGGACAGCGTATGCGACTGCTGATCGGAGGTCCCGGGTTCGATTCCCGGGTCGGGTAAAAGTGTTACTGGGTTTTCCCGAATTCTCAGTAGCAGCTCGGAGTCTGGTGAAGTGCCCGGTAACGGCAATAGGCTCGTCCCCTATTACGTGGGACCTAACAATTCATCGCGAAATGTGGGTGTAATATTACACCTCTGCCTACCGCTTCGAGAATATAGGCGTGAGTCTATAAAAACAAATAATATTTATTGGATTGAAATCAGCCCTGTCCTCTTCTAACTAAGCTTGTAAATGAATCCATGTGGTTTTGTCACTTCAAAGTAGCTGTGAAGAACTCTATCTAGTAAGAAAATACATTGATTGACCTAGTTTTATATTTGCAAACAATTTGCTCTTCCATTAGCTCTGCATCTGTGTTCACAGGTAAGTGCGTAGTTCTGCACACGTACCACTACTGTATTCTAAATCACAAGTGCTCTATGCTACATTGGATATCAAGTATTTTTCATTCATAAACTTACTGTTATCGGTTTCCCTTTTTATTGGTATTACTTACTTGTACTTACTTTGACTGCCTGGTTGGTCTTGCGGCATAAATGTGCGCGTGTGATTGGAAGGTCTCGGGTTTGATTCCCGGGTCGGGCAAAGTGTTATTGGGTTTTTCCGTTAGGAAATTCTTAGTAGCAGCTCGGAGTCTGGTAATGTGCCCGGTATGGCAATAGGCTCGCCCCCTATTACGTGGGACTAAAATAAATCTGGCGAAAAGTGGGTGTAGCAATATACCTCTGCCTACCCCTTCGGGATATAGGCGTGAGACTATGTATGTATGTACATACTTGTATATTTTCGATTTATGTAGTTCTCTATCTACCTACTCTTAATATCTTAAAATATTCAAATGCATTAGTTCCCTGTGGTAGTTCTAATATTATTATGTAAAGTAGGCACGTATATGCCAAAAAGGACTGGTTATATCAAGAAGGTAATATGAAATGAGTTTAAAATATTAGGCTTACATAGAATATTTATTACTATAAAACATTTAAGCTCCTGCCCTACGAATGCTTTCAGACTTTTGCGATTTGTATACAGAGTTAGTTCCCTTCTGGTCTGAGCCAAGGAATATCGTCACCCCTTTGGGTTGCAGAGTATAGACAGAAGTCGTTCTTTGGAAAAGCTAATATTCTGCAAAAGCTAGTGAACTTAGTATTGCGTTTCAATTACTATGTATTTCTAAAGTCAATATTACAAAACATAAATTCTGCAAGAGAGCTTCAACTACCTCTGTGGTCCAGTGGATAGCGTATACGACTGCTGATCGGAGGTCCCGGGTTCAATTCCCCGGTCGGGCAAAAGTGTTACTGAGTTTTTTCGATTTCTCAGTAGCAGCACGGAGTCTGGTGATATGCCCGGTTACGGCAATAGGCCCACGTAATAGGGGGCGACCTATTACGTGGGACCTAAAAATTCATGGCGAAATGTGGGTGTAATATAGGTATTACACCCACATTTCGCCAGGGGGTACGCCTCTACCTACCCCTTCGGGGATACAGGTGTGAGTCTATAACTAAAATAAAAAAAGCTCCAATGCTACTACTTTAAAGTGCTTAATAAAAACCAAATGAATTAAGCTAGCGCACATTTTATCCTTCATACCACGAAGTGGACAGTTGATAAACAAAGCTAGACAACTCCCAGCAGACTTATGTACGCCAAGCGTGCTTAATCCAATCCTACATGCTCATCCAGTTCAAAGCCTCATGTCCATACATAATAGCCGAAATATATCAAAATTTGTTTAACTGGTGATACATGATGAAACAAAATACATGACGTATTTTATCATTTTGGTAGGATTTATTTAGCTTTTAGATGAGTAGCTAGAATGATATAATAATGTTTACGAGAAAACTACGTCTGAAATAGCTCAACTGTGGCGTAAAATAACTTATTATATGACTAACTTAGTGTTTATAGTTTGCATATTTTCGTTGAATTACTTGGATAACATCACAAAAATTGCATTAAAAATATTCTTTAGAAATTTAGGATGATTATAATTAAAAACTGTTTTTTCTTTTAAATGAATATAAAAATAGCACTTTCAAAAGTTCGTTGAATCTAAATAATGTTTATCTACTGCTCAGTTGATTTAATTTTACCTGTCTCTATTGTATTTGTGTCCGTTTCAGTGGTCCATGTGTTACTCCGCATCGATGTCATTGTGGAGAATACGTCGATAGCCTCGCAAATCATGGGCTATTCTGCAGAATTCCTCGACGTGCCCATCTAAATGACAAAGTCTGTCGTGTTCTAGTCGCGTCTGACGTAACAGCTGTAATTGAACCCGGTGGTTTGGTATGAGACCATGGGAAGGGACTGACGGTATGCCATTACTGCCATGGAAAATGAATAGACCTTTAGTGAAGGACGTAACGTTTGTGGGCACTCTCACGTCATCATAATTTCCATGCACGGAGGCCATGCTGGCGCTGCTGCTGCTTCTGATCGAAAACCCTCAAATGTCGCAAAAAAGAGCAATTTAGTAGGTAATTACGTTTTTGGGCCGTTTATGATGGAATAGCTAGGCTCACAGGGTCAGAGTGCTCGTAATCGTATGAGATAAATTTCTAAACGTTTCTAAACATTCTTTTATCAATGTGCCCAGAAAGGCACGTTACCTGATAACATTGATGCGGAGGCATTCTAAGACGCCTGGGCTTTGTAAATACATATTATTATGTATCTACGATTTGGTTTTAAATTTTTTATTTCTATTTACTTAGTTATTGCAGGCAGCAGTGGCTTAGTGGAGATACCAACGGACTGTCACGCAGAGGGTATCGGGTTAGAATCCACGGCGCGCACCAATGACTTTTCGAAGTTAAGTGCGTATTCAATTGACCGTCGGTCCCGGCTGTCATGAAGATCTTTGGCAGGCGTTACGGGGAGTCAGTACCCTCAAATAAACTGATACTTGCCTAAGCTATGGAATATCGCTATCCCTTTGGGTTACGGAGGTCAGACGGCAGTCGCTTTGTGGAAAAGTTGATATTCTGTCATATCTGGTTAGACCAGTAAGCGAACCTCGGGCTCCAAGGCGTGTAAGTCTTGGATGCAACCGGGATAACGCTAGGGCGATGATGAATGATGATGACTTAGTTATTGGAAATAGTTTTAGTATTTTTATAATAAGTGTTACAGTTTATTTATTTATTTATTAGGGATAAACAAACAGTGACACATTATCCTTAGTCTAATAGTATACTCAATAAAACATGAGTAAATGTGCATTATTTAACTGATATATCGAGAAAAGCTGTCTACTTAAACTTTGAATACTTCGTTCCCATTAAAAGGCATTAAAAAGTAATATTTGTTAAAAGTACATCAATTAATACGTTTGCCGCTTTGAAGCTTTTTTACACAAACTCATAATGAGGTGACCTTAATCCATTTTGTGTGAATCGTTAAATTGATCGTTAAACTTATTTTAACAGTATCCATGACTTTGTGTAAAGTAAAGTAAAGTAAATATTTATTGCCATTGATTGAATAAATACAGTTGTTCACAGGTTTAAATTGTAACATCAATCAGCCCTTTCAGGACATACAATAATTTTAAATAATTATAGCTTAGTACATTTACATAATATAAGGACACAATAATGTAATTACACAAATTTTCATTAGGATTTGTACACAAAAAAGTCTTGGAGGGAGTAGAAACGTTGTTCTGTAAGCCATTTTTTAACCGTAATGAGAACAGTCTTAAGGCGCTGTCCTAAGCGACTGTTTTGGTAAATGAGGGGGTGAAGCAGGGGAGGTGAAGGGCGCGTAGCTCCGTCTTGTGCGGGGCGCCCCCCTTCATTCTCTTTGCGTGCGGCCGTATTCTGGCAACATCCGTATTCCAATATTTCAAAATCGCAAGCAAAACGTTTTAGCATATTGAATTGAGATACTGATATTAAAATTTAAATTACATAAATCAATCTGTTTGTACAATATAGGCATAGCGCAATTTTTGTTCTCAGTAGCGCCATGAGCAAAACTGGTTTACATTAGACTTTATAGGTATAGTTGACGAAAGTAGGTAAATACCTATGTGCCGTAAGACGATAAAAATAATTAAGTCATGTCCATGAATGGAGAGGCCCTTATTATTTTTGTTTTGTTTTTGTATAAAAATGGTGAAGCGGTTCATAGAATACCTACATCTAATTCCATTCCAGTTTTCAAATCTGTTTTGCAATAAATTGACTGTGACATACGGGCGGACTGACAGACAGACAGACATGGCGAATCTATAAGGGTTCCGTTTTTACCATTTTTAGCTACGGTACCCTAAAAACCACAATACGCCCTACTAAGCGCAAAAGCCGTATCTCAAGTAAAGCGAGTTACGAGATAATTGAAGTTTAGTAAAAGTTGATTTATTTTATTTCTGTATGGATGTTTTATTGTTATTATAGGTATAATTATTATGATAAATGTTTCGAAATACGTCGCCATTTTAAGGGGTTGTGAGTGATTAAGGAGGGAAGAGGGGAGGTCTCGGAACCCCCCTCACCATTTTTACTTGCCAGAAATACTTGGTTTCCTCTGTAAAAAATATATCTCTAAACATCGGCGTGTATGGCACTGCCAACTTCCACATTCTTTACACTAGTTTAATAAATTAAGGTTGACGGAGCCCTGCTTCGCAGGGCTCCTATTTTCAGATTAGGGGTCAAAAGAGAACTTAACATAACCTATTTAGTTACTTATTACAGTCGCACCTAACCCTAGGCACTCGAAAGCAATGACGCATAAATTTGACATTAGCTGTATTGACAGCTAATGTCAAATTTCTGTGATCAATAATGATCTCTAAGATGGCGAGTTTGCGTTTCGTTTCACGTTTTTTACAAAAGACCTTAAAATTACATTTCTAAAACTGTACTAAAGTATAAAAACTATGTTCCGTTTTGCATAATTGCCGAAGTATTTAGGAATTTTTGGAAATTGTTTAAAATATTTAGACGCAGCTCCGGCAGGCAAAATTATTTTTAGGGGATTAAAACTAACTCGCTTAAGCCACATACACCACCAATACCCTCAAATTCAGGCGACTCGTTTCGAAACCCAACCCATTATTATTTTTCAAAATAGAGGAAATATCAAAAATATATGTGGATATACCTTATTCATGAGATACTGCTATGTCGCTTAGAAAATTATAGAACTAAAATTTGAGTTACTGCTTTTTCGTTAGCTCTCCTCATACATGTTTGTTTGGAAAATTATAAAAAAATTCTTTCGCTTAAAATATGTGTTGTTTCAAATAAATAACTATTAAAATATATTTATTTATCATTTACTAACGAAATACAGAGTTTACAGCTCATCAAAAGTTAGCTGTCTGCTACAAGCCCGGCAGGTTTTTTTATTCTCATCGAAAGTTAAAGGCAGTGTGTGAGGTGATGAGGCTTCAATACTTAATATTTGCTGTTGTTCACGAGGCACATTTTCATTTACTTCCCTTTTACGGCTTGGTATTGTAGAAACTTCAAGCACTATGAAACATTTTCCTCTCCGTGATCTCGCAATGCCATCCTTTGAGCTTCACGAGAATCAACAATTTCAGGCTACTGCCAATTCATATAAAACGCCACAAGCTTTTCTTTCATTTACGTCTCCCAGAAAACATCATCTCTTTCTCTAATTTATATTTTTAGTGGTATACTTTCGCCATTCCACACAGCAAAAAAACATTTTTGTTTGCGTGTAACGTGGCGTTGCCCCTGAAAATTTGGTAATATTAACAATTACAATATTTGTTTAGACTAGTCAGTTCACTTTTTTATCATGTTTCTATATTTGTATTTTGTTTGCTCTTTTACTATTCTCCAGGCCATTCTTATAGGCAAGTATAGAACATTAAATTTCCACAATCGTGTTTGGACCTATTAATCCATCTGGCGTGGCACCAATAAACGGATAATCCACAAGGCTCGGTTGTTACATTTTCTTGCTTCGCCAGTTGTTGCAAGGCCAGTTGTTCATTATAGAATCCATGTGCAACTACTTTTACATTGCAAATATTTTATTTGTACAAAATATTTTTTACTAAGTTGGCTTTACGGCTGTTATCTCTTCGTTTTACCACTATACCAAAATTTGAATCTGTCAACATATTCTTACGCAATTCGAACCAGTCACTGCTATCCCTATTGTATTTTTGCTTATCACTAGGGAGTTGAGTCCAATTTGTTAAAAAAAATGTTTGGCATTTCTTGGCTAGCTCTTGAACAAATCGTGTTAGGAATAACTGCAGTCAAATGTGTATAAAACGTTGCAGAACTGTTATCTTTAACTTCACTGTAATTACAATAAAGATAATTAGTTAGGTACTTTCTTATTAAAAAAAATACTATAACTTGTGTTATATCAAACAGAGAAGTCACCTTGTTGCTCATAAATGATTGATTTTAGAAATTAAAAATATATTAGATGTACTGAGACATGCCTAATAGTTTATGAATAATCAAAGTTTTACCCGATGTCCCTAAAAAGGTTTATGTTCACAACACAATAATAGAATATTCGTTACCGCTTGTGTGCGGACTGCGGAGCGCCATATGAGCGCTGCACGCTGTTTATTGTTCGCCGTGGCGGCATCTTAGCGCTCCAGGCGTTCTGACCAGCTAATGAATTTGCAATATAGGTACATAAAATGATTCGATTTTATGTTATTACTCTTTCAAATATTGAAAACTGTGGTAGCTATGTATTGTGAGAATAATTTATATAATTATATTATGCATAATCGATAATCTATAACATAGTCAGTCTTAAAGACTCTTATGAAAATAATTTGTGTTACATATTTCATAATCATTTGGCCATGGATGAATTTCTATTTTATTACGACGCTTTCTTGTACAAATCCTTCGTAGAACTTTATTTCTCTGATTGCCTATATTTTATACTTCTAATTATATATTTATAAGCACAGAAACAATAACACATTAAACGCAGCAAGAATATAAACTTAGGTCCTAATTATATGTGCCTATAGTCACATGAAAAGCCTATTTGATACAAAGTATTCAGTCTATGACATAAAACATGAAATTTCGAACTCAAATTGGCGTATTACAATAACAAACAGGTTTACGTAAAATTTCGTGCAGCGGAGATGCAAGCGACATGACCTATCTCTCACAGGGCTCATAGCCGAATGATGAGGTCTGGGCGGGGCGTAAACTAGCAACTGACACTCAGTACACCGCTTATGCTAATAAGGTTTAAATTGCCGAAGCGTTTGATATTGATGGGATCTACCGAGCGTCAAAATCATAGACGTTTGGCAGACTTTATTTAATTTTACAAAATATACACGTCTAATATGAAAATAAATAGGGTAATTCTTTAGTTCATTAGGCTACCTTCAATATTATTAAATAAAATATGACAGCTTACGATCAAAATATTGCAAACAGTGAGACGAAAGATTATTTTCTGCCTCGTTTTTGTGATTTTTTTACCGTGATTCTATTATATATACATGAAAAATTCTTTCAAAAGTCTTTTGTTCAGACTTTTGACTATAAGCTCTATTTTTTGCAAGTTTGTAGTATGTACCATTATGGCTAGTTGCGCGACGAAAAAGTAGGTGTTTCATGGCTTCTGAGGTATAACAGCGCCTTAAGGGTAATTCTCTTATACATTGAGGTATTTTATTATAAACTTTGACACACATATACATACAATTTTTGTAATAAAGAGAAGTTTTACACTTAGGTACTACGAGTTTTGTTGCATCTCTTTGGCTATACAGGCTATTTTCACAACTTTTTTTAAATAGATGCGGATTTTTTCTCACAAATAGTCCGATTTCCAAGATATAAAGATAACTCAAGGTTAATATCTTGGTTTTTCTAAAAAGTGGCCTACAAGAATCTAGAGGTTTGGCATTGCATATAGCTCTAAGGCATTTCTTTTGAGTTTAATGCATAAACAAATTTATTTATTTTTGTGCATACATTATTTATGTGTGATTTCGAGTTGCAGTAGTTGTCGACTGATATGCCCAAAAATTAAATATCATTAGTGAAATCTATATTAACATTGTCATATTTTATTGATATACTATGTATTGTTGTTTTGTAGTTAGAAAATTGTTTATACTTTGTTTTATTTAAGTTAGCGTTAAGGTCATTGTATGTTAGCCAATTTATTATACTCATTAATGTTCTATTTACCTCGACTTCATGATTTTTTGTTATACGGTCAGTGTTTGGTATGATTACACATAATATATCATCGGCAATGTGTGTGATATGTGAGTATAATAAAAACAATTATTTTATAGTAATACGCGGCAAAAGAGCAGACGGATCGCCTGATGGTAAGCAATTACCGCCGCCTATGGACACAAACAACACCACAGGAGTAACAAGTGCGTTGCCGCCCCTTGGGATTGGGAAAAGTGACAGGATGAGGAGTGGGATGAGGGAGAAGGAATAGGGGATAGGGCCTCCGGAACTCTCACTCACCGAAAGAAACGCAACAGTTTAGGTACTGTTACTTTACGTAAATTTTCTGTCATTTGATTTGATTGTATGTATGTATATAAATGTGATGAGCATAAATAATTTATATGTATAATATGTATGGATTTACAAAAAAAAGACATAGTAATATGTATGTTTATCTACTGTCTAGTGCCCATGTATAAGCTATGCTTAGTTTGAGACTAGATGGTGTTGTGTGTGTATGGTATAATATTATTTAAAACAAAGATACAATTATTGTATCTCGTATCCGTTGTCTACTTATTTTAAAACCAGTATTATTAATTTATTTTACTACGATTTTACTACGGGGCACATAACTAGACTTCGTGCTGCTACTGAGAATTTGGAAAAACCCAGTAACACTTTTGCCCGACCCGGGAATCGAACCCGGACCCGATCAGCAGACGCATACGCTATTCACAGGACCATGGAGGCATTCTTCCAGAGGAAATTGATGTATATATATATATATATATATATATATATATATATATATATATAATCATAGATTCAATACTAAAAATAGTCTGTGCCAACCTTGTATGTAATATTCAGCTACGCTTATTATAAAAAGGCATCAGCATCGAAACTGGATCAATATGCAGAATTTCAATTTTATAGAATGACAAGCTGAATGGCTCAATTCAGCTTGCACGATATTGAGTAAAATGTAGGTTATGAATTAATCTGCAATTATAAAATATTCATTTTATGATGTTGTTTTAAGACTTTCCATGCTAACTTATCTACAATTTGTTTGTATATTGTAAATACTTGGGAACCGTCAAACAAAATAAATATATTGACTGCGTCTCTTGTCCAAGCTTTTCTATTTAGGTATAGTTGGGCAACCTTTTGGCGGTGATCATACAAAATAAATTAGCGGGTCTTAATTGCGTACAATTAACTTATTTAGAGCGGAGAGATTCTCCGCGACCACGCTCGGTGCAAGACGAGCGAAACGTCAGAAATCGGAAATCAGAAATCATTTATTCGCTTGAAACATGGTTGACAGGTGCTCATAGTGTCTATGTTACAACATGTTTGGCCGTACAAACGGCATGCAAATGTTTAAAATTAAGTTACGCATGCATTAACCTAAACTTATCCACTATGCCTGTAATCATTTATATAAAACTAAATTTCAATTTGTGATCATGAACACATTACAAATTATTATCTTTTTTTTAAATATATTTGTATTCTAGGAACTCCGATATAGAATAAAAGCATCCTTCTATAAGCCATTTAATCAATTGTAGCCTGAATTGGTTAAAGGGTAACTCTCGTATCACTTTGGGTATTTTATTATGAAATTTTGATTACTATGCTATAGCAATTTTTTTGCTGAAGAGTACTAGACGACCTTAATACACAGAGTTTAGTTTTATCTCGGGAAGGATGCTGTCTTTGTTCAGACGCTTTAGAAAGTAAGTATGAATGTTTTCTGGCAAATAGTGCTAATTCAAGGATATAAGTGGATATTACTGTAAGAATTTTAGTTTTCCTAAATAATGGTCTACAAGATTCGAGGGAAGCGGCACCACAAATGGCCCCAACACATTTTTTTGACAGATTAATATTTACTTATGTCAGTAGAATTGCCTTATAAGAGCACTCCATATCTGAGAATTGAACCAATATACCCTTGATAGGCAGATAGGGCAGCCTTGTCATCTACCTGTTTTTTCAAGTTTCTTAAAGCGTAAACAAATTTATTCGTACACAAACAGTTTTAATATGTCCCTTCCAATTGCAGTGTTTATCAAGGGTAATGCCGAGAAATTATATATTTTCTACCTGTAAGATCAGATTCATTTTCTTAGCCATTGATTCTAATTTCGTCATACTTATTTTTATAATTATGAAACTACACTATTTTAGTTTTACTTAAATTAGCTGTAAGATTATTGCTATTTAACCAAAATAGTCACTGCATTAATTGTCGATTTAAGTAGGTAATTATAGTTATTGTAGTCACGTTTTGCTGATATAATGACTGAAATATCATCCGCAAAGAGTACGCATTTTTGTTGTTTTGCTTGAGGAATATCGTTGATATAAATCAAGAACAATAACGGCCCCAATACACTTCCTTGCGGGACGTCAAATAGGTTACGCCTATATTCTGATCTAAACGATGTCGCTATTCGTTTATCGTTTATTTGTTTAATTTCCACGCACTGTCTCCTGTTAGAGAGGTAACTCTGTAACCACCTTTAATGCCATTCGCATTTGTTGAGAAGTATTTCATGGCTGACGACATCGAATGCCTTACTCATGTCAAAGAATATGACTGTAACTCGACGTTTTTCATCAAGGTTTTTTGTAATATGATTAACAAGTGAGAATGCAGCTAAGGTTGTAGACTTATTTTTTTGAAAGCCATTTTGTTCCTCTACTATAGCTTGAAACTGATTTAAGAAGTTTAAGATGCGATTGTACATTAAGCGTTCAAATAGTTTAAATAATACGAGTATAGGAATTAATGTGATTGGCCTATAGTTAACCAAGTCACTTCTACGACCTTTTTTATGAAGTGGTTTAACAGCTGAGAGTTTTAGCTTTTCAGGAAACAATCCTTGAGAAAAAGATAAGTTTACGAGATGTGATAGTATTGACTTCAATTCCTCACTACATCCCTTTAGAATTATCGTAACCAACGGCATTTGTATTATTTAACGACTCTAGTGCTTTTACCACTTCATCTTCTGATGTGGGATATACAAACATTGTGGGTTCAACTTTATTAATAAGTGAATAATTCGGTATGAAATTTTTATTAACATTAGTTGTGGTGATAAAATGTTCATTGAATGATGTAGCTATCTCATTTGTATCTATTATCTGTTTATTATTGTGAATTATGTATTTAATATGTTCTTGTGGTTGAGTGTCACCTATTTTTTCTTTAATTAACGTCCACGATGCGCAGCATTTATTCTTATTCTTATTATTTATGAAATTTATATTTACGTTTTTTTTAGATTTATCAATGCATTTCTTTAACAACTTATCGTACTTCAAGTATTTTTCCTTGTTGGCAATAGTTTTGTTTTTATAATAATTATATCTTAGCTGTCTCTTGATTTTTGTTGACCTTTTGATGGTACCTTTTGTAATCCATTTAACTGGGAACGTTAAAGTTTGAGCAGTATCATGATCAGATGAAAATAGTTGGTGAACTTTACTCGTTGCTCCGTTAATGTTGCTTATTAGGTAGTCTATGCAAGACTGTTGACGTGTCGGTTTATTTAAAATCGTCGTCGGAAACACATAGGTATTTATACCTCAAATAAGTTAATTGTACGCGATTAAGACCCGCTAATTTATATTGTATGATGTATACAAATCGCGAAAGTTTAGAATCGACTTTTGGCGGTGAACTCCTTGAGGTGGTGTTGGTCGCGGTGCCTTACTGTGGGCCGGTCTTAGTATTTACGATGTTTTTTTTTTATATTTTTTTTTAGTCTCACGCCTGTATCCCCGAAGGGGTAGGCTGAGTTGTAATATTACCCCCACATTTCGACATGAATTTTTAGGTCCCACGTAATAGGGGGCGAGCTTATTGCCGTTACCAGGCACATTACCAGACCGCAGCACGGAGTCTGGTAATGTGCCCGGTCTTAGTATTTACGATGTTTTTTTATATTTTGTTTTATAGTCTCACGCATGTATCCCCGAAGGGGTAGGCTGAGTTGTAATATTACACCCACATTTCGACATGATTTTTTAGGTCCAACGTAATAGGGGGCGAGCCTATTGCCGTTACCGGGCACATTACCAGACTCCGTGCTGCTACGGAGAATTCAGAAAAACCCAGTAACACTTTTGCCCGACCCGGGAATTGAACCCGCGACCTCCGATCAGCAGTCACATACGCTATCCACTGGACCACCGAGGCAGTATTTACGATGCAAATTAAATTTTTCAGATACATACATAGACTCACGCCTGTTTCCCGGAGGGGTAGGCAGAGACTACGGAACGCCATTTGCAACGATCCTGACATATCTCTCTTGTTTCATTCACTCCCATCAGATTCCTCATGCATGCTCTTCTGTACTGGGTACTTCTCACCTGTCCTGTTTTTAGGATGTCTCCAATCTGGTCAGAGAACGTCCGCCTAGGTCTTTCCCTTCGTCCTGTCCCTTCCACACTTGCCTTATATATCTGCTTGGTCAGTGTTTCGTCATCCATCCTCTCCACGTGCCCAAACCATCTTAGCATACCTTTTTCTCGATGCTTGTCACTACCTCTTCTTTTACCCCACAACACTCTCTTATCACACAATTCATTACTCTGTCAGTCAGAGAGACACCACACATACTTCTCAGTGCTCTCATTTCTACAGCATTTATTCTACTTTCATGACTCTTCTGCCATACCCAACTATCACTACCATACATGAGAGTAGGTACTAGCACCCCTCTATGCACAGCCAAACGTGCTTTTTTGGACACGTTTTGGCTATTCATAAACGCCTTCAGAGCTCCATTTACTCTATAACCTGCATTAACTCTTCTTTCAATATCTTCTACATTCTTACCATCTCTTGTAAACAGCGTACCTAAATATACAAACTCATTCACTTGCTCCACTCGCTGTCTATCGATCATAACATTACAAGCCGTAACGCATTCCTCCTTTTCAAAAACCCTAACTTTCGTTTTACTTACATTCACTTTCATTCCTTTCCTCTCTAACGCACCATGCATGATTGTTAACATCTCCTGCAACTCCTCCGCTGAAGACGCAAGTATAACCTGATCATCAGCATAAAGGAGGAATTTGACAAGTAACTCATTCATCCTTTATCCACAATCACTATGTTTCAAGTCTTGCAAACAACTGTCCATGAAGAGGTTGAACAGCCATGGCGACGCTACACATCCCTGTCTAACACCTGTGTTGATGGTAAACCAGTCAGTGTATCGTTTGTCCTCACACAAGCTCTAGAATCCTCATAAAGGGATTTCAGAGCTCGAATGAGGCTGATGTTCACCCCATACATCGACAGTACCGACCACATTTCATTCCTCACCACTTTATCGTAAGCCTTTTCCAAATCCACGAATGCGCAGTAGACCTTTAAACCTTTGGCCAAAAATTTGTCGGCTATGCATCGCAAGGAAAAGACTTGATTCGTACACCCAATACCCTTTCGGAATCCCGCTTCATACACTCATACTTCATACGCTACATCCCATATTTTCTTGTCGGTTACTTTCATAACTCTTTCAATCAGTACCTTCGCATAATATTTGCCAACAATGCTGAGAAGGCTAATGCCTCTATAGTTTATGCAGTCTTATTGCGAGCCTTTTCCTTTATAAAGAGGCACAACTACTGCTGTCGCCAAGTCATCAGGTACTCGGCCGGTGCTCCACCACAAGTTGAATAAACGCTGCAGCTGACTATCTATGATGCCCTGTCCAGCCTTCAGCATTTCGACTGTAATCCTGTCATACCCTGCAGCCTTACCTAATTTCATACTGGCCAGTGCCTTCAAAATCTCATCCACGCCAATATCGCTTTCATCATTGCTATCATTACCATTCATTTCACCTGTTGATGTCTCTGTCGTTGTTCTTTTAAATTATCCTTCAAAATACTCTTTCCATCTCTTCAGCACACACGATTCACCATTCAGTATCTTTCCATTCTTGTTTCTGATTGCCGTGTATTCTGAGGATTGAGTTTTTCCTCGAACTGCACGAACGGACTTCCAGAAAAACTTAATGTTTCTCCGAAAGTCGTCAGATAATCTACTATCAAACTCATCTTTCTTTTCCTCTTTTTTCCTTTTAACCATTTCTTTCATTATTCTTTTAGACCTAACAAACTCCTTTCTTGCTTCATCTATGTCATCACTCGTTGCCTTTCCCATTCTTTCATTTGCTCTGACAGCCAACCAATCTAACCACGCTTTCTTCTTCTCTGATACTGCTGATTGTACATCCTTGTCCCACCATGTATTCTTAACCTTTCGTAGTTTCCTTCTCTTGATCACACCACATACTTCAGACGCTACACATACTACCTCTTTTTTAAGGAATGCCATAATTCTTCCGTATAATTTATGTCATCGAACCTCTCAAATCTTGCTATCAATCTTCGTTTATACTCATCTTTCACATCTTTCTCTTGCAGATTTTCTACTTTTATTCTTTCCAACGCCCTCTCTTGATTATTTTCTCGGTGTCGCCATCCTCTAAAGAGCCCACTAAACCGGCTTAACACCAAAAAGTGGTCTGTATGGATGCCGATCCCTCGAAAAACTCTCGTATCCAACACATTCTTTCTCAGTCGTTCATCTACTATTACAAAATCAATCATACTTCTAACATTTTTCACCTCACGTGTATACAAATGTATCCTTTTGTGATCAAACATGGTGTTTGTCACACAAAGGCTCCACTCCAAACAAACCTCAAGCATTTCTTTTCCATTTTCGTTCACACTCTTATCACCGAATCCACCTAAAACCCTTTCAAATCCATCTCTCTTTACTCCCACCCATCCATTGAAATCACCTAACAAAATCAATCTTTCGTTATCCTTACAGGTCCTCAGAATCTCTCTTAAGCTCTCCCAAAACTCCTGCCTTTCGTATTTTTCTTGTTGTGACATACCCGTTACTATATTGACCGGGGCGTAAACCCCTACAATAAGAAGACGAGTAAGTCCTACTTTCATTCTCATCCATAGTAGCCTTGCATTTACACATTCAAACTCTTTAACGCACTCATTCATTCGCGCAGACAGTATTAAACCAACTCCCTTGTTGGCTCTGGTGATACTATCTACTCCGGACCAATACGCCGTGTAGCTGCCATGCTTGGTAGTGTCACATCCTTTCTTTTTCGTTTCATTCACACAAAGAACATCAATCTTTCTATCATCCATCATCTGGCATACTTCATCCAATTTTCCGTCCATTCCACCGCCAACATTCAATGTTGCAAATCGGCTTTCCGTAGACCGCTTTTCGCCCTCGCGGGAAACGAGACGTGACGGGTTGCGAACCGCGTCGCCGTCATTTGAAGTATAATTAATGACTGTCCTCATAGCGTTCCCACGAATAATAGGGATTTAAAATGTCCATCCCCGCAGAGCCCTGTACGGGGGTAAGATGGAATCCTAGCTGTGCCCTGTGACCACCAACACAGGCACCCTCCGTTTGAGACCAGCTTGCCCTCTGGCCACGAATCCCTCGGCACGGGTCGATTTACACCTTCGATCGGGGTTTTGTGTCGGGTATGCTCCCTGAAAGTTGGTTTAATTTCGGAGTTTTCCTTCTCCTAGACAGGTTGCCAACCAAGGCTAACGAGGCCCATCTCCCCGATCGTTTGGTTTAATTTCGGCGTTTTCCTTCTCCTAGACAGGTTGCCAACCAAGGCTAACGAGGCCCATCTCCCCGAACGTTTGGTTTAATTTCGGAGTTTTCCTTCTCCTAGACAGGTTGCCAACCAAGGCTAACGAGGCCCAGCTCCCCGAACGTTTGGTTTAATTTCGGAGTTTTCCTTCTCCTAGACAGGTCGCCAACCAAGGCTAACGAGGCCCATCTCCCCGAAATTATAAAAATATTCAGATATAATTTTAAAATGATGAAATTCATTGGATATTGGCGCTTACTTTCATTAACATCGTTCTAGTGTGGGTAGATCAAGACTCGAGGCTGGAAGGTGTGAACTTGGTTCCCGGGGTCCACTTACTAGTCCAATCAGCATTAGGAATATAATACAAGTCTATTTTTATGTAGGTATAGAATTTAGGAGAAAACTTAAATTAATGTTGATGTTGTTTCATGTCATCAATGGCTTTTATAAAAATTTTATACCTATAAGTCTTTGAGAGAAAACCAAGACATAAAAGCAAAGAGAAAACAAAGAGAAGTGAAGAACCGAAAAGTCTTAGGCTCAGATATCTGAGCCTAAGACTTTTAAAAGTACTTCCTATACTTGAAATATTTGTATTATGGCACTTTATTCGATAACTGTGGCTAATGTAATCCAAATGACTCTTGCTTCTCAAGTTGCCTTCCTTCACCTTACGATAGCAACTTCCTATCTGTGTTGCTAAGAAAACATATGGACAATCAAAGGATCGCCCGTCTTCAAAGACAACTAATTATATACCACATTTATAACTGACGTTTTTGAATCATCGCGTAACATGTGTTTATACAGGGCCTATGAATACAGATTTACATAGAAGCGCAGATCTTAAGGATTTCGTGTGCCGATTCCAAGTGGGGACTGTCGCTAGTTTAGTTCGTAGTTGGCGCCGTTGGCGGCACTGGCGTCGTTTTCCGTCTCTCTTGCTCTCGCAGTTAAGATACACTCGTCTCTCTTGCTCTCGTAGAGACAGCTGTCACAGCGTGACTGCCACGCCACCAAGCGGCAATTTGGGTCACAGAAAGTTTGTCTTCAGAACGCCCAAAGGAAATGCGCCTCTATGTAAAGATCTGAGCTCTTTGATAGAGCCTAATAATATTGTACCTATAGCATATCACACGGTCTGAACCGTTTTAGTATTTAAAAGTATAATACCAAAGTGATTACAGCTATTACGATCCGCCATTCCGACTGCTCGCTTCAGTCAACCCCTGACAACTCCGGATGCAATTTGGCGTAAACGCTCGCTTAATTATTTATATATTGACTTTATTTTAAAACATTTAAAAACAAGCGTCAATCCAATTCATTACTTATTTACGGTCTGGTCTAAAAACGTTTAGTTTTAAATATTATAAAACCGTTATTTCCGGTAATATATTCGTTCAATAAACACAATAGCTTAATTGACTCTGGAAATTTAGGCAATTATCAAAATTAAATAAATTGATAAAGCGACTTGAATCCAGTCACAAGGGGTCAAATAAAGTAAATAAATTATCACAAATTAACCATGACTTGGTTAAGGAACAGGAGTCATTGATGTCGAAGCTTGAGGCTAGCAATGAACAATTACTCAGTAGTAGATTATTATATGATCAGCACACTCAGGAGCTACAAACACACATATCAAAACTGACTGCACAGCTCGACAAAATGGCAATAACACACCAGAAAGAAACTCAAGAATACATACTAAAATATGATGAGATTTCTAGAGTTGGTAGAGAGAATCTAGAACAACTACTCTCTATAGCCAACAAAAAATGTTGCTTAAATTGTTCAAAATTAAATAATGATTTAGAAAGTAGTCTAGTAGGTGGTTCTAGTCCACCTCACAAAATATACAATGACTCCGGTTCTGATGCCTTGTTACAAACAAATCATATATGTTCACTTGACACTCATAGTAATAACACTGTATTGATGTTTTCTGACCAATTGGGAGTGGGTTTGGGTAGCTTAATAGATAGTTACACTAACCGTCCATTACAAAACTTTTGTTATCCAGGAGAAAGAATGTCTTCATTAGTTAATAAGTTAAAACATGCAGAATTAAATAAACATTCTACAGTTATTATTATGTATGGTGATAGCTTACTAGTGACTAGGAAAGATATACTAGCTTTATCGGATATAATGACTGATAGAAGTTCTAAAGTGGGGTGCAATTTTATAGTCTGTGCATTTCCTTATTCAAAGACCTTATCTGAAAAAGAAAACAACCAGATAAGTAAATTAAATCTATTATTATATAATAGTACATATCGTCATAATGACAAAATTTTATTCTTTGACACTAATACTTTTATTAAAAGTAATTTTATTTTAACAAAAGATACTATGTATCTTTCTCACTCTTTTAAACGACAACTTGCTAAATTATTAGCATTTAATTTATACAGTGACCCAAGTACTGTTAGAGTACATGACAATTCCATTATTGACATTCATAATTATAATAATTTAAATTAAATTCTGAGACAATAGAGAACACCTCTAGCTATAATAAGATTACTCGTAACTCATTGACTAATACACTTAAACATAACAATAACAAAAATTTGATTAAATTAGTACATCAGAATATTAGAAGTATGATTAATAAAGATTTAGAAATGGAATTGTTTATGAACTGTAATGCTGTTGATATATTTTGCATCACTGAACATTGGCTAAAAAGCAACCAGTTCATGTTCAATTTCAGTAATCATATAGTAGGAAGCTCGTTTAGCCGGCAGCAAGCAGTACATGGTGGCTCGATGATTTTACTTAATAAGCAACTTAAATTTAAGGAGCGTCATGATATTGTAAGTCTGTCTGTTGAGCGAACTATTGAGGTAGCCTGTGTGGAACTGAGGAGATTTGTTGTAATAAGTGTATACAGGCCTCCTTCAGCATTGTATGATAGCTTCGAGCGTATTATGGATGAGATATTAAACAAAGTTGCAAAAATAAATAAAAATATTGTTGTATGTGGTGACTTTAATGTAAATTTATTGGAGGATAGTAGTCTTAGTACAAAATTGAAAGCGCTGTTTCTATCATATAATCTGAAGAACTTATTCTTAGAGCCCACAAGAGTTACTTCCTCTACATCTACTTGCCTAGATAATATATTTACAGATATCATAGTAAGAGACAAGCAAATTATTAGACAGTTAGACTCAGACCATTGTGGACAGCAGATCTCCTTTAATGATAACAGTAAGAATGTTTCTAGGCAAAATATAGTTGTAATACCTAAAACTGCAACTCGTTTTGCTAGGTTTCAAAGTAAACTAATGACTAGCTGGTCACGGTTAGATGATGAAGGTGACCCTAATTTGTTATATAATAGCTTTTTCAAAGCGTTTTGTACAGACTTTAATTCGGTTTTCACACCTAGAACGATTACAGTTGGAGGTAATGCAACCTTCTGTGAATGGGCAACAACTGGGCTTCACAAAAGTAGAAATAGATTGTATGAGCTATATGACGAGAGAAACTTTAATTTAAGTGAACAATTTCAGGATTATGTTAGAAACTATGCTAGGATATTTCGGAAACTTTGCAAGAAAGCTAAGTCTCTTTACCTGAGTTCAAGGATTAGGAGTAGTGACGATAAAATGAAAATGACATGGAATATAATAAACAGCGAGACTGGGAAAGTTAAAAGTAAAAGTTCAAAATTTAGTTTGAACATTGATAATGACACTATCACATCAGACTCAAAAGTTGCATCGGCGTTTGAAAGTTTTTTTACTGATATCCCCGTTATTACTACTAGATCTTTGGACTCATCAACCAATGCAGCGGAATCTCTTTTAAAAGAAAACATGAGTACAACCTATAGTAATTTCTCATTTCAGTATATAAATTCAAATGATGTTATAAAAGCTTTTAATACTATAAATTTAAAGAAGACTGCAGACTTGTGGGGAAATTCCGTTACTATTACCAAGTCCATTATTGCTTTAGCTGCTAACAGATTAGCTTTAATATTTAATAAGTGTATTGACTGTGGTGTATTTCCTGATCTTATGAAAGATAGCAAGGTAATACCTTTGTACAAAGCAGGTAGCACATCAGACCCCACCAACTATAGGCCAATTTCTGTGCTGCCCACATTTAGCAAAATTTTCGAGAAATTGATACTAGACCAACTGCAAAGTTATTTTAATAACAACGAGCTTCTACACTCTAAACAATTTGGTTTTACAAAGGGGCGCTCCACGACCGATGCCGGTGTTGAGCTTGTAAAACATATCTTTGATGCCTGGGAGGATTCACATGATGCTTTAGGTGTCTTCTGTGATTTGTCCAAGGCCTTTGATTGTGTAGAACATGATACATTGATCAGGAAATTACATCACTATGGTTTAAGTAGTTCTGCTCTGCATCTTCTTACTTCATATTTGAGTAATAGGATTCAGAGAGTTGATGTCAACGGGACGCGTTCGCATGGGTCTGTAGTCAAAATGGGCGTCCCACAGGGTTCAATCCTCGGTCCTTTTTTATTTTTAGTTTATATTAATGACTTACCACACCTCGTCAATGACAAGCACGGGATAGTACTGTTTGCTGATGATACCTCACTTTTATTTAAATTAAAACGACAGCAAATTGATATGGACGATGTAAACATTGCTATCTCAAAGGTGGTTCGCTGGTTTGAGGTTAACAACCTGCTTTTAAATAGACTTAAAACTAAATGTATTCGATTTTTGATGCCTAACGTCAAACAAGTGAACACCTCAGTAAAGGTTAAGGATGATGTGTTGGATCTTGTGGATAACACCAAATTTTTAGGCATTACACTAGATTCTAAGCTGCAATGGGGACCACATATTAGTAAATTGTCGAATAGACTCAGCTCTGCAGCATACGCAGTCAGGAAAATTCGCCAGTTAACTGACATTGACACTGCCAGGCTTGTATATCATAGCTATTTTCATAGTATAATGTCATACGGTATTCTCCTGTGGGGAAATGCTGCCGACATTCAGACCATCTTTGTTCTGCAGAAAAGAGCTATTCGGGCAATTTATAATTTGGATTATGGGGCTTCGTTAAGGAATAAATTCAAGGAAATAAACATTTTAACAGTTGCAAGCCAGTACATTTATTCCAACCTAATATATTTATTCCAAAACAAGGCCTCATACTCAAAGAAAAGTGATATCCACAATTTGAATACTAGAAATAAGAGTAAGCTAGTAGTGCCGGCTACCCGGCTAGAGAAAATAAAAAAATCTTTTCAAGGCCAATGTGTGCGCTTTTACAATAAAGTGCCAAGCAATATTCAAAATTTAAGTTATAATAAATTCAAAAAGATTATAAAACGTAAACTTTGCCAAAAAGGGTACTATTCAGTGCTAGATTATATTGAAGATAAAAATGCTTGGGATTAATTTGCTCGGTCCCACAGGCTACTTATGTTTGATTAGTGTTAAGTTTCATGTGAGTGTGAGTTATTGTGTCTATATTATGCTAGTTAGTACTTTTATATTATTATTAAAAAAGCCTTATTAATTGACAGCAACATTATAGACACACCAGCTCATATACCTATGAAAAATTCAATGTAGTTACTAAGCTTTTAAATTGTATAGAATCAAGACGTAGAAAAGAGTGGCCCGGAGTTTCTTGCCTGATTCTTCTCACGAGGCTCTACTTTCTGAACAGGCATTTTTTTTCAATGCTCAACTATGTTAATATGCATAAAGTTACTTTTTTATTATTTTTTATTTGTATGACTTTCTGACGTGTCCAAAAAATTTAAACACTTTTATGGAAATAAACATATTTGAGTTTGAGTTTGAGTTTGAGTTTGACTCAGTTATAGTACGTTAATTTGATTTACGATTACCGCAATGGAACTAAATTCATTTATTGAATTTAGTTATAGTATAACCTATATTCATGTAAATATTTAATTATATTAATGTACTGAATACTGTGCAAACTGTTACGTGACATAGTTCGTTGGTGTGAAATCTCTTTATTTAAAACATAAGGGCCTTATTTATTTAAGTTTTTTTATTTCATAATTTAAATCACCGTATTTTTTTGTCACACTAATTGAATTATTTTATAATATTGTGTATCGGCTTACGAGATATTTCTTTATATATATATATATATATATTTCTGTATTAGGTATATAGGTATCACAAATGAAAAAAAAGAAAGAAATGTAGAGATAACTATATTATTAAATCAAGTTCTTGAAACATGCGTCGGATACAAGCAGTGCATTTCTAATATGAGACTGGCTATAGATAGACTAGTCATAAGAATTTTGCGCTATTGATCGGAATTGCAGTTTGAGATATTTGGATATTCAATGTTTGACACGACAGCTAAAGTAATTACCTACTTTGTTTATGGAAATGTTTGAACACGTGAAAATACAAATAAGGCGATTTTCACGAACAGATAATATCATTGCTTGAGGAAGTATGAGTAATAGCGTCATTGTACAGACGTAATATACTTACATAAACAACTTGTTCATAGCCACTCAAGAGATCAAAGTAGTATTGATATTGGCGTAGTTCAGTAGAAGCAGACATCATATTAATATATTATCAGCTTAGTGTATGCTTACATATAGATAGGCACAAACCTTATACTCAGTTCAGGGGAAAAGTTTGTACGGAGTGACAAAATGCAGCAGACAGCACATCTCTACATATGATTTGTGATAAGCTTTGAGCACGTGAGGCTGTTTTAACAAGATGCACTACTTTATAACAAACGCTACGTTCAGTCTTACACACTCATAATTATAGAATTAAGTTGCACAGCGAAATTTAAAACTAGATATGAGCTTGTTACAAGAATATGAGCAAACAGAATACGTAATATCTTTGTAGTTATAAAAAGTTACTATCTGTTTATATGCCCATTAACTGCGCGATCAATCATTCACAACCAAATTACTTATTACCCTTCAAACCGCCAGAAAAACTTCATTTTGTACACCAGCTAAAGCCCGGATAGGTAACGAAGTCAATTTACACATACGGCTCTGCTTAGAGGTGGGGTACTCAATAATTTAGCTGGATAATTCGTACAAGAGAGAACCAAATGTATTTATTATTCAATGGAAAGTCCGAAACTCTCGGAAATCGTCTAATGCATCCGAAAATGTTTTCTATTTCTGACCCAGTTGCGATAGATCGCTTATACTTACATATTATGTTATGTTTTAATTTTAGGAAGCAATCTATACAGAGTTTTGATCTGCACTTGCAAAATATTTTAGTAATACAATATAGACATTATACTTATTCACCTAAAATTATTTTAAACAGTGTGCGATAATACGAGTATAAGACCCTATTTTCATTAAATTTTACTTCGATAGTAAATCAGAATAAACTGTTGACTGGTGCAGAATGAGACAACATAGTAGGTACGTGTGCTTGTATGTGTTAGGTTACTACAATGCAAGCTCGCGGCGATCAGCTGAGCGACGGCAGGGCTCAATACACCGAGCTCATTTTTGAAATGCGATTCGAGTTATATTAGATAGGTATTTTTTTAAAGCTTTTGTGCTTTATATTTTCATGTATTTGAATTCAGTTAGGTATAGTAGTATATTTATCCCTGAAAATATTTTGCAAATGCATATCAACACCCTGTATTATGGTAATAAATCAGAGGATAGTGCAGAATATTGATGAGTCATTGCCTAAAGTTATTTCTATATAGGTGTACTCAGTATGAGTAAAATGGTGTTATTTAAAAGAAAACGATGTTATTCAACTGAAACATGAGCCGTTTTAGGTTAAATTTCACAACGAAATTAATGATAATGAGGCACCCCATATTCCGACCGAAGCCACGTGATTTTAATTATGACGTAGATTTTATATTTCGGGAGAATGTTAGTAGCTCGAGTTATGTAACTTAACTTACTCCCTTGCTAAAATGTAATTTGTGTTTTTATCTTTAATGGGTTCTTTACGGTTATTTCCCATACCCATTAACCTAAGGTGTAACGTGTAGGCCACAGTGCAGTGGTGGCAAAGTGTGCTTACCGATTCTCATGGCTGCTATGGAACGTCGACATGCACCACGGTGGTTTGTATGGGTAAGCCTGAAACGCTTTAGAGGAGAGTCATGGCCATTGCTTAGTCAAAGGGAAGGGAGACAAGCCCAAAATGTTGGTTTCTGCAGTTTAAGGGGCTACTCTTTGAAGTTTTGATTGACGCTGACTTATATTATTGGTCATAGACACAAATAGCCTGAGTATTATTATCCGATTTAAAATACACTTTGTTACGACTCGCCTGCAGTGTAGAACCTACCACACATTGATCATTGGATAGCTATTTCATTTTATTGTGTAATAATCTAGTGTCAGTATGAAAAAAATGTATGTTGCCTTCTTTGAAGCTGTGGTTAATTCACAATACACTTTAAAAGTTTTAGGATTTCTCATCATCATCAGCCCTATATATATGCTGTCCCACTGCTAGGTACGGGCCTCTTCTCACTATGAGGAGGGTAAGGCCATAGTCCACCACGCTAGCCAAGCGCGGATTGGCGAATTTCACGTGTCCCAGGAGAACATTATGGAGACATGCAGGCGATGTTTTCCTGCACCGTTGAGCAAGAGATAGTTAACAATCTTCGGACTTTGTACTCATGCTTAAATGTGTGTAACTGTTGTTGTATGTGGGACTCATAGAAGGTAGTTATTTATACCTCTTTCGATTTTTATAGTCTCACGCCTGTATCCCCGAAGGGGTAGGTAGAGGTGTAAATATTACACCCACATTTCGCCATGAAGTTTTAGGTCCCACGTAATTGGGGACGAGCCTATTACCGTTACCGGGCACATCACCAGACTCCGGGCTGCTACTGAGTATTCGGAAGAACCCAGTAATACTTTTGCCCGACCCGGGAATCGAACCCGGGACCTCCGATCAGCATTTGCATACGCTATCCACTGGGCCACGGAGGCAGTCAAAATAAATTAACAAGAAAATAAAAATCTGATCTGGATTCCAAAGTCCTCTTTACAACTAGCTGACAAACATTTTCAGAGAAATGGAAAAAGAAATTACCCTACGCCCTAGTTACCTGTTCCGAGAATTCATTAGCAACTTACTGAGCACGAAATTAATTTATTCTAGTAAGTTTCTGGGACCTACGTCCTTCGGTATCGTCGCTGACTTAACGGTTCAGTCTTAGTGTAAGCACAGCTGGTTTATTCCAGCTACTAGCTAGCTGGAATAAACCAGCTGTGCTTACGGTACGGTACGGGGTCCAACGGGTTATAAATAGCCCGGCCCCAATAATATTTGATTTTATGTCTCGTTGGACCCGTAGCATAATTTTCCGGGTTAACTTCTCGGAGGGTTCTTGGATGGAATTTGTGGGTCGGCCAAACGGCCTTTGATTATTTTTATCAGAAAATTAGAAAATTTTTACGCTTTAGAAATCAATAAAGATGTATGTCTTTATAAAGAACTAAACACGCATTTATAGACGTCTCTGCTACTATTATTTAAATACATATCACTGAGAACTTAATACTCAAACAGCGTTCAGAACGAAGGTTAGAGTAAAAATGTTAGTCCCGTATGAGGGTCGAATCCCACAACAGCAACAGTAACAGCTTAACCATTGACTTATTCGTGGCTTCTTTTACGTTTTGTGAAACGTAAACTGCATATCATAAGAAATAGAGTCAAATACAGATTTAGTTGGCTTCTTGCATGTAACGTATTGTCAAAAATAATTAAAGTGACATGCACCAGCCTCGTGCATATAATAGCTCGCAAGGCACGAGCGACAAGGTTTTCAATTTGCGCCACGTCACTCAACGTAACATATGGGTATAATAACGCCAAAACCAAATAAAACAACAAGTACACAACGATCCCTTTTTATTTTAGGAAATTTCACAATAAAAGTCTTGACTGGATCTTATCCATAAATGGCAATATGCACAGCAAATGTTATAAACTAGTATCTTAGCCTACAAATAAAATAAACTTATGATTTTAAACTCATATAAATATTTACATATTATTCCCTTATTCGTAAATATATTTTTCAGCCGTTAACTTATCCTAATTAATATTTTGTACGGTAACTATTTGTAACACTAAAAGGTCAGTTTTGTGCTTGCTCGGTACTGAATTACTCTCTGAATTGAAGCCAAGGAAATATATTTACGAATAAGGGCGAAATTTTTACGATATTGTCCAAAATTTACACCGAACCTTGGCTAACATTGGAAATTAAAATTAACTAAATTCGATACCCTGTTTACAAAGAGACTTTTCCCCTTTTTTAAATCAAAGTAATCATAAGATTGAAAATATTAATAAATGTAACACTCTTGCTAATTTTATTTTAAAGTCTAATAAATTATACTTTTTAAAACAATATCATTTCGAAGCGATTTCCAAGCTTAAAAATTGTTGAAGTGCATTCGATTTATTTTTACATATTATATTTATGAAATGAGTGTCACATTTATATTATTTTTAAAATCCTAAGATTATATTTTTTGTCTTTGTACAGGTTATACGTATATCGTCTTTGGGTTTTTCTAAATAAAACTATTGTACTATAAAAATAAAGTTAATATTCGTTATAAAAAAAACAAAATACTAATAAATAAAAAAATCTTTAGAAGCAAATGTCATTAATATATAATGACAAAGTGAACTATTTGAAAAGTCAACTATTTTAATGAACAAACAAACGAGTATAATTGAGCGGTA
The DNA here is from genome assembly GCA_944739405.2 of Euclidia mi. Taxonomy (NCBI): domain Eukaryota; kingdom Metazoa; phylum Arthropoda; class Insecta; order Lepidoptera; family Erebidae; genus Euclidia; species Euclidia mi. Next base: position 2,889,544 of record OX123185.2, read on the forward strand.
ATAATTAAACATAAGCTACATTTTCTTGGTTCTTTAATGTTTGCGGAACAAATAATGCGGCTATTATTTATATAATTACGTGTAATATTCAATTTATTTTACATATATACATGCATTTATATTTGTAACTTACAATTTGTGATCATTTTATTATTTTAAAATCTTATATAATGACATCTGCTTCGTTTTTAAAGTTTAATTGATGTTTTTGTTACAGTTAAACAATATATACTATTTTATATTTGCTTACAGACACCCAGTTTAAAAATGTGATAATATATTAATTATTGCAAAATAACAAATTACTTAAATAATTTTATGTACAGTTCATTCATATTTGTTTTATTCGTAATAATGTTCCGATGTTTCCTTAGGCCCATGACCATTCGCTACAAACATTTTCTGTAAAATTTCTTTTCAAGAAATCTTTAGATATACATACCTTAACATAATTTTTACATAAAAATTATTATTGAAATGGAAACGCATGCATAGATCACTATCCATTACTATAGTTTTTTGTTATTTGTTGTTTGTCAACACGTCTTATTGTTTCACACATAAAGCATTTTTATTTCTGCATTACAATTATACAACTGTGGACCTAATGTTGCTTCAGGACATACATCTATTTGTTTTATTTTTGGTTGCTTCAGGTTTGACTAGAACTATACGGAATGTGTCAGTTTAAGCCTTATTCTATATTACAAAACGACATGATGCGTAGTTGGAAAAATGTAAGACTGTTATGTCATACGGATCTTAAAGTTGAACTGTTGTCCATCTCATTATAAGACGCGATTGGATTGGAATGTAGTGACTGTGATACAAATGTTAATGCATGACACCGGCAGTATGTGTCCGAGGCTTACGATACGATGAGGTGGACTGTCGTTGATAACGAAGTCAGTAGTAGCGCCATTAGTAAACTTGCTTCTGAAAAGAAAATGGTTAGTTAGTCAATTAACATGATAGAAGAAGATAGAAGTTCTACATGAAGGGCTTTGCTTCCAATCGAAGGAGTGAAGCAGTCTTAGGCCCACCACTTCTGGATAGGCCTTATCAACCAGTTAAATTCAAAATTAGGACGATCTTTTTCTTCTATGGGTTACCTAAAAATAAATTTAGCAGGAACTTACCCGTCATCGATGAAAACATTAATGGATCGTAAAATGAAAAATAATTGAATCCTCTTGTTTTACCAAATTGTCAAGCGTAGTTTAAATTTGTTTCAAACCATCCACTTGATAGTGTTAATATTTTTTATACTTATCGTAATGAAAATGATTTTAATGACTTTAAAATAATTACCTGCTGAAACTATTGCAGCTCCAAGCTGCATATCTACTGCTGTCGGTATTTCAGGCGTCGTACTTATAGGACCTGTGGATAAACACCATACTTTAGTTGAGAGTACATTATGTTGAAGGAATCGGGATGACTGCTTTCGTGGTCCAGTGGATAGCGTATGCGACTGCTGATCGGAGGTCCCGGGTTCGATTCCCGGGTCGAGCAAAAGTGTTACTGGGTTTTTCCAAATTCTCAGTAGCAGCACGGAGTCTGGTGATGTGCCCGGTAACAGCAATAGGCTCGCCGAAATAATACACCTTTGCCTACCCTTTAGGGGATACAGGTGTGTCATAAATAAAAAATAAATAAAATCGGGCAGAAAACCAGGCTAGAATTTCTTCCTTAAATTTTCAGTTAGTTTAGGATTATATGCGACTATTTAAAAAGCTTCACCAACATTTAACTTAAGATTAACTGATCAGATAGGGTTAAAGTACACCTTCCAATTTTGTAAAGATATTCATATTATTCATGCATGATGTATGAATTTCCTGTATTTAATTGTATATACCTTGTGGTGGCAGAGAAGCTACTGCTCCTCATAATGGCAAACAGTCACCACTCCTATAGAATGGACATAATACAATAGATAACTAGGTATATTCTCCATTCATACATAAATATTGAGCTACTAAATCCAAGCTTTTGTCTATCGAAACACAAGAGCGACGCTCTTAGCAAATTCTCTTTATTAGCAAGTGTCAGTTGGACGTCAGATTCAAATGCATCATAATATTATATCTAAAATAGAACTGCTATTTAGCTGGAACGTAAACCTACTTTACAACGAAATACATTGAACTTTGAATCAAAGGATTGCTGTTGAATTGGATAAACATGGATTTATACAGTGTTGCGGTGTGCTTGTTACGAACTGACAAAAAGGCAATAACTCTGCGGTTGGTGTACAAACGACAGTCCACTCGATCGGCTTTGTGTCGAAGCGTTGCGTCACAATGCAATAATACACGCTCTTGTTGCGACATACTTATATGTTACATTCTAAATCTGATATTACTTCAAAGTGTGATTTTTATTTAAAAAAGTATTTAACGAATCTTTTTCTTCAGTGTTTTATAATCATGAATATAATAAGCTTTTTTGTAAGCCTTATAACTTATCAAGCGACATCTAAAAGAAGGATGGACTCAATGCGGCTGTTTATGTTTTGCTGTATATTTGTCACCTTAAAACTCTTATGAACCGTTTCCGGAAATTATTTTGATGTTTGGCAGGATAGTTTCTTTTTGGTCCCATCCAAGTTCAATATCAATACATAGATGACAATAAAATAATAATTTACGAAGATTATTTCAAAATATGTCAAATATGTTCAAGTAATAAAATAGTAAATCACTACGTTTGATCTCAGCAACAGAACCTAGTCTAACACCAACATTACTTAAAATAATATCTTTAAACAGCATAATTTTATGCGCGCTGCACAAGATTTATTCGTGGCACGGCAGGAAAACTTTGTTCATTAAAATAAACTGGCTTATTCGAGATTTTATCTTTGCGTTCTACAATTTATTAATATGGCGAAAATAACGGCTATAGCAGAGGTAAATATTCACCGGGGTTTCTCTCTAGTAGGATAAACTGAGAAATTTATGGTCCAAGAGTTCGCATATGATTGGACCGCCTCTCCCCTTATGGATGAAGAAAAATAGCGTCGAGATAATTATGAGGGATTATTTTACTGTACCCTACTGTTAGCAACGGTATATAATGAATTTACGCATAATTTATGTGAATTTGGTTTGCTCAATAATTATGAAATATTAAACCAAGCGAAAACATTCTTATAAATTATAACATAAAGTTCAATGACTGTTCTCAGGATATAATCGTGATTACAAATGTTTTCTAAAGGCTCAATGCGCCAGTCAACTTATTCAAGAATTTTGAAGAATTAAGTTCAACCCTTATTCAGTTCAATAGCCAATATCATCAGACACAGCTTAATAATCAATATAACTTAGCGCTTTTATTTGACCAGGCCTTATCAGATTCTTAACGTTTGAATATTCTCCGTATCACAATATTGATTGTTCACTCAATACTGATTATTGATTTTTGCCTATGAGACTAAATTATTATAATTATTACATTCCAATCTTATAATATTTTTAAATTTTACCTTTATGACTCTTTTCATACACGAGAATTTTTACATGTACCAGATAAGCTATCTTTTGCTCTTCTAAAAGTAGGTATTTTATTACAGTAGCAAAAATAAAAAACCGAGAGTGTATTAATAATTTGTCAACGATAAATTGTGCTTCACCCTAGAGACATCGGTGTTGCTATACTTAACTAAAAAAACTCTATTAATCATCATAATCCATCTTTCAATGTCCAATCTGAAAATATATTTACGAGGTAAAGTTGCAAGGCACTAGCTTGTTGACTTTTCATTTGGATTATAAGAATAAACGCCGGGAAAAAATGTTTGCGCGCCTACCGATATTCTATTAGGGACGTTTTACTCTCCACAATGGACTTAATGAAGCATAAAATTATTCACAAGGACTGTAGGAAATGTTCTCTCCTACACTTTATATATAGCTGTGTATACGAACTTTCTACTGATAAAAAGCTTAAATGGCCTAAAAAAATTATTTGCAAAATTGTTATTTTCATGACCGTGAGAGATATGTAATAATATCTAGGCTTTGGGCTGAAATTACTGATATCCAAGTATTTATACATAATATGTAAGAGGATAGTGGCAACTAAATGACACTGACATGACGTTTGACAGTTAAACTGTCAAACGTGTAAATAAGGTGTACCTATATAAGTCGACAGGCTCGGCTAGTTCGTCCTATTCTCCTTCGACGACGGCTCAGGTACGATATGGTTCTGACTATTTAATTGCCACTGTGTTCCAATATTCCGTGTTGCTTGTTCTTTTGTTTCATCATCTAGGAAACAATGTAAGATAGTGTAATCATTATCTTATTGATATTGTGTTGTGGGTAGTTTGATCGTTTGTGAGATATTATAGATTGTAATATAGGATCGAATAATATACTGTGGATCAAGTCGTATCAATGAGATTCATTAGGTATATACCTGTGGTAAACATTTAGTAAATTGTATTGATGCTAAATAATGCTTATTATGTTCTGTTGTAAGACAGACCTTTCTAGTAATATAAAACTACCCGCAACATTGATATTTGATATAAATTGGCTGTACCACTGTTTGTTATTTATTGTTATATATATAGTTATTGAAAAGAATGATCAAGAGTTTTATTGCCCGTTCTTTCTCTTGGTTCTATGTCTTTGCTTTGCGAACTGGGCTGTAAATGTAAATGTAGAATCACGACGTAATCTAAAGATATATCCTTGTGCCAAACTGAATAAATGAAAGTATGATTTGATAGTTGTCTCTTTTATTTATCAAAACTGTCTCTACAGTATAGGAAGCTTCCCTGATTCTGACATCGGAAGTGTGATAAATTTGCGCCCACAATACTAATACATCCAATTGCAAGTTTCAGAGTCTCCTCATCGTGATGCCATGATTCTGCCTAAGCCTGTCACTGCACCGTTCAGCTGACGACGGAGAACGTTTGCCCTACGATCCAGTAGCAACGTTGCCGAGAGCAAGCCGGTGGATGAGTACTGACTACATATCTTAACGATCTGCAACAGTATGCTGAAGCAAACAGCAACAACCAACTGCAAACGCTGGTAATGTACTTCCACCAAGATTATAGCCATGAATGGTCGAAAAATATGACTGTTGTACCAGGTTATTTTAACATGTTCATCAAAAATGTATCTGAGTATAAAACTATGTAGGTAATAGCGAAAAAGTTACAGAAAATGTATAATAGATTTTTAAAGTAGCCGATATTGTTCGGATCTGTTGGAATTTAAATAGGCAACATTTGTAGTGATTGACAGAGACTCATTCTCGCATTGGCTGTGTTGTGCTTTGTTGATAACTCTTTCTAGTGTTAGTACTGATTAGCGTAATCGTCCTGCATATTTGAATTCCAAGAATTAAGTGCTCTGAAGAATCTTTTCATTACAAGTCGAATATGAAATGATGGTAGGTAGAATACATTTCAGAGATTTCTTCATTAATTTTGTTGGCTGTGTATTCATTACATACAGACCAATATTGCGGTGTAGGAATGTGCCTTAGCTCTGTTCCATAAGCTGTTGTTAAATTTTCGCCACAATTACCAAATTACAGTTCATGCTATATAGTTTTATTAAATCGGATCCAAACTATAACGAAAGAAAAAAAAATATTTTAATGTTAAGCTCTTGAATGTGTTGCCCTGGAGATAAGAATACGAAACTGTATATTTATCTTCAACATTTATCTTTGAAATATACTTACTCGTATTTTTAACTGGTTAATAATTGTTTATGGCACAAAACTTTGTGTATAGAATTACAATTAATAATGCACTTCCTATAATTGTGTAGTGAGTAATTGTCATGTACCCAGATAATTTACACCAGTTTACTTGCAATAGACATACTTATGATTTTGTCACTTTGATTTCTATTGGAAGAACAAAACCAAATAGCTTCCATTTGTCTCAGAGGCACCACATTTGAATGACATGTTGTAAAGATAACCTATGAGTTTTGTATAACTATTACTACAAGCGAACTTTTGTGTGTAGGTACAGAAATATTCTATTTTATATCAAGCGGGTCTGTGTCTAGCTAGATCATATCGATAAAATGATAGTTTCGTTTAGTAACTATTTCCTTTTATTTCTTAAACATACCTCATCCTCCTGAGGCTTGAGGGGTCATAATATGCTACGTCTAAATATATAGCTCAAGGTACTTTTATTAAAAAGTAGTTATTGAAGAATGTTTTTATATTACATAGGATTAAATTGACTTGTTAAAGAAAGTGACATAATTTTGCTTATGTCTGGCACAATTAGATGGCAGTGTATCCAATATTTTCAAGTAGTGTTATTTTGGTTGATAATTTCCGGTTATTTATAACGATAATAGCAGATAAAATAGTTAAAATGAAATGTGTAATAAATGCAGACATCTGTCTATTTAAATGGATCTGAAATAAGCTATTCAACTAAATTGATTCAATTTGAAAATAGTTCCAAATTACATCACTGATTTTTTTCGAAAACATTCTCATAGTTTATTTATCCATTCTCGGAAATAATACAAATAAATTCAATAAATAAATAAAATATGAGACGGTATTTATTTTTATCTGCTTTTATTCATTGAAATTATGTATTTTTATTATGAAGTGCCATGTGTTAAACTGTAAACCTATTTAGACCATAATTATAGTAATAATCAATCTTAGGATTAGCTCTCGGTAATGAACTATATTATCAATTTAGTATCTCTGGTATAAACACTGCGATAGATAAGCTATTTGGAGATATTTTTTATGCAAAGATATATGTGTATATGGGCGCAAATTAATATATAATGATTATATTGTTACGAAAATGTTAATAATATTTAAGATTGATATTTAAATAACTATTTGTGAACACAGAACTGAGAACTTCACTACTTTACAATATTAGTCACTGTACTGGCTGCTTAACTGTTTTATAAAGTATTTAATTTATCGCTTAGTTATTAAGATAACTCCAGAAACTTTCAAAGTAAAATCAATTAGTATTAAATAACATTATTCTGACACTTATTTTTACGGTAATAAATAACATGCGTTTATATTTGCATCCTGTTGATAGCGCCATCTGTTAACAATGTTGTAAAGCAGCGTTTGGTTAATAAGATAAATTTGTTATTCGTGTAAAATAAATCATTTGGTGTTGTGCAAAATTAATTACAATATTAATGTCGATTTTTGATTAGTTTTGTACAGTAATTTCAATTATATGTTGAAAAGGAAGTGGCAGTTGTTAAAGTGATGACGGTTAGTTTATAAAAAGGACTGTAACTCGCATTTTAATTCAATTCTGTGCTAGAAATCAACTGATAATAAACCAAGTAATATTACGTGAGTGTTTTTATTATGGAGTCTGGACGCCATAACCCTGGCGTATCGCTGACAGCAGCGGTTGGATAAACGCCCCCTAAGAGACTTCGGGGTCTACAGTTGGCGCGAGAGTGATGGGTCTCTTGGCTTGGCCGCCATTACCAATGATGACCTGAAGACTGATGCGACAAGCGCTTGGAAGCGGTTTGGCGCTAGTCAACCCTGATCGGAGACCACACGGTGTGTCGGAGTTATGGCGAGCACGTCTACACTTCACGTGAGGCCACGTGCGAGCGAGAGCAACAGAGCGACTACGACGGGGTGCACGCAGCGGGGTGTGCTGTGGCGTGAACGCTGTTCTGCTCTGAGTGCTACCAGAGGTTGCAGATGCGGGTTGTTGATGCACTGACCACAGGTATTTATCCAGAACTGATTTGATTAGAGTTTTTGAGAAACATCCTAATTTTATAAATTATGGTGCTTACACGATTACCTACTGTCCCCGTAAGGATTACCAGAAACATTATATATACAGTCAAAATTACGAACGTAACACCCCAAATAGAACTTATAGGTAACTGTTGTTTATCCATGTTTGGTACATAGCAGTGCTACTGTGCTTATAGTCATGTTATGCCGTCGGCTGGGGCTCTTGTCTGTTTATTAATCGTTAGGCCATGTCGGCAACTTTCTGTAAAACTTACTTATCTACACAAGAAAGAGAAAATAGCTTTGTTGTTATGTGGTTCTACTGATGTAATTATTAGTAACGAACGGTATCACTGCCCTTTTCAAGTTGAAGCTCTGATATAGATGCATTGTATAAATTACCTGATTTGCTTTCAGTTTAAATAAGCTAATCGATGTGCTGAATATTAATTCTATTGGTAGTCAATAGGTTATCTCAATAGTAAAACATTAAAGGAATCGAAACATTATTTATAGCCCTTGGTTACACATTACATAAGGCTAACTAACTGCATTACTTATGGCTAGTGCTCACGGTGCGATTATATGAAGCCTCTCTTAATAAATGACTATCCACCAGAAAAATAATTATTTGCATAAAACCAGTAGTTTCACAGATAAGTGCATTCAACAAAACAAACTTCAGTTTTATTATATTGGTACAGATATATATTCAGAAGGTAGATATAAAAGTAAATTTGTGATACACATTTTAAAGCTAATTTTGTAAAGTTACGAAATAGGTTTTATTATATATTTGTGGACTCTGTAGGTGCCTACATGATTTCATTTTAACATTGTTGAAGTTGTTACTGTCAACTTGCAGCTCGAGTTAAGGTTATATAATAAGACAAGGGAACCCAACATATCTTAATATTTGTCGCTCAATTTTATACCTGTATAGAATGATTTATTCTGACCATGATAAGTCCTTGCTTAACCCAAACTACTGAAGCTAGAAACATGAGATCTGGACAGTAGATTTCTTTATGGACATATGCACTCACTTAGGTTTTATAAAAGTCCACCTCTAAGCATTTTAGGTTGAAAGTCTTAAGGTAGGTGACTGCTAATCTTGTATAAATACCAAGCTTTAGTGTTATACTCGGTAAATACAATTTAATTTATTTGTGAGTTCATTTGCAAACTTAGTTGCATCTATATTCAAGATGACAACTAGTGATAAACCAATAAAATTTAGTGCCAACCTTATTGCTTAGCTCTTTTGGGACGCAAGACAGTTAGGAATATGATTATTAGGATAATGATAAGTGGGTTTAAAGAACATGTGACAATCCATATTATCTCTTTTCCCATTTAGCAGTATTTATTCTTAGCCAATAAAAGTAATTGTGTCCACTACTCATGCTTTATTTCGAAGTCAGTTGTGATTAGTCAGTTTACAATACATAAAATTCAAGTTGAATTACATAGTGAAAGAGTAGACAAATGATAACTAAAAACATTCATTTCAGAAAGAAAGGTCTATTTTTATAAATAAAATGTTGAATTAATTATAAAATACCAACATCTGAGTGTCTTTATTAACTTTTATGGTTTATTGTAGTAAATTTATAAGCTGAGTGGAATCATTTTTCGAAATAAGACGGCACTACTCTTGCTTTGTAATATTGGTAGCTTGTGAATTTCTATTTTATGGCTCAGTTGGCAAACAGTTCAACCATTTCACAGCTTGCACTATGCCTAAAAATATTCAATATTGGATTAAACATGTTCTTACATGAGTAATAATTATAGAACTAGTATTTTCGAAATCCTTGTATCTGCATGGTTTGAAATAATTTCATATTTATCATCAACATTCCGACTGTTCACGGCTGAACATAGGCCTCTTTGTTCTTGCCATTTTGTTTTCCTGTTTGATGTGGATAAAACTTATTTTGAATATATTAAGTTTTAACTGTTTAATCAAAACTGCAAAATATGGGTATCGCGATAATTTTATATTTGATTATCTAAAATGGCACTGTCGGACAGAACCTGAGAAAAATCAATGTCTTTTGTATTTTAACTTATGCGTAAGATATGGGCTCCAACACTGTTGTAGCTAAGATAACTATAGACCAATGCACAGGTTGAACATGCCTGATATATAGATATAAATATAGCTTAATAGACCGCACCACTTTGTACAGAGTAGAATTTTATTTCATCTACAGCTACGAAAGTTCATGGAACTAATATTTGGGTGGGAAATGTTGCCCACCACCTGTCTTTTGAGTGTTGCAGGTTGATGACATCCTAGCAGATGACCTGGGCTTAGTGTGAAGAGAGGATGGACGAGCGGTCCTTTACTGATTAATAGGTAAATGTATGGATGACGGTGGCCCACCCTTTTGACGTCAGTGGTTTTGTGTGTGGGCTACGCGCACACATGCCGCATGAGTGCTGTACTGAGCTGGAGTCAAGCATTGTTTGCTAACCTTTGTTGCTGATCAACATCAACAACTGTATGAGCAGCTTGACCGTATGGGCGGAGGATTCGTCAGATACCGATTTACGTGGGGGGTCCTCTACCTCCTCCACAGTCGTTGTTGGACCTATGTAATTGCATTGTATTGATATAGCTGATCATGACGAACGATGATCATTATTTTATGTATATGCATTGATGTGTTTATGAGGCAAATTTTGCATTTATGTGTTGAGTAAAATTTTATTTTTCCTATCCAACATCCTTCCCAAAACGCTGGCTGGCCACCATGCGTATCCTTGATCCTGGTCTTGTTGGCTAGATCCCGTGATGGGTGATGCCGTGTGTGGCTAGATCCCGTGATGGGTGATGCCGTGTTGGCTAGATCCCGCGATGGGTGATGCCGTGTGTTGGCTAGATCCCGTGATGGGTGATGCCGTGTGTTGGCTAGATCCCGTGATGGGTGATGCCGCGTGGGCTAAATCGACCCTATGTGGGTGATGCCTGTGGGCTAGATCCCTATGTGGGTGATGCCGTTTGTGGGCTAGATCCCTATGTGGGTGATGCCTGTGTGCGCTAGATCCCGTAATCGGTGATGCCGTAATCGGCTTAGCCATGGGTAAAGCATTGTTTGTTAGATCCCGTGATGGGTGACGCATGCCTCAGGCTTAGATCCTATGACTAGGTGAAGCCTTGTAAATAACTTTTAGTTCATTCTGTATGATAAACGCTTATTTATGTAATTTTTATATTCCTTATTTTTGTTTGTTATGCTGTTTATTCTGTAACCGTTAAATAATCAGCGCGAGGAGCGCGCTGGATCAGAATGGCCGTATGGGCGCAAATTAATATATAATGATTATATTGTTACGAAAATGTTAATAATATTTAAGATTGATATTTAAATAACTATTTGTGAACACAGAACTGAGAACTTCACTACTTTACAATATTAGTCACTGTACTGGCTGCTTAACTGTTTTATAAAGTATTTAATTTATCGCTTAGTTATTAAGATAACTCCAGAAACTTTCAAAGTAAAATCAATTAGTATTAAATAACATTATTCTGACACTTATTTTTACGGTAATAAATAACATGCGTTTATATTTGCATCCTGTTGATAGCGCCATCTGTTAACAATGTTGTAAAGCAGCGTTTGGTTAATAAGATAAATTTGTTATTCGTGTAAAATAAATCATTTGGTGTTGTGCAAAATTAATTACAATATTAATGTCGATTTTTGATTAGTTTTGTACAGTAATTTCAATTATATGTTGAAAAGGAAGTGGCAGTTGTTAAAGTGATGACGGTTAGTTTATAAAAAGGACTGTAACTCGCATTTTAATTCAATTCTGTGCTAGAAATCAACTGATAATAAACCAAGTAATATTACGTGAGTGTTTTTATTATGGAGTCTGGACGCCATAACCCTGGCGTATCGCCGACATGTACGTGTACTTTGTGTGGTTAAATTGTAGGAGATCATGGCAATAATGATTAAAATGGTATTTAATCATTCTAGGTGCTTGAAGGGTTTTGTTTATTTATTTTAAACAATACCTACTTACATGTAAGCTTACTATTTTTATACCAAACCTCTTACGAATCGTCAAATCTTAATTATAATGAAACTGAATGAACCAGATACCTAACGTAAAATACGTAAAAAAAACGAATTGAAAACGACGTCAGTGTTCTGATTGTGTAAATGGAATGAAAATAGCCACAATCACATGATACAATTGATAAATTAAACTGAAATTGATTAAATTAAATAAGATATTCTGCTTAAAATAATAAGTATTTTTATAAGTACATTGATGTTTTTAAGTGTTGCGACCTAAATTAATAAATCTAGGTATGTATATTTGACTTATAGATATTGAAATATTAACAGACTGGTCCGAATTTTAACTTATTTTAACTAGTGTCTGGTTTGACTTTCTACACGACTATTTATTATACCGTTTCTTACCAAGAGTACTTTTACTGGCATTGGCGTCTAGTTTAACTTTAGGCAGTTCACTGACTATTGGTAACATAAATAAACTATTAACTAAATTGGTTCATTCTTGATTACAAGTTATTTATTTATACTTTTGTACTGTTTGTACCTGCAATACATTCAGGTCAATTCAGTTTATAGCATTCCATACTGTATAACATTTACGGGTGGTAGACTTACAATTAGGAAACAATTATTATGGAACACTTTTAGGAGAGGAGCAGTTTAGTAATTTACTATAATAGTCTATATATTATACCTAGGTGCATTTGATATATTATAGTTAAAAGATGTATTATAGTAACATGTTTTAATAGGGTCTGCTGCATTTTTTATTCTAAATTGATAACATTTTAGTGTATTAAATTTATAGTTTTTCCTACGGTTAATTTTTGTGGAATATAATAAAGAACTTTGTACTTATAGATAGCTACGATTTATAGATTAATAACGTTTAGATATTCTTTGATGACATAGTAGCTTTTACAGATAACATTTTTTTTTGTTTTCTTACTAAAGTATTTAAGTTAAATTTTAAAATACATATACAAAGAAAATAAAAGGGCGGTCTTACTCTAGGTTAGAGGTTCTGATAACCATACACAGCATTACATATAAACTTATTCTAAACAAGGATCGATAATGTAGGTAGCATTGATGATATGAAGGTATCTGTAAATATCTATAATAATGTGATAACATCGATTTATTCATTGATGATTAAATAGTTTACGATGATTGAATTATTATTGATGATTAACTTACCGATGGTTAAGAAGTTGATGATAATGCTGGCAATGAAGTTGATAATGATTTTGATAATGATTTTGATAATGATTTTGATAATGATTTTGATAATGATTTTGATAATGATTTTGATAATGATTTTGATAATGATTTTGGTAATGATTTTGGTAATGATTTTGATAATGATTTTGATAATGATGATATTGATAATGATTTTGATGTTGATGATATTGATAATGATTTTGATGTTGATGATATTGATAATGATTTTCATGTTGATGATATTGATAATGATTTTGATAATGATTTTGATAATGATTTTGATAATGATTTTGATAATGATTTTGATAATGATTTTGATAATGATTTTGATAATGATTTTGATAATGATTTTGATAATGATATTGATAATGATTTTGATGTTGATGATATTGATAATGATTTTGATGTTGATGATATTGATAATGATTTTGATGTTGATGATATTGATAATGATTTTGATGTTGATGATATTGATAATGATTTTGATGTTGATGATATTGATAATCATTTTGATGTTGATGATATTGATAATCATTTTGATGTTGATGATATTGATAATCATTTTGATGTTGATGATATTGATAATCATTTTGATGTTGATGATATTGATAATCATTTTGATGTTGATGATATTGATAATCATTTTGATGTTGATGATATTGATCATATTGCCTACGAACTGCTGAAGTCTTTCGCCTTGTTCTAGCCTGGACTCATGTGCAGCAGGTGTGGGGCTAGATAGTATCAAGGAGATTGACCGTTGTTACTTGTCTATTTAATGTGAAAGGAAAGGCAATGGCAATGAGTGTATTAGAATGAAAGTATTGTCCTAGTATTACACTACTGTTATTATACAAGTTGGTACCTGTATACTTGTAAATTAGTGAAATCGAATTTAATTATTTAACTCGGTTGTGAATTTAAATTATTTATTTTATTTCATTTATTTATCAGCCATAAGCAGAATTACCTATTTTAATTTTTTATTCTTCAAACCTTTACTGAAATTTTTATGCTTCGTAGTGACACCTTTTGTACTATATTAGTTTTGTCAATTTGTGGATGGACTGAAATTTTTATGCTTCGTAGTGACACCTTTTGTACTATATTAGTTTTGTCAATTTGTGGATGGATAATGCAGTGGTGTAATATTGTAAAATTAAACTGTACTTCTATGTAACATGTCTATTGTGAATGTTAATGATCCCTTCATAGAATAGTAAATACAATTTGTAACAATGGTATCAAAGCAGTTGACACGGAACTTATTTCTAGACTCGCAAAATGAAACCGTAATTACTGTAAATATGAGTCCATTTAATTTTTGTGTAATTGTTTCGTACAAATGGATTGCTGTTGTGATACTATTCTTATAATTGAACTTACTTAGATGACGACGTAAGTCAGTATAGCCGTAGCGGACGTAACGATACTATAGTTTTTAGATGGCTTTAATCAATATGGTAAGAATTCATTGTTACATAATACAGGGCGCCAGTCGGGCGATTGTTTAGTAAAGTGTTATTTAATTTATTGTACTTCGAGGACGAAGTAATTGTCAGTCTGGCCGTGAGAGATATGTAATAATATCTAGGCTTTGGGCTGAAATTACTGATATCCAAGTATTTATACATAATATGTAAGAGGATAGTGGCAACTAAATGACACTGACATGACGTTTGACAGTTAAACTGTCAAACGTGTAAATAAGGTGTACCTATATAAGTCGACAGGCTCGGCTAGTTCGTCCTATTCTCCTTCGACGACGGCTCAGGTACGATATGGTTCTGACTATTTAATTGCCACTGTGTTCCAATATTCCGTGTTGCTTGTTCTTTTGTTTCATCATCTAGGAAACAATGTAAGATAGTGTAATCATTATCTTATTGATATTGTGTTGTGGGTAGTTTGATCGTTTGTGAGATATTATAGATTGTAATATAGGATAGAATAATATACTGTGGATCAAGTCGTATCAATGAGATTCATTAGGTATATACCTGTGGTAAACATTTAGTAAATTGTATTGATGCTAAATAATGCTTATTATGTTCTGTTGTAAGACAGACCTTTCTAGTAATATAAAACTACCCACAACATTGATATTTGATATAAATTGGCTGTACCACTGTTTGTTATTTATTGTTATATATATAGTTATTGAAAAGAATGATCAAGAGTTTTATTGCCCGTTCTTTCTCTTGGTTCTATGTCTTTGCTTTGCGAACTGGGCTGTAAATGTAAATGTAGAATCACGACGTAATCTAAAGATATATCCTTGTGCCAAACTGAATAAATGAAAGTATGATTTGATAGTTGTCTCTTTTATTTATCAAAACTGTCTCTACAGTATAGGAAGCTTCCCTGATTCTGACAACCGCGCCACACTTAGTATATTAAACGCCTTATTGTTTTTGTTTGTGGCGAATCGCGTTGTTGACGTTCGTCAATTAATTGATTGAAAACAGAAAACATTATTTTGATAATCATACAAGAGAGCTCTTGTTCCTAGTTTTGCCATATATTATGTTGTGGAAGAATTAATTTGTAAAATATCGAATAGGGAAGGATAACAAGTATACCTAATTTGGAAACAGTTTATAATCCCAAGTAAAAGGCGGACCTCTTTCTGAGCTTCTTAACAGAGAACCTTAATAATTAAACTTTACCCTAATCAAGAATTTTAAACTGGGAATTTCCTAGTCGTAATTATTTTTATCAGTAATGGGCGTGTATCCGACCATTTATAGTTTATACAAGGTTATATAGCGGGTCTTACTCGCGATAAATCTTATATTTAAGGCATAAATACCTCGGTTTTTTGCCAACGTTTCGGCTGACTTGCTTCAGCCGTGGTCTATTATTAGCCGGGTAATTTATAGTTATTGTAAAATGTATGCTTTCGGTGTATCTAATTATGGAAATAAATAAATCAGAAGGCCACGGATAGTTTTTAAGTACCAGGTATTAAAAAAATTGACTATTAATACTGACCTGGATAATAAATAGCTTCTTTTCTAACAGCGTACTTCGCTTCAGGGATTCTCAGCGTGCAGATGAACTCCGCGGGTGTCGGGAGTTCTGCATCATTCAGCGTGACCGACGCCACTGCGGAAAACCTCCCGTTCAACTCCGTGACGTGGTGCCGCACTGGGAGATGCCTGGTGGGAACAAAGCAATGCATGTGTGAATGCGATTGTTTTTAAAATTATATTTTTTATTCGTGGAGTCATATTAGGATTATGTCACTTTACATTGTTTTTCAGGATATGGAACACATACAAACCTAAGCAAAGGTATATGGTGCATACCGAAACACGATTTAATATAAAGCTATTGATCGTAATAGTATAGAAATTCAAACTTTCGTGGCATTAAAGAAGGCTAATAAAGGCCAGTAAGTTTGAATTCCTATATCAGAAATATTTAATTTCGCAAATGAATGAAGTACTTTATTATGACTGAAGTGCATTTTGGATATTGTATAACAGACTAGCAGCTATCACATTGTTTATAAAAGAAACATTTATCCAGCCTGCCTGTGTTTGTCTGCAGGGTATTTCATAGGTACGTAATTACAAAAAAGTGACCATTAGACCTGCTGTGCCATCTGTGCAAATAATATCAACTCGCCGCTACTTATTACAAAAAAAACTTAATTTAAAGTTCTATATAACATATTTTCATAAAAAATGTGGTTACTATAAGGTTCTCAACTTTCTAATTTAACTTTGTGTTACCAACATTACAAGTAGAGACCACATATTTGCAGTAACAATGAAGTATTCGTACCTCGAGGGAAATATGTCTAAGACTAACAACGAAATTTAATCAAAAGACAATGCTTTTAAAACTAGTGTAACAGAGACTGTTTAATTTAAACTATTTCAAGTAATTTCTGTTAGTTTTATCTCTGTGCATCTGTACTGTACGCGAGCTAGAATGCAATATGTTTTCATAGATAAGAATGTTCTGTACATTGAGTGACATATATACGAACTAAATAAAGAACTGAGATAAAAGAGTAGGTTTTTGCACTGTGTGAAAATGGTGTTTATTATCAACATATAATTATGTAAAGAAAAATATGGAAACAGCAGGAAATAAAGCTCAGTAGTTTGCCATAAGAGAGGCCTATATTTAGCGATGGTACTTCAGCATTCTGATAATGATGATGATAAATTAAAAAAAGATGAAAAAATCACTTTATCAACTAATTATATTTGCTAGAAACTGAATTATTTTGTCAGGTCTTTAAAATATCATAATCACGTTGAAAACTTAGAACTGACTTGATAGCTCATTTAAAAAGCTACTAAAATTTAATATTTCCTCATAAAAGTTCTTAAGTAGTTGCATCTCTTTTACGCTTAAGGGAATCGATAGAGAGCTAATATTCGAGGTCATTGCCTGCACTCAGTGCCTTTATAAAGTTGGGAAAATTCTTTGCTGATATTGAAAGTAATACCGCTGAAACTTATTTTTAGTTTAATATATTTGATGTCATATTATGATGAAAATTTTTGCAGATTGTCGTGGGTTTTGTATCGGGCATTTATTATCTTTGGTTGTGGTTCAAAATGTAACTGACCCATACAAACATAGTATATTTGCAAGGGGACGGACAACTTGACATCTAATTCTCTACCGTGTCTGGTCAGCGTGGGATAGAAGGCCAAATTCACCTAAAGAGTTCTACTGCGAGCTAAATTAGGAGAGGCTGGTGTCAGCAGTGGACTGCCAATAGCTGCGAAGAAATTATTATCAGTATCATCAACATTTATCTAACACTAGTTGTCCTGACAGACACATAATCACAGCCTAAGGAACTTGAAATTTTGGACAGAGAGAAAATTTCAAAAAACGTCTTTTCAATGTTTCACTACTAACAAGATAAGTAAGGTTCCTTGTTAGAAAATCCATCAGTCTTATTTTGTAACAAGCACTAAGCAAGTACAAGTATTAGCTAGTTACATAAAAAGTTAGCCATCTGCACATTTATTAATGGTGCTATATTTTATGGATCGTTACCAAAAACCTGGCTTTTCGAAGACAACACCTGTCTCCTCGTGAAGACGGTTAGTTTAACCTATGCCAAAACCGAGCCAAAGAGTATTTCAACTTTTCTTTTGAATATTTACCACACTTTGATTTCTTCTTCAAACAGAATTTGTATCTAAGTTTTATGATATGGAGTGCCGATAGCCTAATCACCTAGTTTATTTAGTGAGTTCTTTGTAGTTTTCACCTTTCAACTAGTATTTAAGAATATGTCACAATGAGGCTAACATATTTTTTTTAATAAAAGCCACACTCCGCCTCCTATCCAAGTGGTGACCTGTGCAGTCGTTGCTTAACTTTGTCGACCACACATCCAAGTGGTGGCCTGTGCAGTCGTTGCTTAACTTTGTCAAGCCAAGTCACACTAGGATGCTCTGAGTAGTGTAGGTTGTATATGTTTTCTTACTTTGCTTCCGTGATGCTGAAAGCAAGCAATGTGACACTACTATGAAAGGCTGAAGCATGTACATATTTCTACTGCAATTTTGCTTGTCGTCCATAACGTACATTACCAAAAAATATTCAGTATCGTTGAGACGCCGCTATGTTAAAATATGTATACTGTAAAGTAGGTCTCCCCCGGGGTGGACTGACGATATTATTCCGATCGTGGGATGCGGGTGGATGCGGGTGACTGAACATCGGTATATGCGGAGAACCTTGTGAGAGGCCTTTGTCCAGCACTGGAACTCTATCGGCTGAGATGATGAAACTATTATTCAAATACACATTAATAGAACCTAAGTACTGGTCATTTGATTCATTAGATTCGTGTCGTTGCTATGTGGGTATTGTGTAAAATAACAACTCAATAATTCTTCATTCACCCGTCGTAGCGAAATGAACAGTAATTTGGTTTTACTGCTAAAAATAAACTAACATGTAAGAAAACGTAACGTAAAATTTATTTCATTTTGTTCAGGTGTTCTTGGATCTCGTAGTTTCGACCCTAATTTAATCATAAATAAGGTATTCTGGTGCGATGTAGAGATGACATTAAGTGTCATAATAAACATTTGAGTAGGTTTAACACTCTCATAGCGTGTTACAATTGGGGATCCTTTTCGATACTAAACATATGCTATACGTATACAACCAAAGAAGCTATATTATTAGCTATATTTTCTAGGACGATTCTCCAGAATTCTGGTGGTTACATAAATCGGATTGCCACTGCTTTTGACATAACAATAACAATATTTACGAAATTACTTTTGTTCTCTACAAATAAGATTGGCAAAAGGGGTATTCCTATTGACATGTACAGCGCCAGCGGTTATTCTAGATAAGTATATTTGATGCTAAACTATGCTGCGGATTTACCCTCGTCGGGCTTCTTATGTTTTATTCGTATGTTACAGAGAAACTTAATAAAGTTTTATATTTTCTGATACATATGCTAACAATATTATACTATTATTCTTGTATTCGCGAAGGGGCAGGCCATGTTACAATATATGTATACAAATCGCATAGATGTGTGTATTACACATCTATGCGATTTGTATATTGTCTACGACACATTGTCGTAGACACGTTACTAATAGTAACACTAATAAATAATCACATCACTACAATCGTGTCACAACACTACGGCGCCTGCGCACGGGAGCGCGCGCCGTCATCTGTCAGCCATCAGAAGCCCAACGAAACACACGTTCAAATATCTTTCGCTTGCGCTGAATATTGTCGGGCATATTCACTTTTGTATAGAACCAGTTACTACGAAATATAGTATACAGTCCACTGCCTAACACCTTTTATTTATAACTGGCTCGAACATGGTCCTTCTACGCCATCTACGAAGGTGAAAAAGTCGAGCGTACGCGTCGTGATCAAGACCGCCGCCATATCAGCTGTCAGTGAAAATCAACGGACTCAGCGGCGGCCTTCTAGAAATATCTGCACGACGAGGACAACGACGATCGACGAGCCATGACGGTGTCAGCGCGGCGCATCGCAGCCTCAGGATAACAGATAATCAGACCAATTAATTTTTCCCTAATTTCACATCCAACTTTTCAAATTGCAACAGCAATTTTGAATCAGACCTTTCAGACTCATCTATTTACAATACTTATGTTGTATAACTAAGTAAATATCCTTTGCAATCAAAAATAAGCAAAAATATTCAGAAAATAACATCATCACAAGCTCACTTGTAAGTCCCTGTCATCTAACTTCTCATTTGCTTTTTCTCAGTATTAAAATCTTACTTATATCATTTACAGCATCTCAATTGCTTGCCGTGCAGCCGGGACGTGCTTATTTTGCCAGCCGCCAGTCTCAGAAGGGAGGCACCACGTGGTCGCATGTGCATGCGCCCTAGGCCTTCGCCCTCCACGTGTTATCTGTGCACCCACGCTTTGCACAGCCCTACTTTCTGCCGCTTGCTGCACTGCACGCTATCATATAAGTATTGCACAATTCTTTTGCAAGAAGTTTGTGACAACATCATTGCCTGCTCATATTTTTCATTTCTAGTGCAACATTGTGTGTCCTTCATTCACAGCAATGGCCACTAAAGTTAACAAACCTGATAATACAGAATTAATTAAACAACGTGGCATTGTAAAAAGGAAACTCACATTGTTTAAAAAGTACATCAACTTAATTTTGCCCAATGAGTCATTAACAGATATTCAGGTCATTGAACTAAAAAACAGACGGTCAGACTTCAAGTCTATACACAAAACCTTTCAGGAAATTCAAACACTGATTGAATTAAACGCTGACTTTTCAGAGTTCACCGATGAGCCAGACCCAGAAAGTGAGCAGTTTGAAAATGAATACCATCTGCTAGTGGCACAGGCTTCTCAGCTGATTCAGTTGAACGACAGGCCGGTAACTAATCCAGAATCAGACAAGGATAACTCAGGTGGGACCAAATCATTTATTAAACTACCCACAATTGACTTGCCACACTTCTCGGGTGATCATCATGATTGGCTTGAGTACAGAGACACATTTCAATCACTCATTACTAGTCACAATACACTAGACAACATTCAGAAGTTTCATTACTTGCGTTCCTCACTATCGGGCAGAGCATTACTAGTTATTAAATCATTAGAAATGACAGGTGACAACTTTGAGGTGGCATGGAGATTGTTGTGTGAAAGATATGACAACAAACGACAGTTGATAGGAAATCACATTCATGCATTATTCAACATAAATCACATTCAAACAGAATCCTCCCTGTGTTTGAGACAATTACTTGACACAGTTAAGAAAAACCTCAGTGCATTAGCCACATTAGGTGAAAAAACAGAATACTGGGATACATTAATTATACATTTAGTGTCTTGTAAATTCGACCCAAACACATTAAAATATTGGGAAGAATACAAAAACACACTCACAGACATGCCCACACTTTAGTGCCTGAGTAAGTTTTTAAGCAATCGTGCTGATGTATTAGAAGTTCTAGAACAATCAAATGTTAAAAACAACAGCAGATCAGATACTCAAGTGGGACAAAACACAAAGTCATTCGCAAAAATGAACACATCAAAAGTACCCACATGTCCATTTTGTAAACAGCATCATCTAATATTTTCCTGTGAAAAGTTTAGACAGATGCCCATACAACAAAGGATCACAGAGGTTCAGAAATTAAATATCTGTTCCAACTGTTTACACCCTGGTCATGACAACAAATCTTGCCGAGGAAGGACATGTAAGCACTGTGATAAAAAACATAATACACTTCAATCATCACATCAATTTGCAAACTCATTACTTCACATTTCACAGAATATTTTCCATGCTTCTTCACAGTTGCTACCAGTCCCTGAAAGTCATGATCAGTAACCATAGGGGTCGTGGTAGTCAATAAAGAGTCATACATATGCATCTATGTATGCCTTGCAGTTCTAGCTGTCAATCTGGATCAGTTACCGACTTGACGAACAAATCTTATATAGCATCACTAAATACATTCAACAGCTGCCGAGGAACCTGACATACATTCACAATTCCAGATCATTCAGACATTCATTTTCAGACTGTTCAGTTTCAGACTTCACAGTTCACAGATACATGCACATTCAGGCAGTGGCTCCACTTGTAGTGGTGTCAAATGTTGTCACAGATTTCTAGCAAAGAATCACAACTTCATCAGCGGCAGTGCAGCAGAGCAAGGCATCACATTCACTTCATTCCCCCATAGTATCAACACTATGGTGGGTTATGGTGAGAAACAGTCAACAGACGGCTCCTTAGGCAGGTCTAAGGCTTGGCACACCGCACACATGAGGCATTATCTCAATATATATACTCTTTCTCACTTTCTAGGTCTTAGACGCCTCTCTTCCAGCCCGTCTGATTCACTCTCTGCCCCCCACTCCATTTCACTTCTTAATTGGTCAACCATTGTCTGTATCCTGAGCCACCACTGGCCGACTGCAATGCATATGAACATTATGTACAAGAAGCCAAATTTCACAGATCCAGACCAGATGGCATGAGTCATTGACAGCTGCCATGATGCGCGTCCACCTGCCCGTTGCGTCCTGGGACGAGCAACACGGCTCCAACTGGGGCCTGACGGAGTCACAGAAGTGGTCCACATCAAGACCAGCACCATCAGAAGAGCATGCAACCCACTCGTTTGCGGCCCGGCAGAATGTCTACGACACATTGTCGTAGACACGTTACTAATAGTAACACTAATAAATAATCACATCACTACAATCGTGTCACAACACTACGGCGCCTGCGCACGGGAGCGCGCGCCGTCATCTGTCAGCCATCAGAAGCCCAACGAAACACACGTTCAAATATCTTTCGCTTGCGCTGAATATTGTCGGGCATATTCACTTTTGTATAGAACCAGTTACTACGAAATATAGTATACAGTCCACTGCCTAACACCTTTTATTTATAACTGGCTCGAACATATATTACACATGTTTAATACTATTTGTATGTAGCATAGTTTAAGGCTATTTGTTTGAAATAGAATTAGTTTTTATTATAAGTCAAATCGATTAGATCGATTGAGTAACATTTTGTTTAGTCTATTGAAAATTTCTGACAATGGTCACACTGAACTGTCACTTCCGTTCGCTTCCCGTTGAGAAATTACCACGTTGTCGTCTCGTACGTAAAATATCGCCTTTTGAATTAACGCGAATTGAATTAAATTGAGTAAACCGCTTTGAACGCCGCCTGATCTAGTGCTGGCAACGGTAAATTGATTGTGAACTATTGATTGACATTTGTGAAAACTGTGAATCTGGTATCGACTTCCACGTGCCAACGTGTCCTGAAAACGTCGCGTTTGAAGCTTAATAGCTAAGTATAAGATACTTCATTCATTTATTTTGGCCAATGTACTTGTATGAATGTGTCTAATTTAGCTCAAGCCTGACATCAGCAAGGATAGCGGGTGAGTGAAACACAATATTGATATTGATTGATTTAAATTCATCGCTGTGCAACGCAGTGCATTGTGTCTGGATCATTGTCTATCGTGGTCAGGTAGATGTATTACATCTTCCACTGCGCACTTCTGATACACCTTCCTGCCTGGCTACGGTAATTCTAGACATAATTTTGGTAGCAGAGCGTGGTTGAAATTTAGCCGCTGTTGCATTACTGAGTATAAACTTAGATTGGTATGAGCTTGTATCTTATCACCTTGTAGACAGTATTGTAGTGTTTGTCAGGTCAGTTATTGTCTAAAATACATAATATTTAATTGTATAAGTTGACCTAGATAATTTGAAACACATTGTCACATAACCTCAATCAGTAATTGTTGATTTGTATTGTTGAAAAATCTAACTTAAATTTGTTGTTGCATTAATAAGTCAGTTTGTTTGGATACATAACAGCTGTATGTATCAATAAATTTAGTAAATTTAGTTCATTGCATATATTCATAAACATTGTAATAATCAAACTTGACCTTGCCACTTGGGCGGGTCACATTAATAAACTTTGTTTTGTTATAATATAGATAATATTGTTAGGTAACACATATTCTGTGCTTACTTCCTATTGTATATCATAAATAACACAGTTAGTCTGTCTGTTGCAAATAATTAATTAATTAAGTTGAAGTTTCAACTTTATTAATTTGTTATAAGTTATAACTTTGATAACTTTTGTTTTTGTTTCAATATACTGAAACCTATTAATTTTGTTGGACAGTAGATACCTGTCACTTGCCTTCACTTGCAGTAAACAGGCTAATACTTTGTTGGTTTCAAAGAATTAAGAAAAATTAAGTTTTGATTGTTAATTTTATTTAACGCTTGTCCGGGCTCTTTTGAATTTTGATTATGTCAGCTATCAAGGACTTGCGTGCGGCTGCTGGTGCTATTGCATCAGATTTGCGCTGGTTTGCCTCGGCCAATGCTTTAGTGAACCGGCCTGATCGCCAGCAGTAGGGTGTGTCACCTCTGTATAGCGAAAAAAAAAAAGTTTTATTTTTTATTTAATACCACTCAAAAGTTGTATTGCAACCATTATAACTAGAAGATGTTAAAATCTTTGTGATTTTAAACTACTTTTGGCTCGCTCAAGCTATTTGAATTTCTGTAAATAAGGAAAAATCAGTAAAAAGTTCAAGCTTTATTCAAATGTAATATTGTTGCATTTCACTATGCTACATAAAGTTATTATTATTAATCAATAAGAAAACAAAAATAATTAGTCCAAAGAATTTAAGCAATAATACTTAATAGTAAAACAATTATAAAAATGTTAATTATCAGAGCTTTAAAGGTAAAATGGCACTAATGAAAATCTTTCTTTGAATTAAATTTTGGCATTTTTGTCTTGAATTTTGCTTGCAAGCAATAAAGCCCTCCCTAGCCATTTGCCCTGAAATAGATCCCGCAGCTTCAGTCGTCAACTTAACACATCTTTCTACAGACTGCGTGTGGCATGGGAATTTCGGAAAGTCGAATTTCTTGATGTTTCCTTCGTCCACTATTTTCTGAAGCTCATCAGTTTTTAAATCACGCAACAGCGGAGGCTCTGTTAATATGACATTCTCGTCTTGCCAGTTAATAATGTCATAATAACTTTCACTCTTGAAGTTAATTTTAGGCACAACAAAGGTTCTTATGACCGTAGCTTGTCGTATCGTACGAGCTTTTATGATTCTTCTGCAAGCAAGTTCCCTTATATGCTTGTTGTTGTCAGTCATCATCGATAGTAACAAGTTTTCGGGGTGAGCAAAATATGCATTACGCTGTATTACGGGATCCAACACAGCTTTTATATCTTCGGGTAAATATCTCGAGCTTTTAATGAGGAACCACAAATTACGCGCACCATCTATACAGGAACTATTGATTTTTGTATTAAACCATGTTGGACAATAGCATTTGCAAATGTAATTAGCCATCACAACCAGTTCGTTTGTTGAATTTTCTGTAGAAACATAGAGTCGCAGTATTCTATTAGCAGTTGTGAGCCATCTAGCGTGCGACATCTTCCCAGGAAATCTTCTTGCTAACTCGTAGCTAACCGAGCCAGTCGACACTGCCAAACAAATATCGTATAAGTATTGTTGGTCTGTGCTTAGTTTTGTTCTCGATAGCTGCGGTAAACAAACTGAGATTGGTTCAAACTGTGTGATTTCTCTAAATTCACAAGTTTTAAGCATTTTGCCAATGGGGCCTGAAAAAGCACTCGGTCCTGTTGTCTTCCCATCTAAATGTTGAATTAAATGTCTCAATGGTAATTCGTTTGCATGTAGTTGGCAAATAAGCCACTGTAGTGGTCTTTGAAAGCGTTTTTCAAGTAGAACAATGATTCCATTCCTACGCCCAGTGTTAGTATTTGTTCCATCGCAACCGATTGCTACCAATGAATCGAGACTAATATTCTTTTCGGTTAGATATGAAAAAATTGCTTGCTCGATGTCCTTAGATGTTCCTGTAGATGGAGTTACATGGCCTAGATAAATGGATCCAGTTTCCTGAACCATCGTAATATGTTCTTCAACTCTAATACGGCGATATAACCTATTTTTATCTTTAACACAATATAACGTCTGGTCTTTCCGTCCGTCAAAGAATAATGCCTTTATTGTTTCCAACTTTCGATTTTCTAATAAAGTTCGTCTTCTTTTAACTCTCTCCCGTCTCAACTTGCTATGATCTATGAAAGTAGGAGGTGAAACCGACCATTTTTTCTTCATATCGCTTAGTGTCGCGGAAGCAATTGCTGCTCCTGCTCTATAAGATATTCCATATCGGTCACATATTTCAGACAGGTTCTCTAAAGATTGTGTACTGTTTTTTTTCTTTCTACCTTCTTTTGACGGCTTTGTTAGCTGGTATTCATCGTCTTCAGTTGAAGTAACAGAGTCATTATCTGATGAACTTATACAAACAGGTTTGGAAGTAGAGGGTTGCGGTTCAGAAGAAATTTGTTGTCTTTGTGACCTTTCATGCTTTTCCGAAGCTTTTTAGTGGCTTCTGCGTCGATGTTTCCGATAGCCATACGTCTAACTCTCCTCTGGTCTTCAAGAAATGTACGTTCTTTTGCAGGGACCGTCTTGTTTTTCCCACATTTGCAATTTGCTAAGTTCTTGCATTTACATGAAGCAATATCAAATAGTTGGGTAGATTTCGTGATAAAATCATGTATTTTATCTAAGTATGACTGACTTTTGGGTTCTCTGTCATAATTTTTCAATAACTGTCGATATTAATTGCAGTAAGACAATATTAGCTGACTTACTCTTACCTCAGTGACTGTTGGAATCGATGCTGTTTTCCATACGTCAATAATGGTTTGAACTACTTCGGAACAGATGAGTTTTGCCTGAGGTTCTTGATTATTTGAGAGCTTCTTTTCATAACGCAACCATTCATAATGTCTTAAAACATCTTCATAAGTCGGTAAGACATTACTTTTAATCTTCTCGGGAATTTTTTCGATAATACGTAGTTTTGTTTTATTTCGAGTCACTGATGTCATTATCGAACCGTAATTTCGATTGTGATATAAAATTATATTTAACACAAAAACGTACTGATTCTTAAACATTTAAATCGGCAACAACCAATTCTTATCAAGTCTCGCGACCGACTGACACGCATGACGCGGACTAACACGAACATCGCGGGCGCCGAGGCGGGGGGCGACCGCGCTCTCGTAAAACTTGTAATGTATAGCAAAGTAAATGTAAAATTAGCCGCTATATCACCTTATTGTATTGTTAACGACGCAACAATTAGGAATATAGAATAAAATTATCGTAAAAATGTGTTTAAGTGAAAACAAAAAAAATATGATTTGGGTGTAATTTACCGATTTTTTTAAAACTTCAAGGGCACTGAGCGAGCCATAAGTAGGTATATAAAAAAAAACTGTAAATGTAGTTTTCAAAGACTCTTAAAATAACAACTTTTGAGAGGTATTAAATGTGAATATTTAAAAGTTTGAAAAAATGACACACCCTAGCCAGCAGGCCTTACTTCAGAGGTACGAGCGGATTGATGATCGCCTGGCAAGTGTGGAACAGCAATTCCGCACTTTCAGCACTTGCTGTCTTGAAGTGTCAATCAATGATTTCACCGCTGACCAGCGAAATAAGGTCAGCGAAGACTATGCCCAGGTCTTAGACCTGTATGATGCTGTCTCCAATACTGCGAGACAACTAGTTGCCGATAGGGAAGGGCAACCCGGCCTGAAGCAGGAGCTTCCTAGGTCAGCACCGGGGCTGGTGAGTAGGCTCCCTACTTTGGACCTCCCCCATTTTGATGGCTGCCTAGGAAGCTACCTGGGCTTCATTAATTTGTTCGACAGCCTAGTCAATGATAGGGCTGACCTTCGGCCGGCACAAAAGTTGGCCTATCTAATGTCGGTTCTGGATGGGGAGGCTAAGGGCCTCATCCAGCATCTGCCCGTGTCTGACGAGGCGTACCAGATGGCTCGGGACCTAATCACCCGTAGGTACCATAATAAGCGTGGCCTCGCCGACACGCATATTGAGCAGATTTTGGGCTTGCCGACGCTCACCCGGGTCTCTGGGTTGCGCACCCAACTGTTGAACCCGCTTTTGGTGGCCATCAACGCACTTAAGTGCCTTGACCTGCCCGTGGACCAATGGTCCTATCTATTGGTGCACTGGCTAAGTCGCAGCCGCCCAAGGTCAAGGAGCAGGCTCGCGGTCACACCCGAGCCAATGTCGACCGGCGCCCTCCTCGCTTTGCGGTCACGCAGAGCCCAGCGGAGTGCTCCTACTGCAAGGTCACGGGGCACAGAACGGCCAGTTGTAGGGCATTCTTGGACCTTCATGTCGCCTCTCGTAGGCGCATCGCGAATGCCCGCCGCCTTTGCTTCTCTTGTTTGGGGTCCCACTACCAGCGAGACTGCCCAAATTCTCGCCCCCTGTCTTCACTGTGGAGGACAGCATTTGGACATTCTCTGCATGAATGCCAGAGAGGTAGGCCGCTTGTCCAACCAGCCGACGCCGCGCACGGCGGGCGGGTGTTTTGAAGGTGGCAGCCGAGGCTCACCGGCGCGTAGCCGAGAGTCGCCTCGCTTAATTGATCGCCGCTCACCCCGCTTGGAGAACCGTAGCGTGCGCACGCCTCCTCTCTCTCGCGCACCTGAATGTGCTGTTCAGCGTCACCAGCACCATGACTGCTGCCCCAGGTATTTGGCGGAGCGTCCCCGCCTTGACTCGCGCCCACCTCGTTTTGGGCGGGCGCGTCACTATGACCCCCCACAGATGGCGCGCGGATCGAGTCATCGCGCTTTTGAGGACTTCAAGCCGCACCCTCATTTTGACTTGCCAGGTCCTGGCCAACGGTCGCCGCCCAGGCAACAATAGGTCATTGACCCCTGCCCTATAACGCCAACCTCCCCCATTGAGACCGTTATCCTACCAACGGTTGCTGTTAGGGTC
Organism: Euclidia mi; assembly: GCA_944739405.2. Lineage (NCBI taxonomy): Eukaryota > Metazoa > Arthropoda > Insecta > Lepidoptera > Erebidae > Euclidia > Euclidia mi. Next base: position 2,918,515 of record OX123185.2, read on the forward strand.
TGGGGACCCACGGGGACCTCTGTTGTTGTCCGTGCTATATTGGACACAGGTTCACAAGGTTGCATTGTTTCCACTTATTTGGTAGGGCAGGTTAAATTAAATATGGGTTTATTTCCAAATTGTATTCGGGGCATAGGTGACGTAGCCTCTAATGTTGAAGGACAAGTTAAGGTTTTGTTTGGCCCTGTTGAATCTTCACACCCGAGAATTAAAACCTCGGCTATTGTGCTGAAGAATATTTTGGGCATGCATCCACAGAAACAGCTACCTGCTGCTGTGGTGAATTTGACATCGGGATTGGAACTGGCAGACCCCAAATTTGACACACCGGGACAAATCGACTTGTTGATTGGCTCTGATGTCCTCGGTGGAATTTTGATTGGTGGGAAACGGGTCTTGGTGCCAAATGGTTTGACTGCCATCCCGACCATATTTGGACTTGCTTTGATGGGACCTGTACCCCCCTCCACCTGAACTTGATAATTTGTTGGCTGTAGGCTCTGCTCTCTCTGATGCGGTTCAGAGGTTTTGGGAAGTAGAGGAGCCCCCTCAAGCTGCCCGTTTGAATCGAGAACATGAGGAGTGCGAGCTGTTCTTCCAGAACAACACTGGTCGACTCCGTTCTGGTCGGATCATTACGAGGCTACCGTTTCTGTCTGTTCGGCCTCCGCTTGCTGAGTCACGACCTTTAGCCGAAAAGAGATTGTTGGCTATGGAGCGCCGCATGGGTCGTGATCCGGAGCTCAGACAGAAGTATATTGAGTTCATGAGAGAATATGAACAGTTGGGACACATGTCTGTGTCAAATTTGGATTGGCGTTCGGTGGAGCACTACTTTCTCCCGCATCATGCGGTATTGAAGCCATCGACTGGTAAGCTGCGCACAGTATTTGATGGTTCTGCGCAGACTTCAACAGGCGTATCCTTGAACCAGTGCTTGCATTCTGGTCCCAAGTTGGTCAAGGACCTTTGTGACGTCATCACCAGCTTCCGGCGACATCAGGTTGTCTTTGTGGCCGACATAAAAATGATGTTTAGGCAGACGATTATCCACCCTGATGACCGTCGCTTCCAGCTGATCCTTTGGAGAGAGTCTCCTCGCGATCCCATGGTCGTCTACGAGCTCAATACGAATACGTACGGGTTAAGGTCAAGCCCCTACTTGGCAATACGTTCTCTTTGGGAGCTCGCAGACCGCGAAGGCTTGCGTTTCCCACGAGCCTCCGCCATCTTGAAGGACGATATTTACGTCGATGACATTTGTTCAGGCGCCTCCACAGCGGACGAGGCGATCCTCCTGCGGGACGAATTGATAGGTATTTTGGCCTCCGCTGGTTATGAGTTGCGCAAATGGATTTCCAACTCACCAGCGCTTTTGGAAGGCTTGCCAGAGGATCATCAGCAGGATCCACATTTGTTTGAGATTGTTGATAACCCCGCCATGATGGCTGTTCTAGGCGTTCAGTACAGACCAGTCCAAGACATCTTTACGTATAACGTAGACCTGAAATTGCCTTGCTCTTGGACTAAACGTCTCGTATTGTCTACTGTCGCCAGAACCTTTGATCCGAACGGTTGGATCTGTCCAATTATATTTTGGGCAAAATGCTTCTTGCAGAAGCTTTGGACAGCAGGATTGACCTGGGACGAACCCCTACACGGCACTCTTGTTGAGGAATGGACCTCTTTTGTATCCTCGCTTCCTGCCGTCAATGAGATCTCCTTGCCTCGTCCCATCCTTCCTCCCGGGAAGTACAAGGCCACCCTTCACGGGTTTTGTGATGCCTCGGAACGTGGTCACGCGGCTGTGGTGTACTTGCGCACAGTCAGTGCCTCAGGTCAGGTGAGAGTTTCCCTGATCATGGCAAAGAGCAAGGTCGCACCCCTTCGGACATCTCTGACCATCCCAAAAATGGAGCTCTCGGGAGCAGCACTACTTGTACGCTTATTGAACCACGTGTCTAACACTTTGGGTAAAAGCATTTGTATTAGTGGGACCTACGCCTGGACAGACAGCCAAATTGTACTTTGTTGGTTGAAGGCTTCTGTTCACACCTTGGAGGTATTTGTCGCTAATCGCGTTTCCCAAATCCAGAAATCCGAAGTCAAACTTGTTTGGAGACACGTGCCAGGTGAGCTCAACCCCGCTGATTGTGCCTCGCGCGGATGCTTGACGCCTAGTTTGATAGGTCATTCGCTGTGGTGGGGTCCAGAATGGTTGAGTCGACCAGAAATTGATTGGCCTCGAACGCCAGTTTTGAATACTTCTGATTTGCCGGGTCTACGAACACTCGCTCTTGAGAAGGTAGAATGCGCCTTCGACCCCGATTTCCTGTTGAATCGTTACAGCTCCCTCGACAAGTTGTTAGGTGTTACTGCTTGGATAAAGCGTTTTGTTTTTAACTTTAGGCACCCACAACAGAAACGACTGACACCGTTTCTCTCACCACAGGAACGACAGGAGTCCCTCACCTTTTGGGTTCGTTCTGTGCAATTGGCGCATTTTGAAAGGGAGATTGCTATCCTCAAGTCGGGGAAATTGAAATTGTCGGGAGCTGTCTCTAAATTGAACCCCTTTTTGGACGATACGGGTCTCTTGCGCGTTGGAGGGCGTCTCAAGAACGCCAACCTCCCTTACGGAGCACGTCACCCCCTTTTGTTACCTAAGGACGGTCATTTGGTACGCTTGTTGGTAACTGACCGTCACCTTAAAAATTCGCATGCTGGTTGTAATGCGCTCTTGGCCATTTTGCAACGCGAGTTGGAGAGTCTTTCGCTGCATCCCTTGCTATAAGCTCAAGGCTTCTACCATGCAGCCCTTGATGCGAGACTTACCGGCAGATCGCGTAACTGAGAGCAGGACGTTTGACGGTGTTGGCACGGACTTCGCTGGTCCCTTCTTGGTGAAAACGTCGACACTTCGAAACAGCAAGACTGTTAAGGCCTACTTGTGTGTTTTTGTTTGTCTTTCCACAAAGGCCTTACATTTGGAACTGGTCTCCTCGCTTACGACCGAGGCGTTTGTAGCCACATTTGACAGATTTGTATCCCGCAGAGGGCTGCCTTCCTTGATCCGTTCTGACTGCGGCACTAACTTCAAGGGCACCTATAATTATTTGAATGATGTTGTTAATTTTCTTGAAACCAACAAGGCTGATATAGGTGATAGGCTTGCCCGACGTGGGATAAATTGGTTGTTTTCCCCACCAAATTGTCCACACTGGGGTGGTATATTTGAAGCCGCCGTAAAATCGGCCAAAACACACTTGCGCAGGACACTCGGTGAATCTGTCCTTACATTTGAGGAACTCGCAACTGTGTTTTGTAAGATTGAGGCCGTTTTGAACTCTCGGCCATTGTGCCCGATCTCCTCAGATCCGAATGATTTGGAGGCCCTTACGCCGGGCCATTTTTTGATTGGTCGCCCACTTGTCGCCTTGCCTGAGTACCCCTATATTGATACGAGACCTGGTCGTCTCTCGCGTTTTGAATTGGTACGCCAGATTACTCAGAGCTTTTGGAAACGCTGGAACTTGTAATATTTGCACATACTCCAGCAACGCGTTAAGTGGACCGACAAGACCGATCCACCCAAGATTGGTGACCTCGTTTTGATCAAGGAGGCTAACCTTCCGCCACTCAGATGGCGCAGGGGGCGCATCCTTCATTTGGTAACTGGGGCTGATGGAGTTCCCCGATTTGCTGAGGTCTTGGTGGACGGTTCGATTCTGAGGAGAGCGGTTGCAACATTGTCACGTCTACCAACCGATTAGCGGACCGGTATGCCGGTCCGGGGCGGGTGGATGTTTGAAATAGAATTAGTTTTTATTATAAGTCAAATCGATTAGATCGATTGAGTAACATTTTGTTTAGTCTATTGAAAATTTCTGACAATGGTCACACTGAACTGTCACTTCCGTTCGCTTCCCGTTGAGAAATTACCACGTTGTCGTCTCGTACGTAAAATATCGCCTTTTGAATTAACGCGAATTGAATTAAATTGAGTAAACCGCTTTGAACGCCGCCTGATCTAGTGCTGGCAACGGTAAATTGATTGTGAACTATTGATTGACATTTGTGAAAACTGTGAATCTGGTATCGACTTCCACGTGCCAACGTGTCCTGAAAACGTCGCGTTTGAAGCTTAATAGCTAAGTATAAGATACTTCATTCATTTATTTTGGCCAATGTACTTGTATGAATGTGTCTAATTTAGCTCAAGCCTGACATCAGCAAGGATAGCGGGTGAGTGAAACACAATATTGATATTGATTGATTTAAATTCATCGCTGTGCAACGCAGTGCATTGTGTCTGGATCATTGTCTATCGTGGTCAGGTAGATGTATTACATCTTCCACTGCGCAGTTCTGATACACCTTCCTGCCTGGCTACAGTAATTCTAGACACTATTTGTAGTCTACAAGGAAAGTACATATCCGGACTGTATGTGGCTGTTGAGTGAAACTTTTTAACAATACTTTAAACAACCTCTGAAAAAACATGAAATAAAACATATCGATTTTCATATATACTAATAACGTTTGCCTTAACAACTCAACAGTGATAACTTTTATTTGCCAAAGAATGACTTTCTATAACAACATTATATCATAATAATTAATTTCCATAAGTAGCACATCTCATAATCGACTCTTGCTTTAATCAAAAATTGAAATAATTATAAAAATAATACATAATATTGTTAGGTCGAAATTAATTATCGTTAACACCCCGTCTCAGTGCAATCCGAATCGGATAGGTTAGGTTAGAAGTGTTCGTGGTTTTTTTTAAACTACCCAGAACTAGGAGCCCCGCAAAGCGGGGCTCCGTCGAGCTTAGTTAGTAGACGCCATATGAGGTTTAGTTTTAGGTTTAATTGTGAATAAAAAAATCGGAGGTTGGGTTTCGAAACGAGTCACCCGAATTTGAGGGTATTGGTGGTGTAGGGCCTTAAGGGAGTTAGTTTTAATCACCTAATAGTAATTTTGGCTGCCGGAGTTACGTCTAAATATTTTTAAACAATTTCCAAAAATTCTTCATTCAAATATGCAAAACTGAACGTAATTCTAGGTTTTATGTGAAAGTAACTAAATAGGTTTATTAAACTAGTGGAATCAATTATCTTCATTTATATTGTGGTGAATAAAAGTTATGGAAAATGGCATAATTGAAAACGAAAATTATAGCAAATACATTTATGGATTTAAATTATTAGGTATGACATGACACTTGATCGAGTATGACCAATGGAATTAGTGAAAGTCATTTTATGTCATTTCACGATTATGGCAACTGAAGCGTTATTTCTAATGAAATTATGGCAAATACCAGTATGGCATATGAAATTATGGCATTTTAAATTATGGCAAACATTAGTAAACCATCGAGGACAGAATATCGAAAATTAGAATATCACAGCCAAATTATCTAGTGTTGAGTTTGTATTGGATCATTGCTTTTATTTATAAAAGGCTTCGTATCCTTGTGGGAGTGAGATATCCTCTCTGGATTATACAAAAATATGCTGATGTATTTTATAAATTATTCATAAAAGATTATCTTCGATGTAAGTTAATATATTCGATTGCATAGATTTCGCGGTTAAAGTGGTCAATTTATTACAGCTAATGTGCAGTAACTGTACTGGTGCGGATTTCATGAACTACCATGTGCATATTACCGTAATATTCAAATTACAGTAAATCATATTAATTTAAATAGTTCACAGGTATCACTAGATTGTGGTTCAAGTAATGTGTATTATTATTGTTTATTATAGCAATAGCCCTGTTGAATAACTAAAAGCCACACTGAGGGTCAAGTTCAAATTAATGGCACGCAACACTGACTTTCTTTGTTAAATGTGTACTTATCAAATTGCTAATTATTAATGCTTGCTTAACATTGAAAAAAATCATTGCAAGAGAACCTGGATGTCTGGGCTTTCACTATATTGTTCTCGGAACATATTATGTTAATTTTGCCAACCCGCACTCGGCCAGCGTTGTGGCCTTACTCATCATAAAGAGCGAAGAGGCCCGTGCTGAACAATGGAATTGTTTCTATACAGGGCAGATGATAACGAATTAGTTCAGCGCTTAAACCGAAAGAAAAAGAAAGTTAAAGTCAATTTCTCCTCATAATATAAGCATGAATACAGCTACAGGGTGCATAGGGTTCCCACCAAGAACTTAGGGTCCCAAGCCAACCTCACCTGCAAGTGGTGCACCTACCGATCAACGGACGAGGCTCTGGCAAACAAAATATCCCGATAAGCGGCAATAGGCTGGCCACCTATTACGTGGGATGAAAACACTGGCGAAAAGTGGGCGTTTAATATGCCTCTGCCTTCGGGGAAACAGGCGTGAGTCTATGTATGTATATATGAATACAGCTACACGTCCACTGGGCAGAACCCACTATAAAAAATCGGGCAAGTGCGAGTCTGACTCGCGCACCGAGGGTTCCGTACGCATTTTACCTTATTTGAGGTTGGTGCTAATTACGCTAGTCTTCTAAATCTGAGAGTCTAGTACCAGTTAGCACTCAATCGTCACGGTGGACGATAGCCTAGACGACAGGAACAATTTCCATACATTTTCTAAATGCGCCCCCTAGCGGTCTCTATCGATCGCTTCTCTCCATTAACAAGAACGAAAATTAACCTTAATTTTCATTTTTTTTTAATTTTCGGAATTTTTCCTTTATTTGTGCTGTAGGACCCTGCTTTTGGCCAAATTTCGTGATTCTAGTTCAACGGGAACTACCATATAGGTTTTCGACCCAAAACCTATAGGGTACTTACGGTTGACCTAGAATTGTAAATTTTTGTCAAAACCAAGGTCTTACAGCACAAGTAAAGGAAAAATTCCGAAAATAAAAAAAAGTTGATAATTAAGGTTAATTTTGGTGCTTACAAGTTTTCGCAAAAACCTAATTTTGACCATATCTTTTTTCATTTTATAGGGTCGACCCAGGACCCTGATTTTTACACACCTAATAGGAACCATAGACCTCAGTATCTGGTATAAATTTCAATTTGCTAGGTCCACCCGTTCCTGAGAAAATCGGTGGTGACACACGGACAGACAGACAGACAGACAGACGGACAAGAAAGTGATATTATAAGGGTTCCTTTTTTACCTTGTGAGGTACGGAACCCTAAAAATAAAAAGCACCCCGTTTTATGCGCTCACCAAAGCAGTGGCAGCTCGTTCGCCTTTCAACGTCATATTATGAAACGCCGGTTATAACCGACAGTTTCATTTAGATGAGTCTGTTGGACATTGCATCAATGAATGCATGCTCGCATAATAAAATTGTAGCCCAGGTTGTCCAGGTTGTCGTTTACACAACACGGCGATAATTTAAACGCTGTTCATTGAATACGAATATTTCAATAAATATTTGTTCAGTGGTGAAGTGGAATGAGAGCAAAACGGCAATTAAATTAGTACCTACTATTCTACGGTCTGAGGGCACTGTAGTAGAAATGTAAGATAATCGTTTTGATCGTTTATTGCTCTTCTTATCGAGCTCTATTATTTTGTATTTGGGATCAATCTTTTGTAAGTCCTGAATACTATCTTTCGTAAGTCCTGAATAGTCATCTAAAATTGTTATTGATTAAGAAATCTTTTTTTTTACTTGTGTATTATGTTGGCTGTCGTATACGACACGGGGCCAATTCTGCTATTTTTATATGACATTGATATCATATTTTGAATGGATTTAAAAGCGGTATTCTGATAACCTAATGTCATTATCGTATAATTTAAAATAAACAGTTCGTCGTTGACACATACGATCTCGTTACAATTTCATTCAAATATCATATAATTTAGAAGAATACGCTTTTTGTGACGTAAGTATGACACTGACATGATATCGCGACTATATTTATTTAGCGGAATTGGGCTCCTGTTCGTAAAATAATATAACAATTAACAAATTAACAATCGTTTAATTATTGGTATACTTGACATCAGATGCAATGAATATACTTTGTTCTGTTTGGAACAGTTCGATGCTCAAAAGAGGTCATCTTCTATTACAGCCTATAATTACCTGTTGACTTGGTTAGCCCTCAGCAAATGCTTAAACAAATAATAAAGTCTTTAATTCTAACACACCTACATACCTATTTTAAATAAAAACAGTGTTCAACAGATGCACATGCGTGAACATGGCGCTTGCAACAGTGCCGAAATATCGGTTACTCCAAATAAAGGTACGTGGTATATATCCCGAAAGACAATTTAAAATAAGTTTCAATGACCCCGAAAGTTTAAATTCCTATAGTGTTCAACAGTGAATACAACATGTCAAAATTATTTCGTCAGCTGCTTACAAGCAATTTTCACATGATTATGACGTAGTCGGTCTATAATAAATAATACGTCAAAGTAAGTCAAACTATGTAACGTTCCCTAAACAAACAACAATGGCACATTGTCGATATGATATATTCACAACAATTGTCTTCGAAGAAGCCTCAATAGGGACATTTCCGATAACATTATTCAAAAATATGCAGAATAATATGCACACGAATAGGGGTTTCACTGCTATGGAGGTATCGAAACTGTCTTTATTGATAATATTGATATAGTGAGAGGATTACAATGTGGAAGCCCTTTGGAATTAGTGTTTGATATGTGTGTTTTATATTTGTATCCACTGTGTAGTCATCCTTGTTTCGCTGATCAAGATCTAAATATATAAATGTAAAAACGGATAAATGGTTGACAGTTATAGAAATATGTAATAAATAAATTATAAGGAACTGTTTGTTTTCCAAATAAAATAAAATGTATTTGTATTTATAATAAAATGCTTCAGTCATCCCGTGACCACGGCTGGTGTAACCCATGCCGAAACGTCGGGGCAAATAGAAAGGTATTTCATCTTTCTTTTCGTTTAGTTAACACGATTCAGACCCGTTACATAATCATTAGTAAAATGTTTCTGATAGCATCGCGGACTGCATGGTGTAGAGTTTAAGAATATATAATTTGTTTATGCTGAATATTATGTGTGCAATTAGGGGTACGGTACAATATAATTATACCTACCTAGGTCGGATTGCTCCCCACACCACAATCAATCTTACTTAAATATAAAAATCGATCACCGAAATGTTTGTACGCGCGTAACTTCCAAAATTCTTTTACATTAAAAAAACCAGTTAAATTGACTTCACGCTGCCTGATAGTAAGCTGACAGTGAAGTCCTATTGTGAAGGCCACCATCCCCAATTGCGGGTTAAGCAATGTGACATGGCTGCCCTCAAAAATTTAAGAAAATAAAAGCAAATATTTAAGAAAATAAAATAATGGCGGTACGAAGTTCGACGGGTCAGCTTGTATACTGCTAAACGTATATATATGTTTGTGATGCGTGAGGCATAACACTAAACAAAATTAGAATTACATTAATATTTTATACATTTTATGCCCATAATCGACACATCGTAAAACATTAATTACAAGTCGATTTTCTATGTTAATCCTTGAAGATTGACCCAGTTTACATACAAAGCATAAGAATTCAAACACACAAAAAATATTAGGTGACCAAAATTAAAATTTCCACTAAGGCATATTTTATACGGTAGGCACTCAGGTGGTGGCATTCAGGCCGCCCAAGTTTAATCTTAGCTCCGGCCGCTGCCAACTTCCTTTATTCTCATGCAATCAATTGTTCCAAATGTGATATTATATTTTCAACATATTTCTTCCGAAAAATAGCTTCGAAATATTGGCAAATGATTGTGAAAGCTGTATGATGAAGTGTATTTATGACTTTTTAAATGTTTGTGTACTTATTGGTTGATTCAATAGTAGGTATGCTTGGACACTTTAAGATTGGTCTGTATTGCGCATTGCATGTACATACAATGATACACGGATAAGCCTTTCTTTACTTTTGAGCCCTTCAGTATGAAGTAAAATAGAAAAACAATGTCACGCAGCGGTATAACTTATGAGCATCAATATTAATGATTGCATATGCATTTTGGCTGAAAACAAAATTACATATAATTTTTCGAAGAGCCTAAAACAAAAATCAATTTAGAAATATTATTATTATAACAGAAGGTTTATCGTAATAGTTTCCTGAAACACACAGAACAGATATACTTTAGATAAATGCGCACAAATCAACCAAATAGAACACAGAACTTACATAAGACGAAACAACATCAAATTCAGTTCAAATGGGGGACATCGTATCAAATTCTCAGAATTAGCGCGTAAAGGTGGATACAGACATTGCGAGGCATGCGCTGTGCGCCGTTCGTAGCGCATGCCTCGCAAAGTCTGTATACGGCTTAACACGTCTCCCCGCACTGCGGTTGTGTGGTAGCTAACTTCATATATCAATCTCTATCCGGTGCTCAGTGACACTTGTACCAATGTATATATACATAGCTACTTCAAAAACAGCACTTGATTGAATTTGGAGCAGTTCATTAGTACGGGGGAATTCGTTTTACGTAATAACGGCATTGGAGACACGTAAAGCCTTTGAATGCACATTTCTTGTTACATGATCATGTACTATTTATACCGCATTGCTTTTCTTTCATAGAAAATTCTAAATTGAAAGAAACGATTGTATAACTCTTTTATTAGTGCTGCTTTTAACTTATATCTCACCAATTTCATTTCTATAGTATCGTAAAATTGCATAACCATTTATTCACACCTTCTAAAATTTAAAAGTGTGAAAGAAGAGGTCTTTTTGTACGATAAGTACAAATTGTAGTAACAAGAAAGAATTCGAAGTAAAACTTCCCTGACAAAGAACCCCGCAATACAAAGCACTGAAGTGCTATAAGGAAGAAAGTCTACGGAAACAAGAATGACTCTCAACGTCAAACAACATGACGGATATGATAATATCAACAAACGCAAGGCTTATTGCGAACACAGATTGTTAAATAAAGGAAAGCAGAATGTAGATGTATAAAAGAAAAATATATGACGTGTAAAAAAGAATATGTGCAATTCATACGTAGTATGAGAAGAGGTGATATTTCAGAGCATTCATCGACGAAAGAATGAGATGAATGAGTACCAGAAGTAAGATAGCAACCTATTTGATAAATGCTCGCATGACGTGTTCATCTCGTCGTTTGGTACTGTGTCGATTGTTGTGGGGTCAATCCCCACATGGGACGAACAACACTTTGTGGGATCCAAAATTGTTGTTTCGACTTAAACTTTTGTTTTGAGGCTGGATGTTCTTTGTTGATTAAACGTTTGTGTAAGTCCCCCGCGATGCAGAGTATATTGCTAGTGCAAGAGTCCTTTTAAAAGACTAAAAATGGACTCTATCTCTTTCTCTCACTAGGTTATTCCTACAGTGTGTATTTATTTGTCTCTTTTTAAAAGTCAAAGTCAAAGTCAAAGCATTTATTTGTAAACATAGGCAAGTACAGAATATAATTATATAGTTCCATTATGTTTCGCTTGAAAAGCATACAAATATACATTTAAAAATAATTCAAATACATTAGACACATTACAAAAAATTATATTCAATCTATATTTGTCTTAATTATTGCGGTATTATTAATTAAATTATAATTGTTACTTAGGGAGACATTTGTCATTTAAATATTCATTAATGGAATAATATGGATTACTGATTAATATGTCATATAATGTTTCTAAACTTTGTTTAAAGGGTGCATAGGGTACCCACCAAGAACTTAGGGTCCCAAGCCAACCTCACCTGCAAGTGGTGCACCTGCCGATCAACGGACGAGGCTCTGGCAAACAAAATATCCCGATAAGCGGCAATAGGCTCGCCACCTATTACGTGGGATCAAAACACTGGCGAAAAGTGGGCGTTTAATATGCCTACCCCTTCGGGGAAAGAGGCGTGAGTCTATGTATGTATGTATGTATGTATAATGTTTCTTTAAAATCGTCACTATTATTGCATTCCAGTAATATCTTAGGTAAGTGATTATATACTTTAGGAGCCATCCCCAAGAAATTTGCGTTATAAATGCCTTTTTTGTGTGATTGCACATGTATTTTATTTTGATGTCGAACGCTATTTAATGTATCAAATAAATGCTTTGACTTTGACTTTTAAAAAGAGACAAATAAATACACCCTGTAGGAATAACCTAGTGAGAGAAAGAGATAGAGTCCATTTTTAGTCTTTTAAAAGGACTCTTGCACTAGCAATATACTCTGCGTCGCGGGGGACTTACACAAACGTTTAATCAACAAAGAACATCCAGCCTCAAAACAACAGTTTAAGTCGAAACAACAATTTTGGATCCCACAAAGTGTTGTTCGTCCCATGTGGGGATTGACCCCACAACAATCGACACAGTACCAAACGACGAGATGAACACGTCATGCGAGCATTTATCAAATAGGTTGCTATCTTACTTCTGGTACTCATTCATCTCATTCTTTCGTCGATGAATGCTCTGAAATGTCACCTCTTCTCATACTACGTATGAATTGCACATATACTTTTTTACACGTCATATATTTTTCTTTTATACATGTACATTCTTTTTTCCTTTATTTAACAATCTGTGTTCACAATAAGCCTTGCGTTTGTTGATATTATCATATCCGTCATGTTGTTTGACGTTGAGAGTCATTCTTGTTTCCGTAGACTTTCTTCCTTATAGCACTTCAGTGCTTTGTATTGCGGGGTTCTTTGTCAGGGAAGTTTTACTTCGAATTCTTTCTTGTAACTACAATTTGTACTCATCGTACAAAATGACCTCTTCTTTCACACTTTTAAATTTTAGAACGTGTGAATAAATGGTTATGCAATTTTATGTTAGGTACTAAAGAAATGAAATTGGTGAGATATAAGTTAAAAGCAGAAATAATAAAACAGTTATACAATAGTTTCTTTCTATTTAGAAATTTCAATGGAAGAAGCGTATAGTATTTCGGTATAAATAGTACATGATCATGTAATAAAAAATGTGCATTTCAGTCTCTTTACGTGTCTTCAATCCCCCTATTACGTAAAACTAATTCCCCCGTACTAATGAACTGCTCCAAATTCAATCAAGTGCTGTTTTTGAAGTAGCTACGTATAGATGCATTGGTACAAGTGTCACTGAGCACCGGATAGAGATTGATATATGAAGTTAGCTACCACACAACCGCAGTGCGGGGAAACGTGTTACGCGCTAATTCTGAGCTCAATTCGATACAAGTGTCCCCATTTGAACTGAATTTGATGTTGTTTCGTCTTATGTATGTTCTATGTCGTTGATTTGTACGCATTTATCTAGAGTATATATCTGTACTGTGTGTTTCAGGAAACTATTACGATACATCTTCTGTTATAATAATAATAATATTTCTCAATTGATTTTTATTTTAGGGTCTTCGAAAAATTCATGTGTTATTTTCTTTTCAGCCAAAATGCATAATTATGTAATACAGCTGTGTGACATTGTTTTTTTATTTTACTTCATACTGAAGGGCTCAAAAGTAAAGAAAGGCTTGTATAATTATATGTACTTATATATGCAATGCGCAATACAGCCCAATCTTAAAGTCTCCAAGCTTAATATTTTAATCAACCAATAAGTAGACAACAAACATTTAAAAAGTCACAAGTACACTTCATCATACAGCTTTCGGAAGAAATATGTTGAAAATATAATATCACATTTGGAACAATTGATTGCATGAGAATAAAAGAAGTTGGCAGCGGCCGGAGCTAAGATTAAACTTGGGCTGCCTAAATACCACCACCTGAGTTACCTGCCAAGTGCCTACCGTATAAAATATGCCTTAGTGAAAATTTTAATTTCGGTCACCTAATATTTTTTGTGTGTTTGAATTCTTATGCTTTGTATGTAAACTAGGTCAATCATTAAGAAATCAAATAGATAATCGGCTTGTAATAAAAAAAAAGTTTAGTTCATGATGTGACATTTATGAACATAACATTTATAAATTTAATTTCTAATTATATTTTTCGTTAAGTGTTTTATGACTCACGCATTGCAAACATGATCCGTATAGTAGTATATTAATTGTGGTGTTACCTCCCAAACCTAGAACCTTGACAAATAACGAGCAATCAGACCTACCTAGGTATTTATTACTACTGTAAACTCTACACCATGCAGGCCGCGATGCTATCAAAAACATTTTATTTTATTTGGAAAACAAACAATTCCTTATAATTAATTGAATACTAACATTGACATTACAAATATGTTATAATAATAACATTGACATTACAAAAATTAACTTGACAAAAAGAGCAACTTCATAGATGTACATAGCCGGTAGGGTCATTAGTTTTAGATTTTTAAAATAGTGCTTACAACTGTCCGTGGACTTTATTTGACAAATAGCCCTCACACATTTCTTGTGGGCTTTAAAAGCTAATTCTCTATCTGGTGAGTTACCCCAATAATTTATACCGTATCTAACAACTGATGAAACAAAGCCATGATAAGCCTTTAATAATGTTGACTGATCTACTATTTTGGCAAGGTTGTACAGTGCATATGAATATTGATGGAGTCGTTTACATAGGCTTTCGATATGAGTTTTCCAGTTCATACTTTCATCGAGCCAGATTCCCAAAAAATTATGATGACTAATATTTTGAATATTAGTATCATCATAGCGTATAGCAAGTTCCATTTGTTTCGTGCGCTGTCTAAATTCTATTATTTTGGTTTTGTCTAAGTTTATTTTTAAATTATTATTTTTTAGCCATCCGATTATCAATTTAAGATTATAATTTATTACATTTTCTAGATCTTCTGCATTTTTTTCAGTAAATACTACAGTGCTGTCATCAGCAAATAAGACCATTGGATGTTGAATGATATTAGGCATATCATTAATATATAAAATAAACAACAATGGACCAAGAATGTTTCCGTGAGGCACACCAAAAACAGTCTTTATAGGTTCTGACCTGTTTAAATTTTCTGTTTTTGATCAAGAACAAACTTTAGAAATACATGTCTTCTGTGTCCGGTTACTTAGATATGACTTAATAAGTTGCAAAACGTTACCTCGGTTTCCATATAATTCTAGATTTTTATAAAGAATTTCATGATTTACATGGTCAAATGCTTTTGACATATCCATAAAAAGACCAACTACTGGCACTCTGTTATCCATGTTAGTAATAATATGCTTAAATAATTTATATATGGCCAGATTTGTGTTAACATTTTTCCTAAAACCAAATTGCTCATTAGCTAAAATATTATTATTTTCTAGAAAATTAGAAAGATTTTGGTGAATTACTTTTTTAATTATTTTGGAAAATATCGGTATTTATGCGATTGGTCTATAATTACCGAGTTCTTTCTTATCACCTTTTTTTTAAAAGAGGTTTTATAATTGTAGTTTTTAATACTGTTGGAAATACACCCTCTTCGATACATAAATTAATAACGTGACTTAATATGGGTGCAATAACAAAAGACACTGATTTAATTACTTTTGTTGTGATTTCGTCATAACCGGCACTATTTGTATTATTTAATGAATAAATTATTTTATAAATGTCTTGTGGTATAGTTGGAGTCTTAAAAAGTGATTTCTGATGTGATTTAATTTTTGTAATGTCAATGTTATTATTATAACATATATTTTTAGACTGGTCAATATAATAATTGTTAAATGTCTGTGCAATGTCTAGTGGTTTACTTATTATTTTATTATTAAATTTTATTTCACTTATATTATCCGGTGGTTCGTTTTACTTCTATTTATAATTCGCCAGGCGGCCTTTGACTTATTTTTTGCATTATTTATTAAATAATTATTTTGTGTTCTCTGTGTCATACGAATTATAGTTTTTAACCACTTTGAATAAGAAGTAAAGAGCTTTTTATTTTCGGCATTTTGGGATTTTCTGTATTGCCATAACATGTCACGTTTGCGTTTACAACATTTTCTAAGACCTTTACTAATCCATTTTACTTAGTCGTTTTGATGTAGAAATCCTTATTTAATTGAAAGGGAAACACAAATTATAGAGTTTAAATAAGTCTTAAAAATAATTGAAAGAATCGTTAGCACTAGAACAGGTATAGACGTCAGCAAAAGATAATCTTTTTAAACAATTATTAAACATTAAAATATTTTCGGAACAATAGTCTCGTTTGTAAATAAACCAATGTGGCAATGTGTATGTTTGGTTTACGGGACACTTTAGAATTTGAGCAGTATGATCGGATATAGCCAACTCTATGATCTCACATTTGCTGCCTCTTATATTGTGAATGATGTTGTCAATGCAAGTGCTGCTGCCTGAACGCGTTACTGTTTGCACACTGACTTGTAAATTGTAACTGCGTAACAAATTTTCGAACTCAGTGCATAGTCTATTATTTTTCAAGAGATCTATGTTGAAGTCGCCACATAATACAACCTTACCTTTAAATTTTAGACAATGCTCATTTAACTTCATATCTAAGTAATGTAGGAACGTGTTTGTCGAATCTGTATCATATTTTGGTGGTCTGTAAATACATATTATTATTATATTGTGCTTTGTTAATTTGACTGCACAACACTCAATAAGATTAGGTTTACTCCATTTCTCCATATTTAGGTTACTACACTTATGGCCATTTTAATTAATATGCACGAACCACCATTTCTGTTATCCCTAGCATAGCATACTGAGAGTGTGCAATTGGGTATAAATACTTGGTTATAGTGACTCTGTTTCATATTATGCTCTATAACGCAAGTAATGTCTATTGATTTCCCTATGTTAGCAAATTCATTTAGATGAACACTAATTAAATCAGATTTGTTAATTAACCCATTAACATTTTGATGTAATATGCGTATGTGCTTGTAAACGAAAAAAAACACTTTTGTTGAGTTCATTATAGTTAGTCAGTATAGATTCATTTTTATTATTTATGTTCAATATGTCAGATTTATTCAAGTTCTGTTGCGGCTCAAAGTCCAAAGGTTCAGTTTGAGTATAGCTACTTTTCAATACTATTCTATTAGTTTCATCAATGTTATTAGATGCTATATAATTATCATACTGTTTTTTGTATTCAATGCGCAGTATGTCCTTGTAAAAATCTACTCAAGTAAGATGCAAACATGTTTTTATATGGAATAAATCTGCTATATCCCATGTCTTCATAAGTTACATTTTTATGTCTCGTACATAAGTGTCTCAGCACATCATTAATTTTTTTGACGTTCATGTATCTATTTCTAGGAATTTCTGATAAAATGTTTGCTTTGTCGTGTCGTATTTTTGTTTTACGTAATATATAAGCTACAAATCGAACGAATGTGTTTAAAACTACAAGTTTTCAAAGTAATCATATTATGATAAACCCATATAAGGAGTGGCACGATATTTGATTCGCCTCGCTAACAGAAGCTCCATTTGCTAGACCGTATCTATTTTAAGAATAGCCTGCAAATATAATGCACTAATAGGAAATATACTGCACCGAGGGATCTTAGCGGAGATAATACTTTTATCCGAAGATAATAAAAGGTAAAATAATAAGTTTATGGAGCAATATGTTCTAAGGAATATGGACACGAATGAGCAGCTAGTTATTTCAATGATATAGAGTGACAAGTATGCGACCTATTCCTTGAAAGAGGTTATATTTTTGAGGAAATTTGCAACAAATTGCCCTCCGTCAACTATAGTTCCAAAATTAACAGTTTCTGAGATATCTACCTTTATAGATTTTGAAATCTTCCTCCTCATCATCACAATAATCGAAATTATTAAAATACTCACACATTTGGCTCAAAATGTTTACTTTTTGAGCTTTTTAATCTAAAACTTGGACTAGTAATTGACCTAAAAAAATTGGTTAAAATATCTCAAGAAATTCTTCGATTTTAGGAATAAAGGGTTGTAAGTGATTAAAATTTATATTTTTGTGTGACTTTCTGACAATAAACATAAAATTATTAAAAAATGATGTAAAACCTTTACGTACAAAATTTATTAAACAATAGCAAGGGTTCGATACCTTTTGAAAATGGTACAAGTATAGTCCACTTTTGCAACAGTGGAAGCATATCTTATTATATTATCTTAGTAAAAGTAGAAGATTTCTTACAATGAAATTCGCACGTGCTTAATTTTACAGAATTGAGCTTTTTATTTTCTAGTCTTACTATACTATATTCGTAGTTATATTTTCTAAGCCCTATTCGATCTGAGAATTTTTGTTTCCACATGTTTTACTTAATTAATTATACGGTAACATATACGGTACCGTAATTTTTTCATAAGTAGCTTCTCAACTTTGTTTTCTTTTTTCGTGTACACGTGTCAGCGAAAGATTAGCCGTAAGGCAATTCCTCTTCAGTATTAGTTTTTATTAAGTCCATAGAACATATTATTAAAAAGATCTTCTATCACAGTAGTCTATAAAAGTTCAATCATCATCGTCCTAGCGATATCCCGGATGCATCAAAGACTTTAATTTTGAAGCCGAGGTAAGCTTCTGTTCCAAACAGATTTGATAGAGTATAATAATAATCATCTTTATTGCACCAAAGAAATTTACAATAATGAAAACTGAACAAAAGTAACAGATAGTACAATAGGCGGCCTTATCACTATTTAGTAATCTCTTACAGGCAACCTTTTGGATGGATAAGAACAACACGGATTCAGAAAGAGGGTAGTTTGGCGATCTTTATTGATAAATATTAATAATACAAATATATACGTAGATAATTAACCGTATACATACTTTAATTACGATATACGTACGTGTAATTTAGAAAAGAAAAGAAAAGAAAACGTTTATTTTGTCCTCACATGACACTTTTGTACACTAAATTCTCATAGAGAGAAAAAAAAGTAACAAAAATAATATAGGAAAGTTATTAGTGAGGCCAAAATTGGATCCTGCCTCAGCGAATGCTGCGACAAACTTTGCCGCAGCGCTGGTATTCTGGCAAGTCCAGTAAGTGGCGTCACGGATTCACAACAACAAAAATAAAAGCATACAAAATAAAACCCATAAACATCAAACACAAAACATAATTATATAAACATTTTTAACCTTATATCCATACTTATATCTAATTATTAAGTTATTGTAACAACAACACTTCTCTCCAGTTTCTGGACGAAGCATTCTGCATTAACACTGACCATAGAGGTATATGACACTGACAAGTGACACTTGACTTGACACTTAATCTTTATGGCATTGCGCATCAAAAATTCAAAAATGGCGTAATTGTTATTTATAATAAATAATAATCTTAGTTTACATTACAATAAAAAGAAATATACTTATATTATAATTTACTTGTGAGTCTTGTGACATAATTATGTGTGTTCTATATTTGTGTAGTGTATTTTTTGTGTATTATATGTGTATAAGTATATGGTGTAATGACTGCAAGATTTCATAGTGAGACTATTTTTCAACCTGCTATGCTATTACAAGTAAGTACTAATTAAAGCTGCTGTTATGCTGCAATCGTTCATGTATATGTAAGTGTAAGTCCTACCTCCCGAGCTTCTGCTCGTCTAATAAAAGCTTCTTAAGCCTAATGCGGAAAGTGTAAGACGTTTTAAGAGTACGAAGAGGAGGCGGCAGATCGTTCCAACATCTTGTGGCAGCATACCTAAAACTACCACG
The DNA here is from genome assembly GCA_944739405.2 of Euclidia mi. Taxonomy (NCBI): domain Eukaryota; kingdom Metazoa; phylum Arthropoda; class Insecta; order Lepidoptera; family Erebidae; genus Euclidia; species Euclidia mi. The sequence continues at coordinate 2,938,161 of OX123185.2, forward strand.
AAAAGCAGTTGTTCTGTGTTTCGATACAACTAAGAGGTGTCTAGATGCTCTTGTGTGATGGCAATTGATGTTCCTGGACCAAGATAGCTTCTTCAACAGATAATCTGGGTGCCCAGACCGCACAATGTCAAATAGTAATGAAGCTAGGTGAAAACGCCTGCGTCCAGACATTTTCAATAGGTTGCCATCATTCAAATAAGTAGTGACATGGGTATGGGGTGGAATACTGTAACAAAACCGTGCACATGCATTCTGTACCCGCTGAACTACCCTCTGAGTTCTGCCTATTATGCATGTACCATACACACTATCAGCATAGTTCAGTTTAGATAGTATCAGAGACTCGCAAAGCATGATTCTCATGTCTGTACTGAGGTATTGCCGCACTCTGTACAACAATTTGAGACGGTAAAAACAGTTTTGTACAGCCTCACGAACATGCGTCTCAAACTGAAGTTGACCATCCATTACTAGTCCCAGATTGCGAGCCTCCGACACCTGCTCTATTGGACAGCCATCAATATGTATGAGAGCATTCATGGTCTTAATTTTTTGGATACATTTCTTGGCGCCCATGATAATAAATTTGGATTTTAAGGGGTTAAGTACTAAGGAGTTACTTTTTGCCCATTTAGATATTCTATCTAAGTCTGCATTAATTTTATTTACAGCAAGTCCACAGTCCTGGGGAAGGAAGGATAGATATATTTGGAGATCGTCAGCATACAGATGAAATTTGGTGTTAAGTATTTGGTTGGCAACATCAGCACTATACAATATAAAAAGGAGAGGGCCAAGGATGGAACCCTGAGGTACACCCCTGGCTACCTGACAGCAAGAAGAACTGGCTTTATTACCTTCCAAATCACTATCTATTTGGACAAATTGAGATCTATCAGTCAGATAACTATGGAACCATTTTACTGTTGCCGAGTCACATCCGTAGTAAGAGAGTTTGGCGAGAAGAAGAGAAATGTTAATTGAATCAAATGCCCTCGAAAAATCGAGCAGTGCAAGCACAGTTCCCATCCCCTCATCCCTCGCCTGCAATATGTCATCAAGAACATCAATAAGGGCGGTGGTAGTGCTGTGACCTTGGCGAAAACCAGACTGCTTTAGAGGTAAGATTTTGTTTTTCTCAACAAATCTTCTTAGCTGACTACATACCACCTTCTCCAAGACCTTGGATAGGCATGGCAGTAGACTAATGGGTCTGAGATCTTTGGCAGATGTAGGATTAGCAGTTTTTGGTATCGGCCTAACTAAAGCAATCTTCCATGCATCTGGGAATGTGGCAGTGTTAATGGACTTGTTTATAATTTTAGAGATACAAGGAAGGCTTTGTGGCAGCGTCATCATTAACATCTCCAGTGAAATTTCATCTGTACCCATGGCATTTGTTTTAAGACTGCGGAGGTGGAACAAGACTATGTCTTCACTGACTGGCTCAAGCTTAAAAGTGGCAGTGTGGAATCGATTGGACTCAAAATAAATTATGTCAGAGAGTGTAATAGCGTCCTTACCAGGAACATCCAGAAAATGCCTATTTAAAACTTCAGGGTCAAGTAGAAATTGCGGTAAAACATTATTTCTTTGTTTATGTACAACAATTGTTCCCTTCAGGTTTTTCCATAGTTTCTTAGGGCTCTTAATATTGTTATTAATAAACATTTTAAAGTAAGCTACCATTTCACTGTGAAATGCAGTAGCAACTATAGCTTTAAGATTCTTATAACTATCTTTATGTATGTCTGATCTGGTTGTTTTGTAGCGCTCATGGTATTTGTCACGCAGTTTCACCATTTGCCTAACTGTATCTGTAATCCATGGGGGTGATTTTTCTTTAATTAACATTTTCCTTACTGGTGCATGCAGATCAAACAGAGAAATAATGAATGCATTCAATGTCAACACCATCTCGTTTACATTTGATTGGGAGATTATGCTATGCCAGTCTTTGTTAGATAGGTCAGCATCAAATACATCTAACATTATGCCGTTTAATGGCCTGTGCCAGATCCAATAAGGAGAAGGTTTATTAACTTTGAATGTACAGATATAATTGCATGTTTTCCCAAGTCTGGTTTGTGTAAAATAGTAACATTTTTTACTTTAGCATCAGTACACACCACATCTATTAGTGTCTCGCTGTGCTCGGTAAAATGAGTTGGTTCTTGTATAACCTGTGTCAGACTACAGCATTGTAGAAAACTGTTCAGCTGCTTAATTTTACTGTCACTATTATTTGAATGGTCAATATTGAAATCGCCTACTAGTATTATCCTATCAGCTTTGTTAAAGGAAGTAAGAGACTCTGTGATAGCATCTAGAAAAATATTTACATCTAACCATGGAGGCCTGTATGCTGTGCCAATAATTACAGTTTCTTTGTTCACAGTTAGCTTTAGCCACATTTGCTCGACATTTGACGTAATAGGATGTGTCAGAACCCGTGCTGGTAGATCACCACGTATGTAGAATCCGATTCCACCGCCCCGGTTCCGTATGCTAGGCGGCCGCGGTACGTGTCGTAACCGGTAGTTAGGCACTATCGGCGCCCGACCTTCTTCACCATTCCGGAGCCAGGTCTCATCAATGGCCATAATGTCTACAGCAAGCTCATCTATCGCCATCAGAAATTCATCATGGCGTGTACCCAACGACCCAGCATTGAATAACCCAACTGTCAAGTTTTTAAGCTTGATCATTTATACATATAATATAAATAATTATAATTGATTTTCTGTTTGTTGTGTATATATTATGTAACTTATGAATGTTTTGTATATTTCTGTGATAAAATAATGAATGCTGATGATAATATGTAATGTAAATATTAGTATGATTTTCATGATTTGTGTAAATAAATAGCTTATGAATGTTTTGTATAGTCTTGTAAATATCTATTATTAAACAAAGTATATGTACATGTATATGAGTATGAATTATATGTTTTGTGTATCTACATAGCTTATAAATGTGTTGGTGTTGTGATGATTGCTGATTATAATTTGTGTTGTAAATATTAGTTTGAATTATATATATGATGATATTATGATTTAAAAATTTATGGTATAGAACATGATGTCTATATTCACATAAACCTAGCAGTTTATTTGCAATCCATATCACAATGCAATAAAGTAGTGAAATATATGCCTTTATAATAGTATACCCTATGTTATAATACTCTGTAATATAATATTTACTTAGTGCTAACGCTAAACACCTTGTCAATATCTGTAACACAGCGTATTGGGTGGGCTTTGTCCCCGTGTTTATATCGGGCAAGGATACGTCCATGTTGTACCCATACAAACTGCCAACCTTTTTGTTTGCTGGCTTCTCGCGCTTGGCGAAACAACTGACGGTTCTCCTTTGTCAGGCGCTCGTTGAAGTAAACACGTACAGGGGCACCGGCACCAGGCACTCCCAAGTCAGCAGTCGTGCACCGGCGTGTGCGAGCGTTGCGTAATAACGTGTCGCGTAGCTCACGCCTCACCAACCGCACAGCTAGTGGGCGCGGTCGTGTCTCCGGACCCGAAGCGTTAGTCGCCACGACATGTCGGCCTCCAACGCGTTCGGCACTCACAATGTCGCGTTCGTCGATGCTCACCCCGATCTTTGTAGCGATTTGCATTACTATATGGATGGGATTTTCGCCATTGGTCTCGGGCAAGTTAATTATGTCGACGTCATTCGCTAAGACATCCTGATCCCGGTTACGAAGATCCTGCTTCAGCTGCTCAATGACTCCTCCCATGTCTTCCATCTCCACAGGCTGCCGATTTTCAAGTGCGCTCACCCTAATCTCCAAGTCATCAACTTTTTTATTATAAACCTTTAGTGACGCTCTGATGTCTGCTAAGTCGTCTCTGAACAGCGACAGTTCATTATTTATGGCGCGCACATGGTCCCTGAACGCCCTTAATTCCTCCGCAATATCACTGGTCAACTCATGAGTTGACTCAAACGTTGAGTTGTTAGGTGATACAGCCTCGAGCTTTTCATCAGGTTGGTCGAGTACAGGAGTAGTTGGAGTTGTGTCAGACTTCTTTTCTGTGGTCCTATTTTTTTATGCAACTCGGACACTGCCAAGATGGGGCAATAGAGCCCACAGGAGGCAGTGCTACACACCTCCGATGAAAAAACAGGTCACAGTGCTGACATCTAGCGGCCTCATTCGCCGACAGGAACTTGCGACATCGACCGCAACTATTTGACATATTGACAGCGGAAGAAGTTCACAGGTGTGCTACTAGATGGCGTTGTTCTTAATGTTCGAGGCTATGCAGTTATGATAACGTAAATAATGCACTGTTATCACCGTACACTGTTTCAGTAAGACCCAGCTAGAGGCGCGCACACACTAGATTAGTTTATTAAAGCGTTAACACTATTATACTGTAATATTAATGTTTATTTATTTAAATATAGGGTACTTCTATTTTTAAAGAGATTTTAACAAATGTTTTATAGTTTTTTTAATACGATATAGGCCACTGAATCACTCGCGACCAATGTAAAATGCACATTACACTACTAGGCACAGTTGCAACTAAATGTTTATACTAAATAACCACTTTGTCTATTTATATTATGTTCACAATTATAGAGAGTAAACGACTCATTTGACATCCGTGACGTCATCCGTACTATATACATACATAAATAAATAATATATAATTATAAAATACATAGATATTAATATTAATTATACATAATAGTGCTAAATAAATTAAAGTATTAGCTTTTCCACAGATATTGGATTGTCATATTCTCTGGTTTAGAGTGATTTAGATTCCAGTATACATTCAAGTTACTGATAGGTCCTTATACCGTCTGACAAAGATTTTCATGACAATCGGACCCGACGGTAACGTGCTATCCGGTTCTAGGCAAGCTATAATTCTGATACCCTCTGCGTTTTTTGGTACCTATCTCCATAAGGCTACTGCTGCCTTAACTAAAGGCATTCAATCAAAAGTCATTAAAAAAATTTTGACGGTAGTAGAGCCTTGCTGATTTCAGCATGAATGGGCTGGCACGACCGGGGAAGTATTACCCTCTCACAGAAGATCGACGTAAAGTATCAGTACCTAAACTGTTGCGTTTTGTTCGGTGAGTGAAAGTGCCGGAGGCCCTACCACCTATTCCTTCTCCCTCATCCCACTCTTCATCCTATCCCTTTTCCCAACCCCAAGGAGCGGCAACGCACTTGTGACTCCTGTGGTGTTACTTGTGTCCATGGGCGGCGGTAATTGCTTACCATCAGGCGATCCATCTGCTCGTTTGCCGCCTATTACCATAAAAAAATCAAAGGACGCAAAGAACATTAATACAAAGTAATATCTCATTTATTTATTATCTATAGTTACATATCACCGAATCATAAAGTTATTATGTACTCAGCTAACCTACTACTAACAACAAGCTGCTGGTATGCCTCTATGCAACAGGGAACAACCTGTACTTGTATATACCAGCTCCACATATTTGTAACTTAGGACATTATTAGCACCGATGAACAGCTACCTTCTTAGATACAGTCTGCACTAGTTCAGAAGGTACAGAACTCTAAGGCAAGAATAACCCATAGTTATAACTTAATGACAACAGTTGTTATGTTAGCGGAAACACTTTAGCTCTAAGCATAATATAATATAGTATAAGTTTCTCTCTCTCGTATTGTAATAGGTTTATTTTCTGAAAAAAAGAATTTGTATTTGTATATATTATTATGTCTATAAGGTTGTATACTCACTTCTCCGGCGTGGCTATCGTGATGTTAGGCGCCGGGTACGATCCCTCCGACGCGCATATCACGTTGACGGTGTCGTCATCAGTCTTGTTCTGGATCAATCGGAAGCTCGTCTCCGGCACTGCAATTAGACACCCATATACACAACTATACAAAGGCCACACATACAAGATAAATTTGTCGGAACAAGAATATCAACCTTAACTTGTAACTTTTTCAAAAACAGAATGCGGTTGAGAACGTCACAAATCATACAGACATGCAATAAAAATTATACTGTATCCGTTTGTGATAAAGTTTAAAATCACAAAGCAAAAATATTATCTTGCCTCATCGGTGTGATATGGATTACACACAATTATAGTACACACACAATTATATGCATGTGTGAGTAAAGACAAACGGTTTTGACCTAAAACATTATATATTACTTTATCGGTTTCAAATCTTATACATAACTGGGCTAAGCTGAAATATTGTATGTGAAATGGACATAGCCCAGTTTAATATGAGCAATCAAGCATTTATTTTTACATGCTCTTTTTTTGGTGAACAACAATTTGGTGTAAGTAATAAATACAAAAAATATTACGTCTCTGTGTGGTGAGGAATAAAGAACACAGAGTGTCGCTACACAATTTCATTCTATGGGTGACGTAACAAGCACTTAGGTGTGTCTGAGGAAAATACACGAAATACATTGTATCTTGAGGAAGAGACGTAAATGAAATCTAACCGCTAACCTGGCCAGCGTGGCATAGTACCTTGTCCAAATCCTTCGGTTACCTCACAATGTACATATTGTACATGGATTAGGAAAGCCCTGTATCCAACAGCGGACTGCGAAATGCTATATGATAATATTTTATTACTACATACTTTTTTACTGATTTATTATAAGTAGATATTCCCCTTTTTGATGATTACAAGAGAGGGTAGATGCCCTGAGGTAATCCATTTGTAGGTACTGTAGGGATGTAGGGCTGGGACACAAGTAAAACGTAGGTAGTCTGACGATACATTATTTTAGTGTTGAATGCATGAATGGATGAATGGAGGATGGTGTTGTTCCTGTCTCTTACGTTCTACTCTTCTCTTTATAGACAAGTGAGAAGGCGATAGTAGTTGGGTGAGCAGGTACTTAGATTTACCTACCTTGTCTTTCCCTAGGACATACAAATAAAGATTTGACATCAGGTGAAGATAGATTTGCTTTCTTTTTCTTTCGCTAGGGAATAGAAACTTGTGAGTAATCTCTCGTTGAAATCACTGTCACGGTAATAATCTAACAGTATTGTAACTCGGCCGTCTTCGTGAGTTATATACCTACAGACGCGCTGTATGCGAGCTGCGGCACGATCGCGGCTGTGTGTACTTTAGGCACAGTCTAATGTGTACTTTGCTCGAGGCGCGTAGGTATACTTAACGCGGGTTTCGTGCGTTTGTATGGAGTTACAATACTGTTAGATATTATAACTGTCATCTATGCGCTTTGGAAGCTTGTTTTTAGACAGATAGTTCATTTATTGCTCTTGTGAAATAATATTCCGAGCCTTGAAAAACGTGCCTACTAATAATAGCTACTGTTTTCGTAATATTATTATGATAGACAGATCTTTGCGTGGGTATAAAGATATCAACGTCGAAGTTCTGTACACCAATTAAACCCAAAAGGACTTTGATATTGTTATAATTTCGCACTGAATTGTTATTTTCGTAACTAGGTTCGTAGCAATTGTATAGTTTCTTATGTGATGAAAATATTTTTAGAACCACATACTACGAGTATTTTATTAATTTTTGGCGCTGATACACTTGATCATTCACCTGTGATGAGCATTCATTTGCGAATGTTACATATCAAACAAAAAAACGAGTGTGTTTTAAAGAGCATTTAAATCATTCTATAAAACATCGTGAGGAAACCTGCATGTCGGAGAGTTCTCCATGATGTTCTCGAAAGACATGTGTAGTCTGCCAAACTGCACTTGGCCAGCGTGGTGGACTATGGCCTTACCCTTCTCGAAGTGAGAAGATGCCCGTGCCCAGCACTGGGACAGTATATAGGGCTGATGATTGAAAGCATTCTCGCGAGTAATTTAGCGAATGGATTAGATAAGAATACAATAACAATAGATTTGCTTCGAGTCTTATGCTGATAAGAACTTTTGCTAGAAAATGAAAATGCTCGTAGCGTTATTTGGCTCTGTTACTTGTTCAGTTCGTTAAATTTAAAACTACGGACGTTCTATGTTCTGTTACAAATCAATTCTCAAATGTGTCAGCACCATTTCACGTAACGGAGCGATCTTATGTTATGTTTGTTTATGGAGAAAATTGAGGAAGCTCGATGGCTCCATTTTACCTTGATAACTGACGCGCATGTGGGCAGAGATTGTACTTGACACTTTACTTTACTTGATCTGAACTCGCACATGTATTTATTTATGGTCTTTCTATTTTTATTGCCTTCACTCACGATGTAGCGTACTACTAAGGTAACTATGTACGTATCTACTATTTTATTTCATCTGTGTTGGAGAAGGAGAATTTTCATTCTGGAAAGTTCTTTGCTTGAGGGCAGCGATAGCCTAGTGGAGATACCAACAGACTGCCATGCAGAGGGTATCGAGTTCGAATCTACGGCGCGCATCACTGACTTTTCGAAGTTAGGTATGTGCGTATTGAATTATTAATTATCGCGTACCCCGTGCCTCGGAGAGCACGTTGAGCCGTCGGTCCCGGTTGTCATGAAGATCTTTGACAGTCGTTACAGGGAGTCAGTATCTATCTATGAATAAACTGATACTAGTCTAAACCATGGAATATCGCTATCCCTTCGGGTTGCGGAGGTCAGTCAGGCAGTCAAAAATCAGAAATCAGAAATTTTTATTTGTTAGTCGCTCCGTGGAAAAGCTAATATTCAGTCAAATCCGGTTAGACTAGTAAGCGGACCCCGGGTTGCAACTGGGATAACGCTAGGAGAAAGAAGAAGAAAGTTCTTTGCTTGCATCGCAAAGTTCTTAACAAATATTAAAAAAATAAACATAAAGAAGTTAGAACGGCGTAGCGGCGAGGTAACTATCGCGTAGCACGTGTAGCAAAGTAATGTAGTTTGTGTCATTCGTAGCTAGTTTGGTGTCTCTATTGGACAAAATTTAAACCAAATTGCCAACAGCTGTTTCACGATACTACTAAACAAGAAGGATAATAGCACTTCTTGTTTCAATCGCTGTATAATCGTGTTTGTTTAGTAAGTATCGCTGAGGACTTTTGATATTGTTTTGCGTTTAAAGGAATTAATTTATTCGTCCATTCATCCATCAATCTACGCATTTAACTTATGTAACTGTGACGTCAGGGAAAGTAAACTAATTGTACGTTATTTTAAAAACACACACAATAGTGATGTATGTATATTTTTCTTATTTTTAAGAGATTTAACCCAGATTGGAGACATCCTAAAACAGGACAAGTTAGAAGTACCCTGAACAGAAGAGCATGCATGAGGAATTTGATGGGAGTGAATGAAGCAAGAGAGATATGTCAGGATCATTGCAAATGGCGTTCCGTAGTCTCTGCCTACCACTCCGGGAAACAGGCGTGAGTCTATGTATGTAAACCCAAAATCCAGGAATAAATTGTGTGTAACATTAGCGGATCACACAATGTAAGTTGGTCGGAATCAAATTGATGAATTATTTTCTACATAGTTAGTACCTACTTGCAGAAGCTATACATACCTCTATAACAACGTTAGCTCTAGTATCTTCTTGGGTTTACGCGAATGTTACACATTGAAATCAAACTACGATTTCCGAATTATATCGCGATATATTGGTTTTCGTTAATTTACTTTTAAACCGAATGATCTAGAACTACATTTTTTTATTATTACTAGCCGACGTTTAGTTTCCTTACAGGAACCGTGGTCAGACTGAGGTGATATTAATTTGTCTTTGTCTTGAATTTAAAAGTTATCTCAAAGAACCCGAACATTTTTCGACTATTGGTGTTACTATTTATGTCTTCTGGTAACTTTGTCCTTCTTTGATTTCATTAGCCTGATAGGTCTCAAGCTGTAGGAACATTCCAACCATCTTCCCTATTGAAATTAGGGTGTTTTTTTAATTTCAATAGCTTCACGTACCTATCATTCCTGGAATAAAACAGTCTCTTTTGCGAGTATCTGTGGTTCATCAAATCGCAGGTAACGGTTGGTTCTTTGTTCCACATGTTAACACACAGCAGAATTCGTCGAGCGTTTGCGTTTAATGCCAGCTAGATGTTTCTTAAGTCAAATGTCTATGATTCTCTTCTTTTGTCCAATGTATGAGAGCCCACACTCACAGTCTATTTTGTAAACCCCAGCCTCTTGTAAGGGTAACTGATTCTTGACAGGTGGTAAGAATTCACTTATCTCCGTTGGCAGCTTGTAGTAAGTTTTGATTGAAGCTCGCTTCAAGATCTTGTTGGTCACGCCCTTGATGTATGGGAGAAATTAAAACACACACTATTTATAATAGGGGAGATGGTTGGCATGTTCCTCCAGCTTGGGATCCTGTTATTAGGCTAATGAAACCCAAGTAGGACAAAGTAACTAGAAGATATCAAGACACAGTTAGCATATTCTGCGTAGATAGTAACGTTAGCTTTATTTAATAATCAGTTATCTTTTTCTGTACTGTAATATGTAAGAATAGGACCGGCTTCTAAATTTAGAGTAGGTATTTATTATTATTAAATACAATGTTTGAACCTTTTTAATAAATATACACAGGATTCGAACTTCAAAAGTGTTGAACATATAAAACGTATTTACACAAAGTAAATTGAGAAAATTAATTGACACTGGAGAAACGAAGAAAATATTAGACTCTATTGAACAAAGTATGGATCACGTTTTATTATTTGTTTTCAATGTTCTTCGTCATGTATCATTTTGTACTTATTTGTCACTGAGCTTTTTCTAATCAGCTGTGAAGATGTTTGTAAAAGTAATTGTGTCCCTGGATGATTTAAATGCAAATTCGTAACCGGTTGGTAAGGCTGATGTCGAAGTTGATAAATTGGTGAGAGGTCTGGAAAGTACCTAGCGATTTTAATATAACAAAGTAAGGTAACTCACACATGGAAATATTTGGGGGAGACCTTCCCCCAGTAGTGGGACAGCGTAGGCTATAAAAAAAGTCACTCGCGGTTGTTTGATCCTAAGCTATGTAGAGCGGCAACCAGGTTACTGATAAACATATTAATGTAATGTATTCTTAAATCTATACACATAAATAAAATTGGAGTGTCTGTTTGTAATATTAAAATAACCGCTTTTTACTTAATGCATGTGCATGTATTTACGGTACATATACCGAAATGACATTTTTTTTAATGTTTGTCTGTCTGTTTGTTCTCGGTAATCTCTGGAACGGCTGGACCGATTTTGACGGGACGTTCACTGGCAGATAGCTGATCTACCAAGGAGTAACTAAGGCTATAAATTAAGCAGGTACGCGAAGTAGTTCCCTCAGGACGCGGGTGAAACCGCGGGAAACAGTACTGTATATATATAAAATCCTTGCGTTACTGACTGACTGACAGGCAAGCTACAGCCGAAACTATAAGGCAGAGGCAGCTGCAGTTTGGCATGGTTGTTCCTTGGAGGCCGTAGAAGTGCCCTAAAAAAGGATATTCTGAAATTCCCACGAGATCGGAAAAATGTGCGGGTGTAGCTGCGGGCATCAGTAGCAGATAAATTAGATCCTGACGCAGAATAAATAATCATGCTGGTCATACAAAGAGGTTTCTTGAATGGAAATCCAACCCACGTTCTCCGAGTTACGCACATTTATCATAATATTTATAGATGGATTTGGCTTCTAGAGATACAATTATATATTTGAAATGTTTTGTATAGAGGTAATGTCAAATATATATAATTTCCGTGTGGTGACGGATTAAGAATACAGAATATCACGCCCCCATATCATCCCATGGGTGTCGTAAGAGCCGACAGAGGGAGCATATTATGCAGAGAACACCACTGTAAGAGAAGGAAAACTTGATACAAACCCTATACCAACCCGTTTGGCCAGCGTGGTATAGTAGGCCATTTCCTCCTTTCAAAGGAGAGGCCTGTCCAGCAGTGGACTGTTAAAGGCTGATGATGATGAATGTCAAATATCTATCGTTAGGTGCCAATTCTATCGACGGATGAAATATTGGGAGCGGTCATAAGCAGTCAGGGCCAGTTACCCCTAGAGCAATCAGGCCAGTCAAGTTATAATTATATATTATCATATTTGGACGTTTTGTGATAACAGTTCAATACCGTTTAAGTACATAGTACATATCCTAATAATAATATATTGTCAGTATCCCTAAGTTGATTGTACTCAATATACCTGTTAATATTTGTACGACTGTGTACGTTCCGCGTGGTAACGGATTACGAATACCTACACAGTATCATCACCCACCCTTCTAAGATAATACACGAGCAAATAGTATATTTTAGGAATATACGGATAATTTCGACATCAAACCTTGTGCCAAGCGTGGACTTACAATGATATTGTGAGGCAATTTACGAGAGGCCTGTGTCCAGCAGTGGACTACAAATATGATATAATTAATCAGCTATGTTTAAGTTAAAGCAGCGATAGCCCAGTGGAGAGACCGACGGACTGCTACGCAGAGGTCTCAGGTTCGAATCCACGGCGCGCACCAATGAATTTTCGAAGTGTTGTGCGTATTAAATTGTTAATTATTACTTACTAAACGTCATTCCATCTCTTAGGCGCCTAAGAGATGGACTGACGATATCCGGCAGCAAGCCGGTACTAACTGGATGCAAGTGGCAAGAGACAGGAGAAAATGGAAGATTGGAGAGGAGGCCTATGTTCGAAGAAGAACAACAAAAGGCTGCAATAGATAGACTTACTAAACGGTGAAGGAAAACATCGTGAGGAAACCTGCATGTCTGAGAGTTCTTCATAATGTTCTCGAAAGATATGTGAAGTCTGGCAACCCGCACTTGGCCAGCGTGCAACGTGGTGGACTATGGCCTTACCCTTCTCATAGTGAGAAGAGACCCGTACCCAGCAGTGGGACAGTTTATATAAAGCGCCGATGATGATGTATAAGTTATGCTATAGTCTAATAGTATACTTTATACCTAGGTACATTATGAAAAGAGCTCTCACAACTTCAAGTAGTGAAGAGAAAATGCGGAGACTGGGACATAATACATTTCGCACGAAAAATGTTGAGCTTTATAACATATATTGGTGTTCGATCTCAACTAGTCTGAGAACTAGTTGGAAACGCTGGAAGAAAAAGACGCGCCACTTATCACGACTTCTATTCGAAACGCTGTTATAGAAATGGTTTCACAAGTATTCTATGTGAATAGGTCGGTGATAGAATTTCATGTCTTATTGAATGGTTATACCTATGTCTGCTACCACGAAATAACATGTATGGAGCCAAATAAGCGCATTTTATAAGTAGGTTACTAGAGGGCGCCAGCAGATATGCCTGCAATTTTTTTTTAAATTTACCCATTTTGGCCGATCCCGTGGGAATTTCGGGAAATCACTTCTTAGTGCACCCCTACGGTCCCCAATGAATATACATGCCAAATTTCAGCTTCCTACGCCCAATAGTTTCGGCTGTAGCGTGTCTGTCAGTCAGTCAGTAACGCAAGGATTTTATATATTAAGAAGATAAAAAACTACAATTACAAGCTAAAGAGGTATAATTTCTTAGATATGAAAAAGCCAACTTTACAATGAAATGACGAGTTACAAATAGGTTTAGACCCTCCTTAGCTTAGTATAGGAGACATAATAATATATCCTACACTAGGCTAAGGCGGCGTGTATCTTAGGAAATAGTGATAATATTTTAGTGTGTATATTAGTGTTAACTGTAACAGTTGTTGACAACTTGGTTAATAAAATGTCTGTGTATGTAATCTGTGTAATACATACATACATAGACTTACGCCTGTTTCCCCGAAGGGGTAGGCAGAGGCATATTAAACGCCCACTTTTCGCCAGTGTTTTGATCCCACGTAATAGGTGGCGAGCCTATTGCCGCTTATCGGGATATTTTGTTTGCCAGAGCCTCGTCCTTTGATCAGCAGGTGCACCACTTGCAGGTGAGGTTGGCGCGGGACCTTAGGTTATTGGTGGGAACCCTATGCAATCTGTGTAATAGTGAGTAAGTAAGTATAAGAGTAATGTTGTCAGACTTATGTGATGGTTCAGTGAATAGGTCTTTAATATTCTCTGTAAGGCTAATAAAGTTACAGCAAGTTACACAGCAATATTTTTTCTTATATAAACAATTGAAACAACGAATAGTAGAACTTTAGATGACTTGGAGGTACAATTTTCAACAATTTTCGCATAGCTTGTCACCTTGGTCCAGTGGATAGCGTATGCGACTGCTGATGGAAGGTCCCTGATTCGATTCCCGGGTCGAGCAAAAGTATTACTGGGTTTTTCCGAATACTCAGTAGCAGCCCGAAGTCTGGTGATGTGCCCGGTAACGGCAATAGGCTCGCCCCCTATTACGTGGGACCTAAAAATTTATGGCGAAATGTGGGTGTAATATTTATACCTCTGCATTCAGGCGTGAGACTATAAATAAATAAATTTAGAAAAAGTATGCCACCGTAAGATTCTAGTATTTGTACATCTAACACTTTGTTTCGTTTGGTGAATGAGAGCGCCCGAAGCCTTATCTACTAACATCTTCGTATTTATTTAGTTTTGTTTTGTTTTGTGTAGCGCTCGTAGCGGGACTTGGCTTGCCGTTCGTAACAGATCGGCAAAGTTAAGCAACGCTTGCACAGGTTACCACTTGGATGGGTGACCGTGTGTGGCATTTACATCTGAGCGCTACCGTGCTTCGGAGGGCACGTAAAGCTGTCGGTCCCGGTTCTTGTCCAAGGATAAGGATCGTTAGGCCACGTCGGAGGCCTTCGGGCGGTCTGAAAACTCCGACACCAGAGTTGGCCACACGCTCACACGAAAAATAAAATAAATAAATTCGTATTCATATAATTTACTTAGAGTTTGTATTTACATACACGTGTGTCATATTATATTGACTACCGGCATTTTCCATCTGTCTTAATTGGGATAACGCCCACATAAGACAAAGTGAATGAAAAATTGAAATCTGCTCGCGCTTTCAATTTTGTTCACAAACATACAATCGACTACGCCAACCAGCGATACAATATTAATTCGTAGAGCGTAGTCCTTTTAAAAAATATCATTAATTCATAGTTTTTCAGATAATAGAGCTTTGCTGATTTCAGCACGAATGGGCCGGCTCGACCGGGGAAGTACTACCCTCTCACAGAAAATGGACGTAAAGTAACAGTACCTAAACTGTTGCGTTTCGTTCGGTGAGTGAGAGTGCCGGAGGCCCTTGCCCCTGTTCCTTCTCTCCCATCCCACTCCTTATTCTATCCCATCTCCCAACCCTTAGGGGTGGCAACGCACTTGTGACTCCTGTGGTGTAGCTTGTGTCCATGGGCGGCGGTAATTGCTTATCATCAGGCAATCTGTCTGCCCGTTTGCCGTCTATACTATAAACAAAAAAAGTTATCACTGACGTCTTATATGCAAATATGAATCTCTGATCACTATATCCATGCATAGATCATGTATTTGGACCGGCCATTAATCTTAGCTGCAAACTCGTGCCCTTACTAGCTACGTTTTGAGACAGAAGCAGTTAGCATTTACCTTAAGCAGTTACCATACTGACTCAAAAACCCACCTAGCCACAAAATGCAGTAAAATAGCTACAGTTTCCCTGCAGCTTGAAATATTTCTATCTCAAAGAAGTGTCGCAGAATACAATGTTATGCGGGCAAGTAAAAGTTTTACGAGAGCGAGCAACAAATATGAAATTCAACGTTTTCTTAGTATGGATTGGGTGTTGTTCGGGCTTTATGAAAGTTTAACGTAAATTTTGGAGTATACAGTCGTAGCACGTGTTGCGCTAGTACGGCTGCTCGGAATGAAAATATATGGATGTTCTGCGGTTCTGCTGTGTTCTCTTGTATAAATAAACCAACGAAACTATCTTAGCAAAAAGATTGCCGATAAATATTACGAGAATTGTTACTGCAAGCGCTGGTTGTAATATATATTAAATGAGAAAGCACACACATGTTTTTAGACAGTTGTTATTGCTGCGCGTGGAAAACGTTCCCGGGTCTTATTGAGGGTATGGGGTAATATTGCTTTTGAACTGTAATGCTTATGTAATTTCTGAGCCGATCGCGTAAAGTAACTACGAGAAGTGTTGTCTGCAGCTAGAACGACGACCTGGGTCGACTCTGGACAGGGTTTACCTTTAATCCATTTTATTTACCTATTTACCCCTTTCTTTTGGCTGGCAACACTGTAAACGTCAGACATAAAATTACGTAGCTCTGTAATTTTAAAAGTTTTATTTTATTTTAAATTAATATTAAATGCTTAAATATCATTTATGTTATCATACTGTGCATAAAATTGTGAAAGACATTGAGTTTGGTGTTTGAAACCTCGATACGAACAGTTTTTGGCGGACAGATCTACTACCAGGTGTCAACGGACGGATTTGAAATCATCTTTAAACCCGGGGAGTATCTTACTTATTAACTTACACTCCTCATCACACATTTACTCGGCTCACACCAACGTGAGCTTCGTCCATCACACACTGGCACAGTTTCTGTCTCCTTTTGCTTGACAAGACGTGGAAGCAAAATCGAAGACTGAACAAACGCCCCATACAAACACCTACTACACTTACACTTCACATTTATTTAAGTGTTTATATCTTTAACAAGGCCCCTATATATAATATCTTTATAAGTAATATAATATAAAAATTGATACAAATCAGTAAATTTGCCAAGATTATATTTGTCATTTACTACCTACATATTTTGCCTAATTAATTAAAAATTGAATAACACCTTTACTTTCAATAATATTTTTCCTTTTCTGTTATTTGTCTACTGTCCTTCTAGCTATAAATATTTATTTCAATAAATATATTTATTTATTTATCTATATCTATAAACTCCTACTATTACTGACTTATCTCTTTTCTGACATCTTGTTTATCTTTCTGTCCATAGGTGTTTGGCGTATCCTTGGCTATGAGCTATTCCACAATGAGCACTATGATGACCCGGAAGGCCACAGCGAAGGATCTAGAGAACAAGCTGAGAATTACCTTGATAGAATTAAAGAAGTGCCAGGAGGAGAATATACACCTACTGAAGGAGCGTGCAGACTGTGAAGAGGACATCAGGATTGTCAACGATAGGGTTTCCAACCTGAAGGCTCAGCTCGCAGAACTCCATATTGAGTATATGGACACACTGGCCCAGCGAGATAGGTTACAGGAGGAAATACATTTATTGACCGCTAGCAATTATGGCCATTCATGGTCTATGAGTCGCATTAGGGAACTTGAATGCTGTTTAGAACAATCTATAATAAACATTAAATCCCTAGAACAGACTGTTGAGGAATTAAACAGTAGAAAAACTCAGAACCTTTATACAGAGGTTGTAGGTACTAGCTTAGGTCACAGATCTACTAAACCATTTAAATTAAACACAAGTGGCCTGAAACGACATAGAAAATATAATAAACTAAACAAACACATTAGGAAACTAATCTTTAGCCTAAAACAATACAAGAAAAATAAAGTAACATCCCAGCAATATAAAGTTTTAGTTTCTGAGCATTCAGAATTGTTATTAGACTAAGAAAAGTACAACACAGAGTTGATAAATAGTAAAATGCTGTATGATCAACATACTAGGGATCTCAAAGGTCAAATTACCTCTTTACAGTCTCAAATACATAGGATGAACACCCAATATCAAAATGAGGTTCAGGATTATATTAGGAAATATGATGAGATAGGTCAGGTAGGTAGGCAAAATCTTGAGTATGTGAAAGCTTTGACAAACACCAATACTTGCCTAAATAGCATAAAATCAACCATACCCACTTGTGAGTCTCAGAATATTTTTGATATTGACAAAAGTTATTATTTAGCAAATAATACAACAGATAGGTCTTCCTTAAGTAGGAATGGCACAAATAAAGTTTATATGTTCTCTGATAGGTTAGGTTTAGGCTTAGGTAGTTTAATAAATTGTGAATTGAAACAACACAATATTATTAATTATTGCTATCCAGAGTCTTCTTTTTCACATCTAATTGATAAATTAAATACAACAATATTTGATAGGGAGTCCACAATAATTATCTCATACGGTAATAGTCAAATGGGGACTAAAAAAGATATAATTAATTTAACAGAAGTTATGTTATCGCTTCACAGAACATATGATTGCAAATTTATTAGTATGACTTTGCCTTATGCTTATAGTTTAAACGCTATGATGAATAGACATATTCATGAACATAAATTGATGTTATACAATTTGACATGGCAATATAAGGATTTTATTTTATTTTTTGACATCAATAATTTTATTAATAATTTTACATTGACTAAAGATACTATGTATCTGCCACTATTTTATAAAAGACAAGTTGCTAAATTATTAGCATATAATATACAAAATGACACAGGTACATGTAGGGTATCCAAGAATTTAGTTTCTGTAAATAGTTCCTATCCTTATAATTCTTCTATTGAGAATACTGACACAAGTTCTTTAAACTTAAGAACAGGACAAAGGGTAGACATATTGAACTGACTGTAGCACATCAAAACATACAAGGTCTATCTGGCAAGGATTTAGAATTAGGTTTATATTTAGAAAATCATAGTATTAAAGTTATGTGCATTACGGAACACTGGCTTAAAGAATACCAGATTAAATTCATAAATAACACACAATACACAGTACACAGTGCCTTCTCTAGGAAACAAGCTATTCATGGTGGATCATTGATTATTGTTTCAAACAGTTTAACATGTAAAGAACGGCAAGACATAGCTAGCTTGTCTATAGAACGCACGGTGGAACTGTCATGCATTGAGCTTGAGCAGCATATTATTATATGTGTATATCGTCCTCCATTAAGTGACTTTAATTTGTTTGAATCTGTTATGGAAGATGCAATTAGTAAAATTAGGAGCAATAAGAAAGGGATTATAGTTTGTGGTGATTTTAATGTTAACATTCTTGAAAATTCAATAATGACTTGTAGATTTTTAAACCT
The DNA here is from genome assembly GCA_944739405.2 of Euclidia mi. Classification (NCBI taxonomy): domain Eukaryota; kingdom Metazoa; phylum Arthropoda; class Insecta; order Lepidoptera; family Erebidae; genus Euclidia; species Euclidia mi. The sequence continues at coordinate 2,957,148 of OX123185.2, forward strand.
TTTTAAATCATTTAATTTGAAAAATTTATTTCTTGAACCAACTAGAATCACAGCAACATCTTTCACTGTCTTGATAACATATTTAGTAATTGTATTGTTTCAGATAGAGTAGTTACTTCTGAATTAACTTCGGATCACTGTGGTCAATTAGCTAGGTTTCCATATAACAATGATAGCATCGTACAGAGAGTGTTGGTTAGGCTATTACCTAGGCATAAGTTTAATGAATTCCGGAATAAAGTATTGATTGGAATGAATACTATGAATCCTGACTTAATAGAAATAGATTCGCCAAATAAGAATTTTAACAATTTATTTAATATAGTTAATAACACGTTTCAGAATACTTTTAAGACTAAGGAGAAAGTAATTAAGGAATCTCGAGCTTTTAATTAGTGGGCTACTGCGGGTATTTACAAAAGCAGAGCAAAAATGTATGAGTTGTATGGTATGAAGAAATACAATTCTGATTTAAACTTCACTGAGTATGTTAGGAATTATTCTAAAATATTTAAAAGGGTGTGCAATACAGCTAAAGCTATATTCGTTAGGAATAAAATTAAACAATCTTCGAATAAAGTTAAGGCAACCTGGCGAGCTATTAATGAACCAACAGGTAAGACAACATTAAGAAGTAATAGTTTTAGTCTTCTTGATAATGATAAATTAATTCATAATGACGAAGAAGTAGCACACACATTTAATAACTTTTTTGCTAGCATACCACTTACTACTACTAGAGAATTAAAATCATCAGCTATAGTCGCAAAAAACCTATTAAAGTCTAGTGTAGGAAAATGTGAAGTAATATTTAAATTTCATAGTATTAGTTCTACCGATATTATAAATACTTTTAAGTCTTTAGAGTCTAAAAATACAGGTGATCTCTGGGGCATTTCTGTTAAGGTTTTGACAAGTATAATTGATGTAGTGGCTTCTTATTTAAGCAACTTATTCAATAAGTGTATTAAATCTGGCAGTTTTCCAGATCTTATGAAACATAGTAGAATAATACCTCTGTTCAAATCCGGCAATAAGACTGATCCTAGTAATTATAGGCCAATATCGATACTACCTGCTTTTAGTAAGATTTTTGAAAAGATCATACTCAAGCAACTACTAAGACATTTTAATCAAAACAGCCTCCTTCATGGTGAGCAATATGGTTTTACCAAGGGTCTTTCGACAACAGATGCAGGAGTAGCGTTACTCAAACATATCTACAGTGCTTGGGAGAATTCCCAAAATGCTGTTGGTGTGTTCTGCGACCTTTCGAAAGCATTCGATTGTGTCTGCCATGAGACGCTCTTGTGCAAGCTTAGACATTACGGCGTCCAGACTAAAGCATTGGATGTCATTAAGTCGTACTTGAGTGACAGGATCCATTGTGTTGAAATAAATGGCTCAAAATCCAGTGGCTTACCTGTTCATTTAGGAATGCCACAGGGCAGCATCCTAGGGCCTTTCTTGTTTCTTGTTTACATAAACGATTTACCTTTTTACTTGAGAAACATTTGTGACGTTGTACTGTTTGCTGACGATACTTCTTTGATATTTAAAGAAGATAGAAATAAGGAACACTTAAACGAAATAAACAGTGCACTCATTCAAGTGACTAAATGGTTTAATGTAAACAATCTAGTACTGAACGCCAAAAAAACAAAATGTGTTAAGTTTGCTCTGCCTAATGTCAGAAACCTTGGTCCTAACATAGTTTTAAATGACGATGTACTCGAAACAACTGAATCCACATTATTTCTAGGATTAACACTTGATTCGAATTTACAATGGGGTGCGCATGTTACATATCTCTCAGGGAAACTTAGCTCAGCTGCTTATGCCGTTAAGAAGGTTCGTAGGTTGACCGATGTCGATACGGCTAGATTGGTTTATTTTAGTTATTTTCATAGTGTTATGTCATATGGCATATTGTTATGGGGTAGAGCTGCTGATATCCAAAATATTTTTATATTGCAGAAACGGGCAGTTAGGGCCATTTACCAGTTAAAGACAAGAGTCTCACTCAAAGAAAAATTTAAAACTATTGGTATTCTTACTGTAGCGTCACAATATATTTATGCCAGTGTTATGCATGTAAGACTAAACATAAATTCTTATAAAATGAATAGTGACAGACACAATATCAATACTAGAAATAGACATAAATTATGTGTTCCGTATTTTCGTTTGCACAAAACGCATAGCTCTTTTATTGGGCTCAGTATTCGCATATACAATAAATTACCAACTTATATTTTAGACTTGCCATTAAGTTCGTTTCAGGCAGAAGTTAAAAAGAATCTTATAAATAAGGCATATTACAGTTTGAAGGATTATTTTGATGACAGGAGCACTTGGAAGTAGTTGTTCGCTTTTGACTAGGTCAATAATTAGTAGTTTTATTTTATAGTGTAGTTAATTACGATATTCTCATTTCATACTATATTTTGCATTCATGTTCCACACTTTCATTATAACTTTGCGGATTTGTAAAATGTGGGTAACTCGTGGTCATGGGCTAACTAATAGGTTGTCGATTGCTTTGGTTTCATAATACCGTTACTTTCTGCTTCATTCACTTCTACCATAGTTCTGACCATGTTCGCGAGTTGCCTACATTAAAAAGACGTAAATGGATGCTCCTGTTTCACCATATTTACTTTGGGAGGCTTACCATATGAACATCATTTACTGCTTGAGTATGATATCAATAGCTACTAAAAATGTTACTTGTAGATGTCTACAATGTGAAACAGTTGCAGCTCCTTACAAAAATAAAATGTATCACCATTATATTTGTTTGAAAAGAGTGGCCATGAGTTTTATTGCCCGTTCTTTCTCGTGGTTCTACCTATTGCATTGCGAACGTGGCAGTACATGTAAATGTAGAATCATTAAGTAATTAACTTAAATTTTGACGTTCATAAGCGTCACTTTGTGGCCTAGATGAATAAATGATTTTGATTTTTGATTTTGATTTATTAAATTACACCTGGTGGACCAGATGAGGTCGAATATTTGTATACACAGCGTAAGGCCCGGCTAGGTTTGAGGGCCGATTTAGGCAAAGTTGCTGGCAGAGGCTGGACAAGACGAGCCAAAAATCAAGCTCAGTGGAGCCTATATCCCGCAGGGGACTAAGGCAGGACGATGATGATGATACAGTGACCAAGCGTAACTTGTATAGGTACCATTCAGAAACATCGATCGTTGGCTTCCTTCATAGCGACGTGCTTAGCTTTCAATAATATTTGTACCCTTTGGATAGATGACGTCATATGTACTTAGCCAAAGTTACAGCACAGCTACAGGACAATGTGAAAGATGCATAATAGAGAAACGCATCATAGGTAATGCCTGATTCAGGTCAGTAAAAACCAGTATTTCTAAAAAGCTAATCCAATTTAGGCAAATTCCAGGGCCATTATCTATCTAATCTTCTTTCTCTTTTTTTCTCCTAGCGTTATCCCAGTTGCAAACCGGGGTCCAGTTACTAGTCTAACCGGATTTGACTGAATATTAGCTTTTCCACGAAGCGACTGCCTGTATGACCTCCGGGAGGTACAGCCGAAGGTAAGCCGGAGGTACGCCTCCTCCAAAGGGAGAGCGATATTCCATGGTATAGACTAGTGACAATTTATTCAGAGATAGGTACTGACCCCTATAACCACTGTCAAAGATCTTCATGACAACCGGGGCCGACGGCTTAATGTACTCTCTGAGGTACAGTAAGCGACAATTGATAATATTCAATACGCACATAACTCCGAAAAGTCAGTGATACGCGCCTGGGATTCGAACCCGATACCCTCTGCATGGCAGTCTGTTGGTATCTCCACTAGGCTATCGTTGCTCTATTGCCTTTATCTATCTAATATCATCTCTAATATCTCTTTGCGTCTCAGTTTGGATTCCAAAAACATATTTAGTCAACTAACATTTTATAAAGACATGTTTGACGTCAAAAAGTAAATAAAAACCAATGCTTCTCTTTAGGTTTAAAAATTCATAGGCGAATCGCACGAATTCACGGACAATTCTTTAGCTCTAAAGTGAAATAAATTCTCGCTGTGATTCGGTGTCTAGCGCTCTTATTCACCGAACGACGAACGAAATGAAACGCAATACATTCAGAACGGAACTCTGCTACATGACATGGATATTCTTTGAGAAAGGATTAGTACCTCTCATCGATAGAACAGGAGCTTCCATTCTTAAAACATACTCTTTGTCAGCTAGGTTAATGCAAGTACGAGTTATACAATTTGAAGTAAAAATGCTGCAATATTTTTTTTATTGCATAGGAAGAAAAACGAGGAAGCGGGTCAGCTAATGGTAACACCGCCACCCATAGACACCTGCAATGCCCGAAGGATCACAAGAGCGTTTAACTTAGATATTAAGTCCTTAAAAAAGTGGGCGTTTAATATGCCTCTGCCTACCCCTTCGGGGAAACAGGCGTGAGTCTATGTATGTATGTATATGTATGTATTAAGTCCTCATTGTAAATAAGGACTACCTATTTTCCTAAAATTCTTCTTAGATTAACACACAGTCTATAATAGATAGACTATCTAGCAAGTCCTTATCTATTACAGGTTTTCATTTGTTAGTCCTAGATTCACACAATTTTAGGCTATCTAACAAGCCCTTATCTATTTCAGTTTTTTACTTGTTCTAAGTTTGACAGATGTCAACAAAATGTATGATTGGTATACGCATAGTAACTTTTATATGGTAAGGTCAGAACTGTTGAGGCCCAAACATTATCAACTACCTACGCTGTTAAGTTCGAAAACTGTAAAATTCTTGCGTTACTGACTGACTGACAGACAACGGACAGCTCAAGATACCGGGCGTAACAAGCTGAAATTTGGTATAAATCTTCATTGAAGATAGTAGAGGAGCATTAATAGAGTTTTTTTTTTATAGACTCCCGCCTGTATACCCGAAAGGGTAGGCAGAGGTGTAATATTACCCACATTTCGCCATGAATTTTTAGGGTCCCACGTAGTAGGAGGCGAGCCTATTGCCGTTACCGGGCACATCACCATACTACTCCGTGCTGCGACCTTTTGACGATTGGGCATTTCTAAAGGATAATTTTGAGTATTTTATATCTTAGTGGTCCTTAAGGGGTCTAAAATTGACCTACGCGGGCGGTGCCGTGGGAGAAATCTAGTTTAGAAATAATAAAAATGATTAACTAACATGTCAAACGACGTTTGGAATATGAAATACAGGTTCTGAGATCTGAACTTCATTTCCTAATACACAAATGCTTCAAACCGATCAAAAGTAAATCGAGGAGTTGAGATAGGCAAGACAAAAACGTCAATGACCCGCATATGGACTCAAGTGCTATTTACATTTTGACAAATGCAGAAAATATCGTCACTGTGCTATTGGACTAAATTGGCTATGCGCCAAAAATTGTCGGAGGAATACATAAGAATATAATAGTAATTTTCTACAACAGAGCTATGGGTGCAAGACAATGGATAAACATAAATATATCCTTTTTAGTTAATACATACCTACATATTATACATAGAAACACCCAGACCAAGACAAACATCCATGTTCATGTACACAAATATTTTACTTGAGCGGGAACCGCTACGCCACAGGGTCGTCAAATCTAATAAAGTTATCTAAATACATTAAAATACAAATAATACAATCTGTATACCTCAAATTAGTCGTAATATTTCTTTTGATAAAGTAGCTTTTAATATCTGACACGTGCTAAACTTAGATTTATAAAAGACCAGTATAAGACAGATATCTCCTCAAATCCGTAAAATAACTCTAAGACACAGATCATCGATACATCACGCAGTGTCAACGCGCGAGTGACAAAGTGCTAGTTAAATAATTAAAGACGGATGTCAAAAGGAAAGGTGCTGAGTGGGACAAAAATAGACTTTGCCCTTCTATATAAATTACCTACTGGCGAAAGTAAGTTGTACGTCATATATCGAAGGAAACTATTTGCTAAAAGGATTTTTTGTTTTTGTGAAGTATGAGTAATTACTATTAATATCATTTTCATTTATATCATCCTGCTTTGAACATAAACTTTATTAAGACTTACATGATTACATTGCTGGAGTGTAGATTTGTACAAGTGAGACAACTCACAGAAAAATAATTTATAAAATGTATAGTATAAAGAAAATAATAATTCTTATTTCCATTTTTATTTCCGCGGTAACAACCGCGTTATTTAAGGCTACTGCTCCGCTCCCGTGGCTCATAGCGTAATGTTATATAGCCTATAGCCATCCTCGATAAATGGACACTGAAAGAATTTTTGAAATCAGTCCAGTAGTTCCTGAGATTAGCGCGTTCAACCAAACAAACAAACAATCAAACCCTTCAGCTTTATATATTAGTATAAGATTTAATTTATTTGGTGTTATCTAGACAGTTCACCTTTCGCAAACCCTCACTAGTGTCAAAATACATTGGATTCAAACCGCTGCCGAACCTGGCTGCACTACTGATATTACACAGTAGTGGGAATGATAGTAAGAGTTACATATCATCATATCAGTTTACATATCATCATCGTCCTAGCATTCAAGACCATCGCCGTGAAGCCCGGCGTCCGCTTAGTAGTGTAACCACATTTGATACACAAGAGGGTCTCCGTACAGAGCAACAGCCATCTACGTTCCAGTACCCAAAGGGCTAGCAAAATTCTATTATTTAGACTAGCGACAGTACATTCAAGGATACAAACTCCCTAAAACGACTGTCACAGAATTTCATGATCGCCGAGACCGCTATCTTATACAGGTGCAAGTAGTAATCAACAAATTAATACGCACATAATTTCAAAAAGTCAGTGGTACGCACTGTGGATTTGAACTCTCTACATAGCAGTCTGTCGGTATTGCCAATAGACTCTCGCTGCCTAACACGTAAAATATTATTACATACATAGTCTCACGCCTATATCTTCGAAGAGGTAGGCAGATGTATATTGCTTTTCGCCAGATTTATTTTAGTCCCACGTAATAGGGGGCGAGCCTATTGCCGTACCGGGCACATTACCAGACTCCGTGCTGCTACTGAGAATTTTCTAACACTGAAAAACCCAATAACACTTTGCGCAACCCGGGGATCAAACCGGAGACCTCCCAATCCCACGCGCACATTTATGCCGCGAGACCAACGAGGCAGTCATTATTATAAAGTATTTATTTTCCCTCGTCAGAAAGGTTCGTGCTCATGAATAACTTAAAATTTAGGGTAAATGTAAAGTTTTGATTTTTATTAGAGAGTGAAGTCCTAATTGGAAACCCGTGTTGCAGCACTGATTTAATTTAGCTGATGTTTAACATGAATTAAAATAAACTTGGTTACCACCAAATTAAATAAATTTTAACTGATTAATTTTAGTTTTAAATTGTTTGGTGCTGTTCGCAATAACAAGGAAGGAAACGAGTACACCGATTTACTCGTTCATAACATTTATCCCCTCACTATACTGCCTTAAATTCAGTAATCATATCCCTTGTAACATCACTGAAATATCCGATAGTAGAATCGAAGGTACACATTCTGAAAATAAAAACTTTAAACACTTTTTAATTTATGATATCTTATTCAAGATTAACTTAAAATTACATTTGCAAGCGAACGAATTAATATTGTATTCAAACACTTTTATTCCCAGTACACTAGAGATACATTCTACGTAGCTGACATGCACTTGGTCGTTTTTTTCATGTTACCTATTATTCTGGTCTGCCTCGCTGGTCTCGCGGCATAAATGTGCGCGTGATGAGGTCTCGGGTTCGATCCCCGGGTCGGGCAAAGTGTTATTGGGTTTTTCCGTTAGGAAATTCTCAGTAGCAGCACGGAGTCTGGTAATGTGCCCGGTACGGCAATAGGCTCGCCCCTATTACGTGGGACCTAAAAAATCATGGCGAAATGTGGGTGTAATATAACACCTCTGCCTACCCCTTCGGGGATACAGGCGTGAGCCTATAAAAAAAATAAAAAAATATATATTATTTCAGCTAACATTGTATATGGAATGGAACAGCTGCAATAGATTCGTAATCATATGCGAGCAGCAGAATCCATAAGACCCCGTCAGGTCAAGCAATCGATCTGCACCTGTTATAAAAAGCCTCCACCGACCGCTCGGAATCAAATTCAACGGATGTAGGTCGACCAGATTATAGAGTACACTTTATATGTACCTAAATAACTCGCCACAAAGTGCTATTTAAAATAGTGCAGTTGTAATAATACATTTATGCTGTATTTTAGATTTAATTTGAGACAAAAGTATAGAGTATTTCAATTTAAAACAGCATTATAATTATATCCTTGGTCTATTATACATAATATTATGATCATTTAATCCCAAAATAGCCGAAGCTTATTATGGCAACCAGACAATTAGAGAATAGTTACTGATATATTTATGTATATACCTACTGATATTTTATATAGCCGAGTGGATATACCAACAGACTGCCATGCAGAGAGTATCGGGTTCGAATCCACGGCGCGCACTAATGACTTTTCGGAGTTATGTGCGTATTGAATTGTTAATTATCGCTTGTCACGTGTCTCGGAGAGCACGTTAGACCGTCGGTCCCTGTTGTCATGAAGATCTTTGACAGTCGTTACAGGGCGTCAGTACCTTCTAAATAAACTGACACTAGTCTAAACCATGGAATATCGCTATCCCTTCGGGTTGCGGAGGTCAGACAGGCAGTCGCTCCGTGGAAAAGCTAATATTCAGCCAAATCCGGTAAGACTAGAAAGCGGACCCCAAATTGAAACTGGGATAACGCTAAGAGAAAGAAGATATTTTAATATGTTTGAGTGTGGTTGCATATTTGTTTTGCAGCCAGTAACAAAATAAATCAAACCTATTTATCCAACAAAGATTTGTCCGTACTTGGAATTGAGCCCACAACCTCGGGCTTTGCTGCAATCAAGAGTCATTAATTAACCCCTAGACTAACGGGCCAGTTATTAACAATGCTTCATTTTGTTTGTCCTTTCTCGCGCCTGATCATGACGTTTTTATTTAGACGTATGTACCTTCTGTCTAACCGAAAATTATTTTGACACACTTAACCAAATCTGATTAATCCTAGTTTCACATAGTAAATCTACTGCCTCCGTGGTCCAGTGGATAGCGTATGCGACTGCTGATTGGAGGTCCCGGGTTCGATTCCCTGGGTCGGACAAAAGTGTCACTGGGTTTTTTCCGAATTCTCAGTAGCAGCACGGAGTCTGGTGATGTGCCCGGTAACGGCAATAGGCTCGCCCTCTATTACGTAGGACCTAAAAATTCTGCTGCTTCTGAAAATTCGGAAAAACTCAGTAACACCTTACTTATTAGTCAAATAAAATCAAAAACTTGAGAGTAATACTCACCAAATACTGTCATATGTTTACTCTTGAAGTCTTCGTCAATAAAGGACGACACCACACAAATATATTCTCCTGATATGTCCGTATCTAACTTAACAATCCTCAAGGCCCTGTACATCCTCTGAGGGTCGTCAGAGGCCTTGTAAGTTAAGTCCACTCGTCCACGCAAGATGCCTACATCCTGAGGCATCTGTGACACAATCCACTGGTACACCAATTTCGTTTTGCTTCTAAAGAACCACTTGACCATAAGGCCTGGAGTTCGGTTTTCGTATGTGAAATCACAGTCTAATATCACTGAATCCTGTACGCCGTATTGCACTATTTCTGGCACTACTAACTTAACGATTTTTATTGATTGTAGACCTGGAACAAAAGAAAACAAGTGTTAAAATTGTTATGAATGTTTTTATAAGTATGAGTTTTTAGTAAGTAGGTAGGTAGGCCAAGCAGGACGTTCATAGATCAAGTGAAGGAAAAGGTTAAAGTCACGTCGTATCAAGAAGTCAAAGCACTGGCTGAAGACAGGATATTATGGAAGGAACTCCAACGACAAGAGCTTGGCTCTTAAATTGAAGATAGAGTAAGTAGGTGTTGTTATTGCCAATAGTAATCTACAGAATTTTATTAAAAAGTACCTATTTATAAATAAATTATTCAGAGTAAAGTTTTAAAGTGCAAAGTCGCTTATAATCGAAATGAAAATATAAGTAGTTCGGTGTTATTTGTAAAAAAATGCCTAAAAACAAAACAATTTAATTTTACATAATAAAATAAAACATCATCTCAATGTATCCAGCCGGCGGCGTTGCACATTGAAAGCTATTTTATGTTACGAAATCTTAAGAACATTTTAACTTTTCATCTAAATAGATTCCTACTAAGGGCCGGGCAAGCCTAACATAAATTCTAAGTAACAATTATTTATTAGTGCTAGTCTTACAAACAAGGGCGTTTCAAGCGCAATAAATTCTACGGGAACCAATTAAACAGCTAAATGTTCTGAGTGACAAGGGCGCATTAGCGCTGACAGGAACAATAACAAATCGGAAAACAATATTGACGGAAAGGCATCAAAGAGTTTCTTTGATAATGCAAATGATTAATATTCATGGACAGCTACAAACAATTTGCTCAAGACACGTTGTCCCCTCAAGTTGCTTAAAGAATATTTACTCCTGCTAATCCATATCCATCAGTCTTGTAGTTCTTCAACCATTAATATTTATGCAATTCCCAAGTGAACGTTGTTGAAAGCTCATTTAAATTCATCCTTGGTCCTACTTAAAAGCGGCGTTGAGATGGCTTAAAAATTCGATTTGGTAGTATTTGAAATTTTATAGCTCCTGTACAGTATTAAATAACAAATTTGCGTAGACACCTACATCAGTTATAGGCAGTTTGATATTTTGAGACGTCGTTGTGATGTTAAACGGGGTTGTTGAGTTCTTGAGGCCAGTTCACTCTAAGTTTGTCTTGAGCGAGGGTGAAGGAGTAGATAACATAATGGCCACTTCACTAACAAGTTACTCGGCGGCTTTTAGCGGTAAAAAAATAATGGGCTTTGGTGATACTTTGAAGTAAAGGGCATAGTTTTCTTTGGTTTCAGGATTTAATTAAGTAATTTATGCGACTCAGTACCATCGCAGTTTTTGATTTTTGAGAATAAAGAAGAACTATGTACCTTACTAGGTTATTCTAATAGCACCTTTGACTGATTTCATGTTCATTATCGTCTTTGCTATAGCTTCCATCAATTTGTATACAGAACTCACACAAAGTATTTATTATAAACAACTACATTATTATATCAATTATATTTATAAAGACCTACATTCTCATCCGTGTAAAATTATAAATATAAAACTGTATTATATCAGAGCCTCTAGCAGTTTAACTTAAAATCGGACCGAATTCAATTTAATTAATCGGATGTAGCTTGACAACTCAATGAATTTTTCGTCTCGGCCACCCCATGTCAATCTAATATTAACTTTTTATTTACCGTAGTACCTTAATTATCTTCATCAATTTAATGAAATAAAGATAAAAGTGAGCATTGTGAGATTTATCACAATTTTGGGTTTAATAAAACCGAGGGTCTTTTTTTCGAAAATTGTTAGGACCGTCTCAAAAATATTCTTGAGAAACACGCATTTATATTATACCTACTGCTATTATCAAATACAATGACGCAATAGTATATATTCAGAAATAAAGTTCTTATTTCCAGGAAAAACCTTAATAATATGAAAACTAATTGTTTATATTTTGATCTATTTTCGACATGGTCGACTGCAATAACAAACAATGCCTCAAATTTCGAACAATTTCTTAGCAGAAACTTTTCAAAAAAATTCGGTGACAATTCAAAACACGTCTTGCCGTGTCGTCGTTATTCGTCGACAGTCCAAAAGCACTCGTGGTCAAGACTTGAACATTCTTACTAACGAGATGACTGCGTAGTTGTCACATTTGAATGAAACTGACGTGGGGCCAGTCCAACGTAGTCTAGTGGCAGTTTTGTGGCCAGACTTTCTGCGAGCGATGGTTGTGCGGCGATGAGATAACGTCTGCTAAGACAGTTTGAGATGTTGGTAATATGGCTTTTTTAGTTTTACTATTTATTAAATAGTTTGCAAGAGTTTCTTCTAAAATCACAATTTAACAGGGCATTGTTCGTTGTCACGGGCCTCTTCTCTCTATGAGAAGGGTAAGGCCACAGCCCACCACGCTGGCTTAGTGCGGGTTGGCAGCCTTCACATGTCTTTCGAAAAAATTATGGAGAGCTCTCAGACATGCAGGTTACCCCACGATGTTTTCCTTCACCGATTAGCAAGCGATAATTAACAATTTAATAAGCACTTAACTTCTAAAATTCATTGGTGCGAGCCGTGGATTCGAACACGAGACCCTCTGCGTAGTAGTCTGTCGGTCTCTCCACTCGGCTCTCGCTGCTTAATTTCATACGCCTAAGTATTAATACACACATGAGAACCTTGAACAAAGAGCCAACAACAAACGCAAGTGTCAGTTTCTGTATCAGTACATTGTCTAATTAAAGTTTGCCAACTCATTCGCAGAGGTTTTGTCTGTGTGGAGAACATATTCAAAGTTGACGATAACTATTGAGACCAGTGTTTTATTTATATTGGCAAAGTTTGCCAACAGTTAGTAATACAAACTTACTGAGACTCAACAACAGCTTGCATAAAGTGTAGGTGGAATAAATTATTTACTGGATACTACAGAATGTAAGCATACTTACTACTTTTATAAGAATTATATCGCTTAGTAGCGTATCATGGCGTGTCTTAGCTTGCCGTTTCCATCAGACAAAGTAAAGCAACGTTGCCAAATGTTAGCACTTGATTGGTGTAACGGATGCCAGAAATCGAACCTTTGCTAGTCCGCTACAGTGCGCTGGTGGTGTGTTCCTGACGAGTGATGCTACGACGATGTCCTTCTATCGATATGTTCTATGTGTGTGGACTGTATGGCTTCGATCTATTCGGGGCTTCAGAAATAAAACATCTTCATACGTTGAGAGCGATGCTGTTCAGGTGTTCGGTGATTTATGGTTACATATAGCTGGGTACTCACTTAGCAGTGTAGCACGTAACGTATCAGATACGGTATCAAGTGAGTACGTAGGCACGAGCCCGCTGCGAGCCGCTCGCGCGTGGAGCGCTGTAAGCTCGCAGTGACCCGCCGAGTGGCGGTTTCACTGCGAACACACAAGCGGCTCGCAGTGTGCTCGTGGACGGCGTCACGACCGCTTGTGTAGAGAGTACGTACGCGCGAGCTTTAAACGAACTTACGTATTCAATTATTCATTATGGAGTGGACTGAAGAAAAAAAAATCGAAAAATGACTTGGGCTTTTATATTATCTAAAATATTATACATGAATATGAACGCAGCACTAGCCACCATTTGAGACATGCTGTCGGCGTGACGTCGTTGCGAGCACTGCGGATCCGGCAGCTCGTAGCTAGATACGCGGAGGACCGTGGACGAGCCGTACCCACTTGCAGGTTGATACCGTATCTGATACGTTACGTGTTACACTGCTAAGTGAGTACCCAGCTTATGGTTACTTGGTTACAAGATGGGGTTTGGGACGCCAACGAATTGGCCGAATACATGGTCGCTTAGGTACTTCGAAACTTTACCTTAACGACGACCACCGCACCGAATACGTGCACAGAGAATCTTTATTTATTTTTATTTTCGTTAAGGTACAAATGTGTATTTATCTTAGGTACTATGATACATACATATATGTTCTATACATAGTTAGATAGGTCTCAAAAGTTTATATCTATTGGTAAACAATACCTAAACCTTACTGCTTGCGTCACTAAAAAATGTCGTCACACAAGGGCCCGCCCAATATATTTTCTATTGAAAAACTATTAAATATAGTTACATATGTAATTTTGGTAGGCCTTTGTGTGCAACTATATGGGGCATCTATTAAAACAAACACCATGAAAATATCTTTATTCAATTCGAAGTTATGACATGAAAACCTACGATGCATAAGAAAAAATACAGATTTTCTTAAGTAAACACTATCGTACATTTATGTACGATAGTGTTTACTTAAGAAAATGTATGTTTATAAACAAAGCTTATGATAAACATGCAAATGTTTTTTATTATGTTTATTTTAACTATATAAGGTAATAACTAGTAATAAGAAAGTATCTAGACATGATTTCAAGCCTATACGAAGCTAAAAAACACTTATAAAACTATAAAACGACTATGTAAACAAAACAGCTGTTTATCAACTATTAGTTCTTATGATTCTTATCTGTTACAACTGATAACACTATTAATGATCGATATCTAGGCCCCTACAGTTAGCACAAGTTTTAAACTAATGTTCACGTACTGTGTAGTACTTCTTATTGACATTTTAACTATTTTCACTATTTAAGCATTATTTTTAACACTTTGACGCGTCCGGGAACCAAACCCGGTGTACCACACGATTGGATAGCACTGATTTTATACGATTTTCACTCGCGGTTTCGAATACACTATTCACTGTCATAGTTTTTAATGTCTGTCGCGAACAATTGGTTACCGCCTCATGTAAAATAATTAAGCGGGTCTTAGTTGCGTAAAATTAACGTATTTAAGGTATAAATACCCATTTGTTACAGATGTTTCGATACTCTTGCTTAGATCGTAGTCGCTGAGAGACGCGCTTAATTATTTTGTATGATGTATACAAATTGTGAAAGCTTAAAATCGTTGGTTACCGCCTGTTGTGGTATTTATAGCCAAGCGCTATCATGCTTCAGAGGACACGTAGAGCCGTCCAATCTTGTCTCAGAACGAGAGTCGTTAGGCTATTTTTTTTAAAGGCACCTCCCGCATAAGGAATAAATCCTCTGCCGCGGGGGACTTTACAAATATACAACCAACGGACACAATGAACACCCAGACTCGAAACAACAATTTTTGAATCACACAAAGTGTTGTCTCGTGTGGGAATCGAACCCACAACACTCGGCGCAGTGCCAAGCGGCGAGGCGGCTGCTTAAATCACTACACCAACCGTGCAGTCAATATTGGAGTTTATTTAAACTGCTGGACACAAACAGTCGTCTGGTGGGCACGGGCCTCTTCTCATTATGAATAGGTTTAGTCCACAACGCTCGCCAAGTACTGGTTGGCAGACTTCACATATCTTTTTGATAACATTAAGAAGAACTCTTAGTCATGCAGCTTTCCTTGCGATGTCCGTATCTTTTTAAATACCGATTATTGCAGAATCGGGCTTCGAAAGTTTATCAACTGCCGATCACCTTCACAACATAACGAATAATCGACTACGCGCACATGAAAAATGGAGTGGTCTCCAGAACCCTTAGTCGATTAGAAAATACTTTCAGCAGCATAAAATTTTATGCACTGTGCAATACACTCAATATTCAAAGTAGCTTACTCTAGTTAATGTAGCAATATGTTAAAAATATCCATGCTTATACTATAAATAATAATAATAATAAATAATAAAATCGTTTATTCAGGTTGGTAGATAATATTTTTAACAAAATAGTTTACCCTGCCAAACTGTATAACAGTTTGTTGGCAGATGTAGCCCCCGTTTTCACACATATGTAATAACTTAATAATAATATACCTATATAATAACTTAATAACATAATATATATATATTCTGCATATCATTTATAAAATTATGGTCAATTTATTAGCGTACCACATAAGTAACTAACTAGCCTGTGGCAGTCCATTGCCATACAAACGTCTGTTTAAACATTACGTTTTGTCTACTTAACCGGTGATAGTGAATAGCCAGATATCTGAAAGGGATCATTTTTTAATCAACCCTTAAGCCTTATACAAATTTTGGCGCACACCTATTCCAAATAGGTAGTTCATCACAATAGTACTCTGTTATAAAAAAGAACACTTCTGACCAGTACGTATAGCGAGCTCGTTGTACTAGTACGTATATCCAATACGTAAGTAAATAGAGAACCAAAGTGGTGGTGGACGAATTGCTCGCTATCCAGCTATTAGGTTTAAAAGCGTCCACGTATGGGCGTGTTATTAGCTAAATTGATATCGTATGATTCCTAATATACCTATGACAATTTTGACATCCGCTTCAAATCATCTTCAAAATTAATATCCCAATCGATCTCCATTTATGTACTGTGGCTGTGTTCCTACATATATAACTTATAAAGGTCAAATTCAATGATTAAGTAGGTCTTTCAGGCAAGAAACCACTACTTACCTTACGTTCATAAGGATGATTGGATTGATTGATAATACATTTAAGGATGGATGGATGTCTGTTATTCCATTCCGCTGAAGAACAAATTTTGATGAAATATAGCTGTATTATAGGTAAATTATACTACAGAAGGACTCATGGTAACTTTCGTCGCGATAAACGTCATCTACGTGAGCAAAGCCGCGGAAAACTAGTCTCCATTCAAACAGAAAGCAACATATTATATCTACCTAACTTTATATTCCATCAAATGTTAGGTATCTTCTCAATCATTTTCCTAGGCTTAACTAACATAATATCAGCTTAAAGTTACTATTGATTAACCTTGATAAAATGTTCGTTGAAGATAATAGGTACGCCGAATTGTTGAAGCTCATATTCAAAGTCTTATCGGTAGAATAATATTCGCAGAATTGAAACGCGTTATTATTTTTTAATTCGATTCTGAATCCCTAGCCAACCCTCCGATCCTATTTATATTTAATTTTATCCGGCGAATACCGCAGGCATCGTATTTGTAATGGTATTGGAGCTTCGCAGAGCATAAGAACGACGTTCTTTGCCATATTTTCCGTACTATTGCCGAATATTCATTTGAATTATTGCTGCTAATAATCTTATTGGACCAATTGTTGAGCAATTTTCTAGTAGGATATTTTTGTTAAATAGTATTCGCTACAAACTGAGTTTTCGGAGTTATGTGCGTATTGAATTGTAAGTTAGTGTTTGCCTAGCATGTTAAACCCGTGGTCGGTCCCAGCAGCAATGAAGAGGTTTCACAGTCGTTATAGGGAGTCAGTAACTCTGAATAATCTGACTTTAGTCTTATAGAATGAAGCAAGAGAGATATGTCAAGATTGTTGCAAATGACGTTCCGTAGTCTCTGCCTACCCGTCCGGAAAACAGGCGTGAGTCTATGTATGTATGTATGTAGTCTTATAGATGTCTTTTAACTTCTAGCTTTTGGTATTTTTTTGTATTTTCGTTTTAAAAAGCAGCGAATTTGTCGAAACAAAATATTTAATAAAATGGATTGTAGCGATCAATGATGTTACATTTCATCCGTGAATCTAATTTTACAGCTAGTCAATCAATCGAACATGCGTTTGTTCTTGACCTTCCAACCAATCTCAAAGCCAATACGTTTAACGGTTTGTTACATACAAAACAATCCGAACAGTCCAACATTAGGACAACATTTTCGTGTCCCAGCCGACGTGAAAAAGTCACGATATATTATTTCCCAGCGGCAACCTTTGGGCTAGTCGTTGGCTATTAATAATAGGTTCCCTTTGCCAACGGTATTGCATGTGACAGTCACGACAGTGCTCTTACTGGCTCATTTATCGCCGCCATTTCTTGTTATTTTAATTCCTTTATTTTGTATATATTGGTAGGAAAATTTGGGATGATATCATCTCCAAAAAAGTTGTATAAGGATCTAAGTCATCGTCATAATGATAAGCGCTGTTTATTTATAGTGCACAGGGCTGATACTGGGCATAGACCTCTTTTCATCATGCGCAGTGCAATGCCATAGTCCACCACACTGACTATGTGCGAATTGAATAAACATAGTCTACTATGTTTGTTCAATAAAGCACAACATTGTTATTATTGCAATGACTAATATTAATCCACTCAGTAAACATAACTCTATTTTTTTATAGACTCACGCCTGTATCCCCGAAGGGGTAGGCAGAGGCGTAGGTAATAAGTATTACACCCACATTTCGCCATGAATTTTTAGGTCCCACGTAATAGGGGGCGAGCCTATCGCCGTTACCGGTCACATCACCAGACTCCGTGCTGCTACAGAAAAACCCAGTAACACTTTTGCCCGACCCGGGAATTGAACTCGGGACCTCCGATCAGCAGTCACATACGCTATCCACTGGACCACGGAGGCAGTCAAAAGAGAAAAATAACCTATACAGGTTGTCACAAGACCCATCACCAAGCCGAAGTCTACACGTTTTGGACATCATGCCAAGTCATACTAAGCGAAAATAAAACTTGAGAAACGATATCTTTTTTTAAGGAAACACATTTTTAATCCGCAATTAAAAGTACGCGCGTGCAATTTTCGAAATCCCTTCTTATCCATGGGTGCAAAGGACATCTATAGAACATGTTGACAGGGTAAATGCATCCATATTGTTACTAATTACAAAAATTTCATAGTAACTTTGGGCCTCAATATCTCCGGAACCAGTAATTTCCCAGGTATGGTACAGATTTAAAAAGTGTTCGTAATGATTGGTACATTATGGGGTTTCAGTTTTCGTTAAGGGTCTTTTTGCCCTGTATATAACCGTACTCGTAGCTAAGTCTTGGGCTGTTACAATTTAGATTGCCAACGACACGCTAAGAAGAAAAAGAACATAAATATGACTTTTGCTAGTAGATCGCTTTCTCGTAGGTATCACTGTGGTAGATTTGCGTAGCCCCGTCACGAAAAACAGCGGAAGTAACCGCGGAGACCAAACTTGTTTCCGTAGCCACACTAGCCAAACATACACTCTCTACGAAAGTAGTGAGTGGTGGATAGAGATGCGCAACAAGGGTTTTCCATCAAATAAAAAAAAATATGAACATGTACCCAAATCCCGCCCTCTGCAAAATGTTACAAACAGATTCTTCTTCTCGCTCCTACCGTTACCCCAGGTTTCAATCTGGGGTCCGCTCACTAGTCTAACCGGATTTGGCTGAATATTAGCTGAATATTACAAACAGATTGACAGTAAAATATTGCACTAAATAATAGCCATCATAATCTTATAAATTAACAACCCAACTCTGATTTGTAAGTCCATTTTATCAACATTAATTCTTTAGCTGTGGTATATTTAATGAATACTCTGATAAGTTTAATTCAAATTAAATAACATTACAAATATTTTATTTATATGTGAATCTCATCAGTTTCACATATAAATTACATATTTGCAATTAACATTACAAATATTTTATTTATATGTGAATCTCATCAGTTTCACATATAAATTACATATTTGCAATGTAACAAGATAATTTTATACCGTTTTAAATAGTACACCCAAATTAATTGCTGGAATGCAATCGGATACTTTATTCGTTGTTCGGCAGCGATAGATAGCCCAGTGGAGATATCAACAGATTGCTATACTGAGAGTATTCGGTTCAAGGCCATGGCACGACTGACTTTTCGAAGTCATGTGATTATTAAATTGTTACATCGTTTTACCCGAATTTATGAATTTTGAGGAAGCGCGTCAGATTTGTAATATTCTACCACATACACACATCACCATCTAGTCCTAAACTAAGCAGAGCTTGTACAATGGATACTAGAAATGGATAAACATACATATATTCTTTTATTTTTGTAAATACATTCATATTATACATAGAAACACCCAGACCAAGACAAACATCCATGTTGATTTGAGCGGGAATCGAATCTGCGACCTTCGGCGTAGCAGTCGCTTACACTCCCGCTGCGCCAAACGGTCGTCAACAATGGATGTGAACTGTTTACTCTACCTTCGCCGACTGGAAATAGGCGTGAGTACCATAGGAGAGGTCTACGCCCTCCAGTGGACTGATACAGACCGATGATGCAGTTGCATTATAAGCTAAGTAGGAGCCGTGAAATGTCTAGCTGAA
Source organism: Euclidia mi (assembly GCA_944739405.2). Taxonomy (NCBI): domain Eukaryota; kingdom Metazoa; phylum Arthropoda; class Insecta; order Lepidoptera; family Erebidae; genus Euclidia; species Euclidia mi. The sequence goes on from OX123185.2 coordinate 2,976,990, forward strand.
ATAAATCTCACATAAACCACGCAGACCAACGTAATATATATTGAAAAAATATACAAGGTACACTAATCCACAAAGCTACTTGTATTCAAGGTGTAATATTCGGGTAAACGTAAAACAATATTATCAAATTTATAATTCAGCAGAGGGAATAATTGATGGAGTTTTCTTAGGAACGAGTAAGTCTGTATAACAGGTCATGACGTACAATCTCTATCGCAGTTGTGGGTTCAGTAGACATTATACGTTTTATATAGCGACACTGGTAATATAAACTCAAATATACTTTAGTTTCAGTATCTTCTATAAATTATAGCTTTACAGATTTTTCAGGTAGTGCTGGGTAACATGAAACTAGATTTCTATATTTATCAGATCTAGCATTTAATTATTCAGAATTTTTGCTATATAAATCATTAGACATTGCCCGTGGCTCCTACAGCTTGCATTATTATTATTATTAACCTTCCTCAAGAATAGCACTCTCTTTTGCTGTAAACCGTATATAAATCCGTTAAGTAGTTTTCGAGTTTATTGCTTTCATACACACAGACAAGCTGGTCAGGGCACTTAATTTTTCGATATGTATAAACTATCGCCTTAAACTGTTGTATTTTGATTAGCTTTATTTCTTGCTTCTTTATAAGTGATATTGGTTCAGTTGCCGCTTTGGGAAAAGATTAATGAGAATTTAAAGCATTATTTGTTATTTACAAGTCTAACATTTTGATGAAATTTTTGTGATCATAATTTAATATATCATTCATAAATTATACCTAGTAATGTTCTGTTACTTGTTATAAAATTTAACTGCAGTTGGTCAAAGTAAAACTAATCTTCTTAGTTTAACGAAACTAAAAGTAAATCCACTATAAAAGTTTATCAAGAATCATTACTTACAAATAAATTCAAACACAATTATCCAAATGCAAGTAGCAAGATCCCGTAAACATAAGTCACAATGTAAACAACTAGGTTTTTATTGCGAAATTTGCATTTCCATGGCACATTCAGTAAATCAAGATGGTATCTCACATATCGACACACTCAGCCGTCACCGCCTAAATAATGATGTGGCGTTCTAAAGTAAAGAAAATAATTCATTTTACAGTGCCTAGTCAGTATATTTATATTTTATTTTATATATATATTTATTAGACTACCTCAGTGCTCCAGTGGATAGCTTATGCGACTGCTGATCGGAGGTCCCGGGTTCGATTTCCGGGTCGGGCAAAGTGTTACTGGGTTTTCTGAATTCTAAGTAGCTCTGCAGGTCTGGTGATGTGCCCGGTAACGGCAATAGGCTCGCCTCCTAAAATTCATGGCGAAATGTGGGTGTTATATTACACCTGTGCCTACCCCTTCGGAAATACGGGCGAGAGTCTATAAAAAAAATATATATTTAGTAAATACTTTACTCGAGGCTCCGACCTAGTTAAAAGCCTATTTCACTCTCCAGCTCATTGACTTACACTTATACATACCATACCATTTAACTCACGACGGGAAAGAAAATGAAACAAAACTAACACAATTTCACAAAGTCTGGGCTCTGCGAGTCATGACGAGTGATTTTATATTGATGATGATAATAATAAACACATAACATAACTTCACGTCTTTATCCCCGAAGGGGTAAGCAGAGGTGTATTACAGACCCACACTTCACAAGTTATATTTCGGTCCCAATGTAATAAGGGGCGAACCTATTGCATTTTAAGCAAACGATAATTAAAATTTTTAATAAACACATAACTTCGAAACGTCAGAGTTGTGTGCCCAGGTACCTGGGGATCGACCCGAGGCCATCGTCTTGGCAGTCCGTTACGTACACCACTGGGCTATCGCCGATTGATGATGATATATTATCTGTCCAACATGTAAGCTGTCCACCTCCTAGGCACGGGCCTTGTCTTATTATAAGAACGCTAAGTCCGCGATCCATCAAGCTAGTGAAGAACAAGTTGGCAAACTTCACATATCTTTCGCGAACATTATGGAGAACTCTCAGACACGCAGGTTGCTTCACGATGTTTCCAGTCACCGTCTAGCACGCAAGTTGGAAAAGCCTGTGGCGTGCACCGTAGATTTGAATCTGAGACTCGATACTTAGCAGTCTGTTCGTGTCTTCACTAAGCTATTGCTGTTTATATGTACTTGTATAGTGCTCATTAATACATTTTTAGTAGTGGGGACTGATTGGTTTATAGCTGATGATTTTATCATCTTTTTACGAAATCAATACAAATCTATGAAATATCTTTGTATTTTTAAACATTATAAGTATTACTTCAAACGTTACATTTATGAAAAACGGAGGTAACCCGGATAACAAGAAGCAGTTAGATTCTGGCGGCCCAAGGCGGGCTCTGTATAACGTTTTTAGGGCAAGCCACAAAAAGTTAACAGCAAGCCTTGCAGGAGCTATTTGTGGCCGAAATCGTGACTCGAACTTTTAAATAGACATAAAAATTCGTTGGAAATTCTCCGTTGAATATTCCGTTCTAGTAAGGAAATGTATATCTGAATAGATAGCTTCCTACGTGACACCTGAAAAGTACTTCAAGAAAATAACCTTAATTTTTGTTCTGATGGCAACTTACAAAGGTGTCGAAAATAAATTCAAATAAATTAAAAGTATTGATTCTATGAATTACTTCCAACGTAGGCACAGCAAAGTAGAAATTATATTCTGATGAATAGTGCCGGTTACACCGAACCTACTTCAATAAGCTTGTATTGAATAGACTTCAATTTGCTTTTCCAGTTACTAACTGGCACAAAATCGAGAAATCTAATTATCATAGCTTTCTTAAGTTTAACAATTTCTTTAACTGGCCAATTCGTGCCAACAATCTCGAGTAATTCACGCCTAAATTGAAATTAAGATTTATCGCAGAAAACATGAGAAATGTAAAAAAAATAAAGAATCTTCAACTGAGCAATCATGATCCTCATTTATGTCTTAAAGTTGTTCCCGTGAAGACAAAAGCCGCGATTTTAATTAATTAACGCTTTAATAGCGAATGCAAAACAAAGTAGCTTTTAAAGCACAAAAATATCGTTGTTGCTATGAAATGGAAACTGGAACAAAATGTAGGTCAGACGTCGTGAAGTTACTCACGAAGACGTAAAACTGCAGTTCGAGCCACAAGCGCCTGAGAGAGCGACTATAAACGCAGAATTCCTGAGCTGCCTTAGTAATTTCTACGTACCTTAAATTTGAGCAGCCACTAAAACTGTAAATTTACATATGCATATATAAGCTTGAGGGTTCTCTTCACTTTACGGTTAGTAGATTGGGACGGGGAACGTATACCCCTAAAATAATTATAAACTGCTGAAATGTAATTTAGAATTGTAGTGATTGGTATTTTAATTGTCTGCATGAATAGCGAATTAGAAGTACCGTAAACTTACACAACTATAGTGCAGGGGCCCAACTATAGTCCAAAGTAATTGTCACACTAAATTGAAGGTGTATGGACTTGCAGCGTCATCTAGTTAGTTATTTGGTACTATTTTCGTTTATTAATGTCTCTTGTATCTAGTTCCATGCACGAACAATAGATGTCACCTCTAATTCAACTTAGTAGACCATCTCCGATAAAAACCTGTTTGTACGTGTTTAGTGACTTCGGTAAACTTTTATTTGAAAATATTAGTTAAAGTGGAGATAAAGATTCAAAGTTGGATTCGTATGGTATGTAATGTTTCTAACATTTAATTTACTTATAGTTAATTATATAAAAGCACCACTATAAAAAAATTAGATAATTTTTTCGTAATTGTCCACTTGGATCTCAACTATGGTCCTAACGTTTTTTCGGACCATAATTAAAAACCAACTTATTTTGTTATAGAAAATGTCACGAGATATGTTAATGAGAAGAAAAGTTGGAGGTAGGGGTTATAAGTGCTATACTGAACGTCAGATAGAACTCTGTCTTACAGATATCACAAATAAAATATTAACTCAACGTGAAGCTTCTGCAAAATATAATATTCCTCGAAGCTCTATTATTTTGAAATTAAAAGCAATTCGAACAAATAAAGTTAGAGAACCGGGTCGTCAGCGTATTTTTTCAGATGCCGAAGAAGAGGCATTTATCCAGCATGCAATTCAAATGTGTAATTACGGTTTCCCTATAACACTTTTTGATTTAAGGTGTATTGTTAAAATGTTTCTCGACAAAATAGGACGTAAAATAGACCAATTCCAAAATAATTTACCTGGCAAAACTTGGGCAAATATTTTCCTAAAACGCCACAAAAATTAACTGTCCCAAAGGTTTTGTTCTAATATAAAGAGAGTGAGAGCCGCTGTAGACAAAGAGCAGATTCAGGCGTTTTTTGAGCAATTAAAGACTGAAATTCAAGGAGTCCCACCGCAAAATATTTATAATTATGATGAGACAAATCTTGTTGATGAGCCAAGCAAGAAAAAGGTGCTCATGAAGCGGGGGTGTAAATATCCTGAAGCCATAAAAAATTCAACGAAAGCAGCTGTTAGTTTAATGATATGTGGCAATGCTGCTGGAGAAGTTTTACCACCTTACGTAAATTACAAATCAGACAATATGTGGACCACATGGACAGAGGGTGGGCCACCTGGCACTCGTTACAATCGGTCAAAGTCTGGTTGGTTTGACACCAACATATTCGAGGATTGGTTCTTTTCATTGGTTCTACCCGTTTTACGTAGGCAGGAAGGAAAAAAGCTTCTTATTGGGGACAATCTAAGTTCTCACATAAATATGGAAGTTTTAAAGGCATGCCAATCTCATAATATCGCATTTGTGGCTCTACCACCAAATAGCACACACCTTACACAGCCTTTGGACGTGGCCTATTTTAGGCCCCTTAAATTGCGCTGGCGTCAAATTTTAGACCAATGGAAGGAAACGTCCGAAGGGCAAAGACTACCCACTATACCTAAAAACATGTTTCCTACGTTGCTAAATAGGCTGTGGGGAAATATCATGGACAACTCAGAAAGTAATCTAAAAGCTGGCTTTAAGAAAACCGGTATTTTTCCGACTGATGAAACACCAGTTCTACAGCGCTTACCTACCTTTAGTCATCCAGACGCTCCACTACAAAATCCGGCACTGATTTCAGAATCTTTTATACAATTTCTTGAAAATAAAAGAAAAGGAGTGGTGGAATCGGGCGGCAAAGGACGAAAAAAGAAGCTCAATGTACCGGCGGGTAAAAGCATATCTGCAGAAGATATTGTGCAGGCTAGCACATCGAAAGAACCTGGACATTCTAACAATAATAAGCCAGTTGCTACAGAAAAAAACCCTAAACGAAAACCTATTAAAAATGTCCAAGATTATTCGAGTGAAACCGATGACGAAGGTGAAATTCAGTATGCTTCAGACTCGACCACGGATCTCTCGGACGAACTCTTCCCAGATGAATCTGTAGCATTCGCAGCAGATATTCCGAGTGCTATGCAGTTTATTCCCAAGCCAGACGAATACGTTATAGTAGAATATGAAGGTGAACAGTGGCCGGGGCAAGTCAAGACCGTCGATGATGATGGAGCGTTTGTCAGTTGCATGACACGCTGTGGATTGTCTTGGAAGTGGCCTGAGAAACTGGACTGTATATTCTATCCCATGGATAAGATTATTTCAGCAATGAAACCCCCATCAAAACTTGGCACGAAGCGCGCATTGTTTCGAGTGCCGGAATTTGAGTATAAATGGGGACAACCAAAGAAATAAATATCCCTGCCTACCTATACCTTCTTCAAATAATTATTCATTGTTGATTGATCTCAATATTGTTCCTTTTTATGTAAAATTATTCATATGTTCCTTATTTTCTTAAAAAATATTAATATGGTTATTACTTAAACTTAAATTTTAACGATTAATACTGAGTTTGGTTTTACAAAATTGTAAAATTAATATATTTGGATTCCTATTTAATAACAGATGTTTAATTTAAGCTTCCAAGTATGCTCTAGAACTCCACAACACACATTTTTAGTACAAATAGTTAAGTGGTCTATAGTTGTCAACATGATAGGCAACTATGGTCCAATTTTTTATTTAAAAAAAAGTTATTTTAATTTTTTTTTTTATATCTGATATGAATTTGTAAAATTATCTCATCTTACTTCATCTAAAAAAATAAACAGACGTAACATAAGTAATTCCATTAATTAGAGGGCAGAGCATAAATTTGAAATGTGACAAATCCGGACCATAGTTGTGTAGTTTTACGGTATTTATTTTAGCATTGTATGTATAATATTAATGTTAAGCCCAATTTAGAACACCGAAAAAAGAATTTTGTTTTCTCTGTATTCTTTGTTCAAATGTTCGTAAAATTCTTAATTATAGATAAAATACAAGCGGCCATTGTCTTTTGTGAAAAAAGAAGGCAATTAAGTTTAATAATTTGTAATTCTTCGTTATAAGAAGTTGCTCAAGTAGGTACCTAGAAAATGTTGTAAAACTTACATCTTGTTCTCGACAAGTCGGCTAAAATAGTTCTTGAGTGTCACCGTGAGACGCTTAATAGCCGAATATTCTGGGATACCTCAGTCTAAAGTACGACAGGTATTTTAAACCATTAAGCAACTTATTCACGAATTTGAAATTTAGATTTTATGTTATTATTCTTAGAGTAAGTTTTTGTGTGACGCCGCTGAGACTTGTGGCAATCCTTGAAAGCTGCAAGGCGTGTAATTTCTTATGATCTCGGGACGCGAGGAGGTTTCTACGCCATTTTAAGTGTCTCTTATTTTGTTAATATTCTTCTCATTTCCACTGTGTTTGTACAAAATTTAAGAATAAAGTTGTATTCTATTCACATTTCACATTCACGTTCACGTCGCTATCCAGTAATGTACAGCGAAATATATTTTTTTATTTCAGTTTTTACATTATAAAATATACGGGGTGTAAAAAGACCTTAATCAAAAATTTATATCCCATATTGTACATTGGTACAATATAATAATGATTGCATTACGAACATTTTTACCTCGGGACCATACCTGGGAAAATACTGCTTCACGAAATATTGAGGCTCAAAGTCACATTAACAAAATCTAATTGGGTACAAAATCAATCCAATTACCACGCCAATCTGTTCTTTAGATGTGCTACGCATCCATGGATAAGTAGATATTTCGAACATTGCACGCGCGCAAATTTGACTTAAAATATTAATTATTATTATTATTGAAAAAAAAGTTGTTTTCCAAGTATTATTTTTGCATAGTATGACTTGGGATGATGTGATAAAAGTGTAGACTTCGGCTTGCTGATGGGTCTTTGTACATCCTGTATAAACTGACAATAGTCTAAACCATTGGATACCTATGGCTATCCCTTAGGGTGCCGGATGTCCGGCAGGCAGTCGTTCTGTGGGTTCATTCAAACTCCGTTAGACTAGAAAGCGGAACCCGGGTTCTAATTAGGATAATGCTAGGAGGATGATGATAACATAACATAACAGAGGTGTAATACACACCCACACTTCGCCAGTTATGTTTCGGTCCAGTTATGTAATAGGGGAGAGCCTATTGCCATCTACCGGGCACATTGTTAAGCAAGCGATACTTAACATTTTTAATACACACATAACCTTGAAAAGTCAGAGGTGTGCCTGGGATAACTGGGGATCGAAACCAAGACCATAGTCTCGGCAGTCCGTTACTTACACCACTGGGCTATCGCCGCTTTTTCTATTCATATACAATATGTATAGATTAAATTTTCGTTGTTCTACCAGTAATATTCTGTTTTCTTCTTTTTACAACGGACTCAGTTCAAAATCTATATATAGCTGATATGATCAAAATAAAATCTTTATGCCTCGAAAATATAGAACAGACATAAAAAAGAACCCCAGTATTTATGTCAATAGAGTTTAGACTAAACAATTTTTTTTTTAACTCCGGCACTAGGAAGAAATTCCTGTGTCGCGGGGGACTTTACAAACATACAATCAACGGACACAATGAACACCCAGACTCGAGGCAACAATTTGTAGATCACACAAAGTGTTGCCTCGTGTGGGAATCGAACCCACGACTCGCGGCGCAGTACCAAGCGGCTAGGCGACTGCTTAAACCACTACGCCAACCGTGCAGTCAAACATTAAAAAAAAATCATTACCTATAATTATTTCTACGAAACGACTGACACAGTAAAATACAAAGGGTTAAGAGCATGTGAACGTTAAATCAGATATTAACCTCAAAATGTGTTTAAGGGCATAATTTTCCAAGAAATAAGCTAACAAAGTACTCCACTTTGGTGTTCAAAAGTAGCAGATAATAGGTTTCACTTCTATACAAAAGAAAAAGATATCAATACTTAAAAGCTCCGTTTTTACAGGAGTGACCAAAAATGGAATGTATTATTAGTTTCACCATTACTGATAAATGGCTTAGAAGATTAGGACTTATCTCGATATGGCTGTTTTACGCCAACATTGCAACATTGTTTAATGTGATTTTTCTTAAATTATCATACTCTGGGTATCAAATTGAAGGTACTAATGGATGATGATGACTTCATATATTTCTAAGAGTCCCAGAAATATATTATACTAAAGAACGCCCGCAGCTACGCCCGCCTATTATTTTATTTTACCCGTTTTGCCCGATTCCGTGGGAATTTCGGGAAATTCCTTCTTAGTGCACCCCTACGGTCCCCAAGGAACATACATGTCAAATATCAGCTTCCTGCGTCCAATAGTTTAGGCTGTAGCTTGTCTGTCAGTCAGTCAGTAACGGAAGGATTTTATATATACAGATAATATGCAGGGTGTAAAAAGACCCTTAACGAAAACTAAAATCTCATGTTGTACCAATCACTACGAACATTTTTTACTTCGGCACCATACCTGGCAAATTACTGGTTCAGGAGATATTGAGGTTCAAAGTTAGTATGGAATTTTTCTAATTAGGTATAAAATCGATTTATTTACCCCGCCAATATGTTCTTTAAATGCCCATAACCCCATGGACAAGTAGGTATTTCGAGCATTGCACGCGCGCGCTTTTAAATGCGGTTTAAAAAATGTGAAAACTCAAAAAAAATATTCGTTTCCCAGGTATTATTTTTGGTTAGTATGAATTGGCATGATGTCTACAACGAGTAGACTTCACCTTGGTGATGGGTCTTGTGACACCCTGTATAATCATCATCATCCTTCTAGCATTATCCCAATCAGCACTCGGAGGCCGCTTTCTAGTCTAACCGGCTTTGACTAAATATTAGCTATTCTACAGAGCGACTGCCTGTTTGACTTCTGCAACCCAGAAATAAATCAAATAAAGATAACAAATATAAAAACACGGCTGAACTGCTAAAATAACCAAAAAACATAGAAAACAAGTGACCATTGCCGACCCCGACCATATTGTAGCATACTTTCTTTTCGATTTCATTTTTATTTTAGTTATCATTAATTTTAATATATTTTTTATCAATACTAAAGCCTGTTCTTTTGTTTCTGTTGCAATAAAAGTTTTAATACAATATTGCCATCAAATATTAAAAATCTCTCAGACCTTTATTAGACTTCAACTAGCGTACAAAAGAGAGAAGTATCCAAGAAAGCAAATAACTTGCAACGTCAGCGACTGCCAAACACTCTGGCAATAAAGTTGCCGAAACGAATAATACGCGGTCGACTTACTTTCGCTTATAAAGAAGAAACATATCGTTTTATCGATACGTGTAAGTTCCTTAATAAATTGTAATAATAGTGATCTACGTGTGGTGATGGATTAAGAGCGTTTACGCTTTACGGCTTTTCATACAAACTTTCAAGTCCTTATTTTTCTAAACGAATGAACCGATTTTAATGAAACTTCATACACAGCAGCAGGACACATAGGTCTAAAAAGTTAATTGAACTTATTTTCGATATATATATCATTTAAAAAAAGATAATTGGAAATATGTTTCTATAAAATTAAAAATCGGCCTAATTTAGCTGTAACACTCTTTTTCGAAAATATTTTCTATTAACTTTTTAGACCTATGTATCTTGTTTATGTGTATGAAGTTTTAATAAAATCGGTTCATTCATTTAAAAAATAAGGACTTGAAAGTTTGTATGAAAAGCCGTAAGGCGTAAACGCTCTTAAGAATACCATGAGCCACTTTCCTAATATCTTCTTGGGTTCACACTATCCCATTTCATTTCGTAGGTGACACCACAAGAAGGGACAAAAGAAAATAAAGGACGCAAATAGTATCTTCGCGAAGAGATTGAAAACTCGACTATATTCTTATCAAGATGCCTGGCCAGCGTGGTATGGTAGGCTAATGGCCATATTCAATATTCGATCCATACATGGATTTTGAGATTCGAGATTCGTGTTTGACATATTTTGTATGGACCTTATGTCAAAAACTAATCTAAATTCTACAGGTCTATCTATAGATCGAATATTGAATTCCGTAGTAAATCTTCGTGTTGACTCACAATTAGATGTGTTCTATGTCCATCATCGTGGATTGTGAAAGACTGTATGATAAATAATTAACTTGCAATTTGGATTACGAAATATATTGGTACTCTTCTTATCACTTCAGTTTACGTTCATACGTTTCAGGAGAGGATTTATGTGAATATTGTTATACTGCCTCCGTGGACCAGTGGATAGCGTATGCGACCGATCGGAGGTCCCGGGTTTGATACCCGGGTCCTCCGATCGGGTAAAAGTGTTACTGGATTTTTTAAATTCTCAGTAGCAGCCAGGAGTCTGATGATGTGCCCGGTAACGGCAATAGTATCGCCCCTTATTACGCGGGACCTAAAAAATTCATGGTGTGTGTGTGTGTAATATTTACCTCTGCTTACCCCTTCGGGGATAGAGGCGTGAGACTATAAAAAATGTGAAAGAAACTAACCAAAGACTTTCTTCATAATGAAGGTCTCATCACCATTGCGGGACCGCTGAATCAACTAATAACACATTTAGTGCCAGGTAGGGTCTGACGAGAGTGATAATAGGAAGGTGTATTACAGCTGTTGAAAAGAAAATACAATGAGAAAGACCACATATGAGAACAAAACATAGAAATTTCAGTAAATGTTACTACACACACTAAAAGAGAGTATATTATATCATATATTTAACAAAAGGAAGTAATTTGAGTAAGTGGCTGATGAGTATCATTCATTAAAATTATAATAACTTACACGCGAGTGTATGGGTCTGAAAACATAAGCTGACCTTGTAGTTAAAGAGCTGTAACTTTATATAATTAGGCTCATATAAGTATATAGCTAATTAGATTCACGTTTGAATTGTTTGACAGGATAAGCAGAGATAGTTCATTTTCCGGGAATACATAGCAAAACGAACCTTAGAGAGAAAATATAATAATTTACCTGACTATTAAAATTTTACTTCGGCCTTACTATAGATTTGAAAAAAGTGCTAAAGTTGTAGTTTGAGGTCAAATAACAAAATTGTGTCACTAAATAGGTTGTCTCGGGCTAAAATATTTAGAGCCGTTGGCCAAAAATCTCTTTACTTATCCGCAACTTGAAGGTTGCTTTTAATGCATATTAGTTTCGTAACTATAAGGTTATTATCTCGAAGCGTCTTAGTTTTGATATCTTATTATTCTTAATCATGTAAATGTTTGTAATATTATGCGTCGACGGACTATACATACATATTATGTGTAACTGGTTTTATCGAACGTTTTCAGAACCTGTCATAGCGTGTGAGATATTTTTACTACAATTCGTCCGCTTAGTTATTGTTTATTAACTTATCTTACATTGTTTTTTATTGGTTTTATTACATTGCTAGGTTGGTCTAGCTTGGACTGTTACCAAAAAACATAAAAAGACTGTAAAAATAGAACACCACCGTATGTTACTTCATCAAACGATCCAACCAGTTATAAAAAAGGCGATTGCCAAACGTTGAACATTTTAGAAATAGCAGTTTGGCAAAACGAAGTTTCACAAAAATACATATCGTGAAACTATACGAGAGTTACACAGTTTGTTGTAAGATTTGAAATTGTTTTTCGGAATACTTTTATGAATCGAGATACAGTTGAAATAAATTGGCCAAAATATTCATTTTCATAGTATATCCACAGGCGAATCAGCAGTTGAGTCATGCGTAGAAATCTTCGAATATTATATTCCTAGTATTTCTAGCATTGCTCAACAGAATTAAATTGTTGGCGTTTTTTCTGACACGCCATTCATTATTCAACTATTCCAATAGCGTTATAGTAAAACCTCACCACATGGAATTGTGACGAGTATGGAGGGTTCAATTCCTACCTGAAACATTTGTGCTTCATAAATTGCTGTTTCGAGTCCGGGTATCCGTAGATCGCATTTACGTACAAGTACCCACGATGCAGGATTTTCTCCTAGTAAATATTCCATCTGGTGCTAAAAGCGTACTCTCACGTCCCTGATGAAAACACAGCCTTATATTATCAACTTTGGCTGTAAAAACTGAACTCACCGGCTATGGTGAATGCAGGTGACGCATTACAGTCCACTATATTTTTTCTTGCGAGCAGTGGCAGCTAAATACAGGGAAACTTTCCACCATACGTTCAACCGGCCAGCGTAACTACGGGACTTTTAAAACTGGAAATTACGAGCTTAACCATTATAGTTTTGACGTAACTTACAACACTGTTGCTTAGTTTTTAAAATCCTCACGTTATTTATGATGGATAGTTTTTTAGAGCTTAAACATAATGTTCTGTTGCTTATTAAATTTGTGCTGACATTGCAAGTTGTTTAAGATAAAATTGTGCCGAAAGTAAGAAAAAAATAATAAAGGTAACAAAAGTATCGAGGAAAGTAAAGAAATACTTTCAATCTTTTATTTGTACTTTCAAACGTTGTTAAGCCATATATTTAATTGGGGCTATGTGAATTTTTATACCAAGTCATGAAAATAACAGTACAAAAAATAAAAAAAATGCTTGTGAATTTGCAGACCTACCAAATGTACAAAAATACATATAAGCCCGTCAAGCCGTTTCGGAGGAGATCGAAAACAAACACTCGAGATGTTTACATAGGTATTAGATAAAGCTACAATACCAAAAATAAAATCTTTGTTAATCTCAGTTAGCAGGATCCTTTGACTCAGAGTTTAAATATATTTCAATCGAATGGCAGTTCCATCTAAATAGCAAGTTCCCTTTTAGATATAATATGATGCATTTGAATCTGACGTCCAACTGACGCTTGCTATAAAGAGAATTTGCTAAGAGCGTCGCTCTTGTGTTTCGATAGACAAGAGCTTGGATTTAGTAGCTCTGAATTTGATTATGCAATGGAGTATTTAGTCATGTCCTTTGTCCATAGAAGCGGTGATTATTTACTGACGCCTGTACCGGCTCGAAGTCTGCTACCACTAGTTATATGTATATTAAGTATAGCTATGTGCATACATGACGGACAAATAGCTCTATATTGACAGAAATACTTTTAAACGTTCGAAATTTATACACATACTAAAATGGAACGGCTCTGAAACGCGTAATTTGTCTTCAGCGGCGATGTTATTGTTTTTTTTTTAATCTGTCCCACCGTTGGGCACAAGCCTCTTCTCTTTATAAGAAGGGTTTCACACTATCGAATATACAGGTTTCCTCATGATGTTTCCATGAACTCCAGTCAGTAGTGCGCAACATGTGTTTGAACTCTAGACTCTCTGCGTAGCAGTTAGCCTCTCCACTATGACCTTTCGCATTAAACCAGTCGTGTTTACAAGGCTGACAGTTTTTATATAGGTTTGCAAAAATATTTTGCAAACCAATGTAAAAAAACTTCATGAATCTTCTGACTTATTGGTTTTTTATTCTTTAAATATAAAACTAGAACATTTTAAAAATTGCACGTTGCCTCAAATACATTTTTGGAACTAAAAAGAAAAAAAAGAAATACAATTTTCTATAGCTCCGCCACTTGCCAGCCAGGTCTGCAGTTCCGTGTTGGGGTATAATAGTACAGATATGTGGCAAGTTTTCAGCTTGCCTCAAATCCTCCCCGTGGGATCTCCACCTTGTCGTGGTGGGAGGCTCAGTAACCGTGGTATATTCCTGTTGTCCCCACTGAAACTGTCCCCACGATGGGGACAGCGGGATGTCATAATTTTTTTTGTTGTTCCCATTGACGCTTTTTCCTTATGGGGACAATGGGAAGTCATAAAATGACCTTCCTGTTGTCCCCATTGACGTTTTCTCGTTATGGGGACAACAAAGGTTAGGTGCGACTGTATGTAATTCAAGTAACTAAATAGGTTATGTTAGGTTCTCTTTTGACCCTTAACCCAAAAATAGGAGCCCTGCTAAGCAGGGCTCCGTCAACTTAGTTTATATTATATTATATCACAAATATAATATGTAGGTAAGTAGACATTATGTCCAATTAAATATTTATTTATTTATTTATTTATTTATCTTTGGAAAACCAACAGCACATAAAAATACTATAAAACAAACACACTATGATACAAATGGCCAATTACAGGTCTTCGCGATTAAATAATAGTTTAAACAAACAGTAAGTGAACATTTTGGATTTTATAACGTTATTGATATGTTGAGAAACACATATTAACTAAGTATTATGTTTTGTGAAAAAATTTAAGCTAAGCTTCCGTCTCACCGATTCCACTTTGGAGTTAAATTTATCCATATCAATTTCTTTGCATTCATAATTTAGATTTCTGCTCGTTCGCCACAGAAATGCATTCTGCCGGTAATTGGTAGTTACTACAGGAAGATGAATGGGATTGTGGTGTCTTTACCAGGTACATTAAATTTGATTTTTGATAATAGATCAGAACAATCAACCGTACCATTTAATATGTTTAAAATGTAAATCAAATCGGCTGTGTTGCGGCGTGTAACCAGAGGAAAGATGTGGAACCTAGCGCACAATTTCAGATAATTTTCTGACCGGTACTCTAGTTTTAAACGGTAGCATAAATATTTTATAAATTTAATCTGAACACTTTCTATGCGGGATATGTACATGTCGTACCTGGGGTTCCACACTTGACTAGCGTATTCTAATAAGCTGCGTACAAAAGTGCAATACAGTATTTTAAATGTTTTTGCCTGTGTGAAACTGGACGACATACGCATAACAAACCCTAATGCCTGAAAAGCCTTTTTAGTGATATTTTCTATGTGGTCTTGAAATAGCAATTCCGAATCATGAGTTACACCCAGGTCTCGTATTGTATGACATCTTTCGAGTTGTAATCCCTTTAAAAAGTATTGGGATGGAATGATGTTAGTTTTTCTGCTAAAAGTAACAACTGAGCATTTAGATGGGTTGAGGTCGAGTTTATTGATTGCACAGTACTCAGATAAACGAGTTAAATCACTTTGGAGAGCGCGAACATCAGTACTGTCTGAGATAGCTGAAAAAATCTTCATATCATCCGCGAAGAACAATAGCTGAGAGTAGTGGAAGCATTGATCGATATCATTTACAAATATGAGGAATAAAAAAGGCCCAAGTAATGAACCCTGTGGAACACCACTCGGCACCAAAACCCAGCTCGAAATGTAGTTATTGACCACAACTGCTTGAGAGCGATTAGATATGTAAGATGAGAACCATCTTAGCGAGTCTCCTCTTATCCCGATATGCTCTAAATTACAAATTAACCTGTTGTGGTCAATTCTATCGAAACACTTGGAATAGTCAGTGTAAATGACATCAACCTGCCTCCCTCTACTCATGGCGTCAGATATATAGTCATTCATCAGTACAAGATTGGAAGTTGTTGAACGTCCCTTGAGAAACCCATGTTGAAAAGTACTAAAACAATTCCGCAAAGCGGCGTATAGTTGATTGTATACGATCTTTTCCATTACCTTAGCCAATATACATAATTTCGAGATTGGTCTATAATTGGTAACGTCCGTTTTACTACCTTTCTTGTGAATGGGGGTAATGTACGCAGACTTCCATATGGATGGAACGGAACACTCCGAGAAAGATTTCTCGAAGAGTAAAGCTATAGGCACTGAGATACTATCAGCACATCTAGCTAGTAATATGGGAGGTATATCATCAGGCCCTGCTGACTTGTTGACGTCAAGGGTTTTTAGAATTTTAACTATCTCTGCGAAATTAACATTTATGTTACAAATGTCTGAGGTTGAGGTATGATTAAGCACGCTGCGATTAGTTATCGTTAGTGTTTGTGCGGGCTGCAAAAAAGTTGAATAAAAATATTTCGAGAAAATATTACATATATCTTTACCGTCGTTTGCTATTACGTCACCATATTGCACAGAGCTATGAATACAAGATGTTTTACGCCTAGATTTAATAAAGGTCCAGAAGAATTTGGGATTCTTTTTAAATAGATCTTCAACAGAAGTTATATAGTTTGAGTAGCAGTCACTCTCTAATCTTCTGACTCGTTCTCGTAACAACTTGTACGTTTCGAAATCTGACCTATTACCGTATGCTTTGTACTTACGAAAGAACTTATATTTTTCTTTTATAGATTTTTTAAGCGCTGCAGAGTACCATATTGGATATGTGTTATTATAGATCAAGGTGAATGACGGTACATATTTATGAATGAATTGCTTAATTAACTTATAAAAACAATCCACCGCCTCGTCAATACATTTGTTCTTAAACTCGCTAGGCCAGTCAGTTTTCTGTATTTCTTCGCTTATGGCAGCAAAGTCAGCCAATTGGAACTTATATCTTGTTCGGGGCGCAGCTTGTAAGGATGGCATTTCAAGACATTTCACTACAATAGTAAGCGCTTTATGGTGTGGGTCAATTGGCACTAACGGATCCTTGCACTCGGATACGAATGGAGTTTCATTTGACAACACAAGATCTAATATCCTACCATACATATTACTTACGTGGTTATATTGTTTTAAGTTGTGGGTAAATAGTTTTTAATAAACTAAGTTGACGGAGCCCTGCTTCGCAGGGCTCCTATTTTTGGGTTAAGAGTCAAAAGAGAACCTAACATAACCTATTTAGTTACTTGAATTACGAACAGCCAATGGGGACAACAAGCATACATTTTAATTATTTTTTTGAGTTTCCCTGTCCCCATTAACAGATAAACAGGCAATAGGGACAACAGGCATACATTTTAATTAATTTTATTAAGTCCTGTTGTCCCCATTGTATGGGGACAGCGTCAATAGGGACAACAGGAATACACCGTAACCGTGGCTTGGACACCCGCGGTGAAGCTAAGCGAGATCCCGGGAGTGGACGCTCCGCGTGGGCTTGGAGGGGCCTGCGCGTCAGTCAGTCAGTAAGAGTCTGACAGTCCCGTTCTCCCTTCCTCCAGGGCGGAGGGACTCCATGAGTATTTTCCAACACGACACCAAAAAAAAAAAGAAATGCCTCAAATACCTACCCAAAATTGATGCCTACTATTAAAACGAATGGTTTAAGCCACGCCGAAATGCTGAGGCACCCACGCCGATGATTACGCGACACTCGTACCATGAATATTATAAATAAAGGAATATTTCCAAGTTAAAGTGAAAATTAGAAAATTCAAAATAAATACTACTTATATTTAACTTTGATATTAACATAACTGACAGTATATAGGGATCAGTCAGAGCAATTTATATGCAGAGTTCTACGAGAGTTAAGTTCTAAGCTACAGAGAGCTATTAATATTCCTTTAGACACGGCTTATTATATTATATTTCCAAGAAGGTATTAAATCCGGTCTCATTAGCAATATTGCGAGCGTGTTACTACTACTTACTAGTATGACATATTATATATGGAAGTTATACATCTACATTGAGTATATACGACTGTTGCTAGACGAAATTTGTTACACATCTACGCTTAGTAATTCTGTCTAACCATTGCAGTGAATCTAAGTGACACCTACGTTTATTATTTTGACGTCTACAAGATTTTCTTACTGGTACCTCCATCCATATGAGGGAAAGAACTAGAAATACAACATTTGATTTCATGGGTGTCAAAAGCAATCACACGGCACAAATGATTCATTTGTGAAGAGACGGAAAACTCGCTATCAAACCATAAGATTTGATATTCGATTTGTTTAGACCCGGGTTCGATTCCCGGGTCGGGCAAAAGTGTTACTGGGTTTTTCCGAATACTCAGTATTAGTCCGAAGTCTGGTGATGTGCCCGGTAACGGCAATATGCTCGCCCTCAATTACGCGGGACCTAAAATTTCGTGGCGAAATGTGGGTTATTACACCTCTGCCTACCCCTTCGGGGATACAGGCGTGAGACCATAAATAAAAAATAAATAAAAAAGATTTGATATCAAGTTTTCCGTCTTTTCTAGATGGGTTGGTATATACCAAACCTTTTAGCCAGCGTTGACCAAATGCTTTTGATTCCTTTCGACTAATAATGCTGTTTAGCAAATTAGCACAAATTACATATTTGTAAGTTAACTCGATTAATAAACATGTATGAAAACCAGAAGGTACACAAGTTTGACATTTTTCTAATTCACAAAACTACAAGAAAGCAATACACAACCAATCAAATTATAAGCTATAAAGTATCTCAACGATTGATTGCCGCAGTTTAAAGCTAAATGCAAGTTTAAGAGTGTAAATTCCCTTTCAAGAGTTACAAATTTGTGAGGCTGAGACGAGAAATGCCACCAAGTTAATCATCTTTGTCAGATAGGAGGGTCTTAAATCATTTAATCCGGAATGTGATTCTACGCGATCCATCGCTCGGTTAGCCACCCCAAGGAGGATGCGATTGAGCCAAATATAGGCTTCTTGAATGAATGAATAAGTGAATATACTTTATTTTATACCAGAAAGAAATGGAATAACAGTATACAGAATCATTCTTAGAACTAGTGAACAATGGCGGTCTTATCACAAGTTGTGATTTCTTCCAGACAACCGTGAATGAAAAATAATTAAACAAAAAGAACAGGTAGCATGCGGGTGTACTTAATAGTAACTCATGGAATAAAAAAAAAAACAAAATTCAACATAAACAATAATAATACAATTCGATAATCTTATCTAAAGAAATAATACATACATAGGTACATAACATATATACATACTATAAATATTATGCTAATAAATACACATATAGTATACATATAATATACATATATATCCATATATAATCTAATATCATAATACATACCTATTATTCGGATATTATAGCTGGACTAAACAAATCTTTATAGTGACAAGTAGTGCTTCCTGACAAGATTTTTAAATATTGACAGTGACTTAGCATGTCTTATTGTTTCGGGTAGTGCATTCCACAAACGTGCAGCTAAGACAGTGAAAGATTTGTCAAAAAACACTGTAGAATGCACAGGTACCGATAACATTAAATTTGCCGATGATCTCAAGTTCCTAAAATGTGTATCATGCAGAAATGCGAAACGTTTCTTAAGACAGGGGGGAGATGAAGGATTAAATAGAATGTTATACAAAAGACAAAGGATATGAGTATTCCGGCGAAGGCGGATGGGCAGCCATTTGAGCTTGTTTCGAAAATCAGAAACGTGGTCAATTTGCGTAAGCCAAATATGAGCCTTATATAAAAAATTTGGAGACGTTCAAGCTTGTCTAGCTGGTCCTCATTGATATCTAGATAGCTGGCATCGGCATAGTCAAGAATAGGAAGATGGATAGATTGCGTAAGCTCAATTTTAGTGGCAATTGGAAGGAAATTTCGTAATCTTCTTAATGATGCCGTAGCAGCAAAGAGTTTGCGACTGGTATTTTGCAGCTGAAAATTCCAAGAGAGCGTTTTGTCGATATATATCCACAAGTTCTTTACTTTGTCACTGATAGGAACTGAAATGCCGTCAAAAAATACGAGGGGAAGCATCGACCAGTTGACCTTGGAAATCATCCTTGAACTGCCTACTACTAGTACCTGAGTCTTCGTAGGATTAACCTTGAGTCCAAATCTTTTCGTCCAATCACTGATGTGGTCTAGGTCATTGTTAATTATGGTAATGCCTTGCGAGAAGTTTTCTGACTTAGCATGGATATAAATTTGCATGTCATTAGCGTAAAGGTGGTAGGAAGAAGATATATGATTGGAAATAGTATTTATAAAAATTGAGAAGAGCAAAGGAGATAAAACGCCACCCTGCGGTACGCCGGCAGAGTTGTTAGGCCAGAAAGAGTAATTATCATCCAGGCGTACTCGTTGTCGGCGGCCAAACAGGTAACTGCGAAACCAGTCGACCACTGATGGAGATATGTTAAGAGAGCACATCATAGCAAGGAGAATGTCAAAGTCAACAGTGTTGGACGCGTTGCTGAAATCCAGTAGACAGAGGACTGTGAGATTACCATCCTCCATACCTGCCCTGATATCGTCCGTAATATTGAATTGTAATATTGCTTCTTGTCACGAATTATATCGATGTACTACTTGAATGGATAGATAAACAGGTTGAAATAATAGTAATATGCTTTGAAAGGCGTCAGTAGACAAATTCTGAAGTAAATTATTTTAAGTGTCTCCCCGGCTTCATTGTAGGCAGCGCAAACCTAGTGAAGATACCAACAGACTGACGTGCAGAGAGTCTCACGTTCAAAAATTTGCTCAGACTAGCAAATGGCGAGCCGTTTGCTAGCTTAACGCGAAAGTTTCGGTTGCAACAGCGATAACGCTGTGCTCAACAGGGTCCATAATTGTTACTTATTTTATGTTTTATAATACCTTTATATACATTGTGGAGTGCATTAAAATTGAAATTGAATGCTAGGACAATGATGACGACAATCTGTCAAGGTATCGAAATCTACGTCAAGAAATTGATTCCGTGTGACCAAATATGAAAATCGTATTTTGGCACCGGCAAAGTGAATACATTGCCTGAAGAACGTAACTTGCAGCAAGAGACTGAATTGTGACCGAGAAGGCTATATATTTTATAAATATGTATGAGAACAACATTTTATAAAATTACTTGTACCTATATGATATTGCCTAATTATCGTTGGAATGTCGTTTAAATAAATAAATTATAGTACAAGATATCATTCAAGTCCAAACGTTAGTCTTTGCCTTATCTGTGTAAAGGTTATTAAACTTAGACCAATTTAAATTGTTGTACAGTGTCTAAATTAGGTATTGTACAGTATCAACCTATCTTCGTTGGCCTGGTCTGATTTTATATTTGTCCTTAACTATTTTATTTCGAGATTACGTTGGCATACAATTTATATTTACTAGTCTGGCTTTAATATGCATATTTGAGGTATAAATACTTCATTATACTCCAATGTTCTGAACTGTAATTTTATTTTAATACTACTACTATGTAAGTTTATACGTTTTACGTTGCAGTTCTATATCAAATATTTTTTAAGCGATTTTCTATCGAAGTTTTCAAACATAAATATAGACTTTAACAATCGCGAAGATTATTCAAGTTTATAACTCAAGATACAAGCTATCAAAGGTTGGAGGTGACTTTAATATGACATGACATTGGCTTTTAGAGGTGGCATCCAAATATTTTATAACTTATAAAATATTGAGTATACAAATCATGTGGTATTCAGAATGGAGTTATTTTTTATCGTATTTCAACGGTTTTGTAAAAAACCTAGGGGAAAAGTTTGCGAGTTTCATTTCGGGTTCATATTTAAATTCAAAAGTTCCAAGACACGTGGTAATTTTAACTTATTTATAGTTTCGGCTAAAAGCCGCCCACTGCACACGTCCGAAAAAAGTTTTTCCACACAATCTTGCAACCTTGGGTCATCAGTTCTCCTTATGGGGTATCTGTCTAGCCAGTAGGTAAAATATACCTATCACTTATTAGTTGATTAGTGACAGATATATCTAGCTTCCCGTTTTTGGCATCTAGGTAAAATATAATAGATCCCATGAAAATAGGACAATGGAGGACCCAGCATTTGTTTTGACAGGGGTTTATGTTGGTTTTACTTAAAACTGGTGAAAGAACTTTTTATCAAGGGAAATACAAAAAAAGGGTCATTAGTTTATGGAAAATGTATTTTGGAAAACAGATGTTATCGGTATGGGGATGCGATCCCTTAGTTCCTCCTTTGGACTTAAAAAGCTTCAACTAAAAAGTTGCAATATTGCACAGGTCTTATACGACGTAAGCACCCTCAACGGATGGCTTAATCTAATTCCCACTACAAAGCGTAACACAACTTATTTTGTTCAAAGTTTGTATAAAGTTTACATGTGTTTTGTAGTACATAGTTGAAGTCACAGACAAATGCTAGTCGTAAAAACAAATACTACCTAATATTATAAAAACGAAAGTGCGTTTATATGTTTCTCTTACTTTCATGCTAAACTAGCAAACAGATTGTGATGCAACTTTACAGTAAGATAGTTTATACATCATTGTAATACATACATAGGGTTCTTTGGTTATAATTGACGTCCACAAGAGTGGAGCCGCAGCGGAAGACTAGCCTACCGTAAAAAATCAAAAAGAAGATATCTCTCCGGCATTGTGATAGTAGCAAACTATCCAACAAGTTATTATGAATTGTAACAATTTTTACAAACACACTGATTCCAGAAGCCACGTCCGAACATCAGATTGTGGCTTATATAGATAATTATACACGCTATGATTAATTGTCTGTTTGTTTACTTGTAACTCACGATAATGAAGGTATATGACGTGAGTTATGGACAGATCATATTTGCTATCATTACTTGCGTAAACTTGTATAATGTGTTAAAAGAAAATTCATACTCTTTACTGCTACCGAAGCCAGAAAAAGGCAGACCGCCATGGATACGTGTTGCTGTGTCTGTTTCATTTTTTTGTTACGCGAAAGTGCCTAATGCGCGTCTTACTCCACCACTCTCGGTTGAGTTTGGACAATGGTGGAAAGAGTATGTGCGATTTCCGAAACATGTCTAGCCTACGCACTAGAAACTACGCGGTGTGGTATGGCATACGCGAATTCCCGAGACTGTGTCCATGTGTTTAACGCATATATACATATAACTTTAATTAAATAGTATAATCAAAGCTTTTTATTGAATACCTTGTTCTTCACGTGGTACCTTGAAATCTTATTTTTATCTTTTTAATGAAGGCGATTCTGTACATTTACCTTTTTACTCGAACTATAAAAGAACGTTACAAAAATACAATAAATATGATTAAAATAATAACAGATGTCGCTTTCATTTCGTTAGTTCAATGACCCTCGTTTGTACACTACTCAGAATAAAATATTGTATGATTCATGACTATAATCATACAATCTTTCAATCTTTATGTCCTGTGCTTCGTTCGTGTTTGTGACAAACGAATTACTTTTATTGTAGGCGTTGCCTATTAGGTTTAAAAGTATTGTGTCATTCTGTAACCTAGTGTTAATACCAAAGATAATATAATTATTCTTTATTCTATGGTTAATACAGCTACCCGTTGTGAGAACGGAAGAATATTTATGTAAAAAAATTTAAACGATTCTCGTCTTTATTCCATAGTATTAAGTAAAGTGACAGCAAGTCAAACATTTGTGTGCATGAACGTGGATGTTTGTCTTGGTCTTGGTGTTTCTATGTATAATATGTATGTATTTACAAAAAAAAGTATATATGTATGTTTATCCATTGTCTAGTATAAGTAGCACAAGCTCTGCTAAGTTTGCGACTAGATGGTGATGTGTGTATGTGGTAGAATATTATATATTATATTATATTTCAACTTTGCTCAAGACTCGTGCCGGCTTCTTACGGAACATATCATAATAATCGTGTAACACAACTATTATTTCTAGGACACGTTAGCAATATATGACTTTATCGTACTACTTAGTGACTGTTTCTACAAGTTCTTCATTATCAGCCTGTCTCAGTCCACTGCTGGACATAGAACTCTCCAATGGCACGCTACTGAGCTCCATTCTTGGCTCTTCATGCCCAGCTGCTGCCAGTCATTTTGCGTATACCTTCACTCAAAGATTCACAAGATATACGTTTTTTTATAGTAATAGGCGGCAAAGGAACCTACGAATCGCCATCAGGCGATTCGTCAGTTCCTACGTAAGCGATTACTGCCGCGAAGGAATAGGGGATGGACCCTCCGCAGCTCCGGCACTCTCACTCACCGAACAAAACGCAACAGTTTAGGTACTGTTACTTTACGTCGATTTTCTGTGAGACAATAATACTTCCCCAGTCGTATTTATGCTGAAATCGGCTCTACTCATGCTCTACTACCTACTTTTTACTATTTTAAGCCGTTGTAAGAGTTCAACGCTCTATATTTTATTTGACATCACAACAACACATCTTCAAACCCTACAGACGTAATAAAACACTCGCCGCAGTCAATTCGTTACTTGTACATGACATTGAAATATAGTAGTGTGGGTTGTATCAATCTTGGAGAATTCTGGGTGTCCATTACATTTGCAGCTCGTAATACAATCTACAGTCTTGAAGTGGACAGTATAATGTTTACGTATAGCTGTGACATCTGTTATGTGTTTCAAGCGATATGTTACACACAATAATGTAATATAATCTACACTAAAATTAGAAACTAGTTCCTAATAACAAGGCATACAAAGTAAATTATCATCATCCTCCTAGCGTTATCGTAGCACAATGTTCGCTTACTAGTTTAAGTTAGCTTTTCCAGAGATCAACTGCCGTGTGACAACCCATCGCTAGGACTAGTGAAAATTAACATTGACATACAGTAAATGTATTACACAATTACATTAAGTACAAATTCTATAATACATAAAATTCTTGCAAATCTGACAGGCAAGACAAAGCGAAAACTACTGGTCGAAAGAAAAATAAATTGGCATGTTCATAATTATTTTCGTTAGATGTGCACTAGGTGGAGGTGCATAGGGTTCCCACCAAGAACTTAGGGTCCCAAGCCAACCTCACCTGCAAGTGGTGCACCTGCCGATCAATGGACCAGGCTCTGGCAAAAAAAATATCATAATAATATACGTGGGATCAAAAACTGGCGAAAAGTGGGCGTTTAATATGCCTCTGCCTACCTCTTCGGGGAAACAGGACTGAGTCTATGTATGTATGTATGTGCACTAAGACAGGATTTTTTGATATTCCCTTACAAGTAACTAAGAATTTTGGTAAATTCCCCTTTTAATGCTGTAGAAAAATCCCACGGAGGCAGAACTGCGAGTGAAGTATACTTATTACATAATGCTACATGAACGAGGCTTGCCGTCACAATTGAGTAACGATAAAAATAGCGTTATCGTCGGCAACTACCCGCCTTAGCGTCCATCGCAATCATCCAATATTCTTAAAAGCCGCCGACGTATCTCCTCAGACATTTGATACAAACGAGGTCGAGCAGATACCTATCACGAGACTTATAATGCTATCAATTATTGATTTGTGCTGGCTTTTTGTTTTAGTACTCATCATGGGCACGAGTAAGTTAGAAGTCTACTGAACCGTGATTGCTGATTTCTTTATGAATAGCGAACCTTTAGATATTTTTTTTGTTCGAAGATTTCAAAATCTTTAGTTCATACTTATTGTAGTTGAATAGCAACCTGTCAACGGATTGCAAGTGGTCGGACGGATGGACTTGCTTGGTAGAAGGTCTAAGGTTCCCATATTTTGGAAAATTTAGTTAGACTATAAAGTAGACCGTGGGCTCCAAAGACACAATTCACATCCAGCTGCCAGTTTCTAAGGCAAAATTGCAAATCATCGGTACCAATTTGGCAACAAACAATGTTATAACAGTATGCGCCTCACGATCTTCGCAATCATAATTTGTCACTGTTGCACGTAGTTCAATGTATAAACAAGTCAAAATGATAGATAGTGAATATAATTTATCGACAATTTATAAACAAAGTAAGCTTTATTATAGTAATGGTGTTTATAAGGTAATTAGGTAACCTTTACATCTATACACACAAGTAAAATTGAAGTTCCTGAGTTCAAAATAAGTATACCCTATAACAAGTCTTAAACAACCTAATATTTTAAATTTTTGCCTGTCTGTCTGTCTTTCTGTTTTTCCGGGATAATCTCTGGAATGGGTGAACCGATTTTAATGTGACTTTCACTGGAAGATAGAGGAATATATAGCCAAAATACGTGGCACTGTTACCGAGATACCGAAGAAGAGATACTACAAGGCAACAGCTGGTAGGTAAATACAATATTCTTATGCGCCATTTGTCCTTTTTTGTTTACTTCAAGCTTTTGAATAAGCTGTACACAAGTATTTAATTGTACACCATATGCAGTATCTCGTCGACATAAGGATATATGGCGAGATATCAGTAATAACTTGAGTCCCTACTAATAGATGTTATCTCGAGCGACCCAGCCACTAGGAAAGATAAAGTGACTCGAACTGTAATAACTTACTTAGAAAAGAACACTGTCTCTGCTTTGAGGGGAGAATTACATTGATAGGGGTAGTGAAATAAGTTAGTAAAAATATATTAGTTTTAATATGTTTTGCTATAAAGATATAAATATAACTAGCCTCGAGGATTAAGGTAAATATTAAGGCTGTTTTTTAAAAGTCTCCCATTTGCAGTCAGATAAGTCCATTAGCGGGGATGAAAGTACTACTTACATTTTGTCACCAATATGTAGAATTTTCCGACATGATATATCATAAAGAAAAACTCGATTCCATCGACGTATATACTGTAAGAGGCAGAAACGTGATAGTAATATGTATGTAATTTAAAAAACAAGGATGTAATATGCTTTAATCGAGAAAGGTATGCTAAGATGGTTAGGGCACGCGGAGAGGATGGATGACGAAAGACTGACCAAGCAGATATATAAGGCAAGTGTGGAAGGGACAGGACGAAGGGGAAGACCTAGTCGGACGTTCTCTGACCAGATTGGAGACATCCTAAAAACAGGACAGGTGAGAAGTACCCTGAACAGAAGAGCATGCATGAGGAATCTGTTGGGAGTGAATGAAGCAAGAGAGATATGTCAGGATCGTTGCAAATGGCGTTCCGTAGTCTCTGCCTACCCCTCCGGGATACTGGCGTGAGTCTATGTATGTATGTAATATGCTTTAATAAATATAATAATTTTATTGTAGATGTATTTCGTTTTAAGCAAAATATAATCCATTATATTTGCGGCTGAGATTGCCGGGATAAAAGAAAAATCCGATTAAGTAAGGAGCCACAATCACTCAGAGCGGCCGAGCACCTAAAATATTTACATAAGATAGCAACATTAGGAAGCTAAGGATCCCGTAGGAAATGAGAGAGTAATTCATTTTTCATGACTCTATTTCAAAGTTTTCATGGAATCCATGACGTCGGCACTGAACCATCTAGATTTTAAGAAGAAGATAACAACTTTTATTTAATGTCCTCTGGTTGGGAACTTGAATTTCCTACATGCAATAGAATTTGTGATATAAAATTTGTTATTTTTAAAAATATTCCACCTGTTTTAACGGCAGTTTCTGTCTGTTGACGACCCGGGGGCGTTGGGGACATAAAAAATGACTGCCGCCCTAACAGTTGCTGGTTCGATACCCGCTCAAGTCAAAGATTTTTGTGCGGGAACATGGATGTTTGTCTTGGTCCGAGTGTTTATATGTATAGTATGTATGTATTTACTAAACCAGTTTAGTACTCATAGCACAAGCTCTACTGTAAAAGCTCTGCTTACTTTGGAACTAGATGGTGATGTATGAAAGTGGAGAAAAAGTACTCCATCCAGTACCAAACGCCATTTCCATGTAACTAGCGCCGAAAAGGCAATTAAGTGAACTAGACGTTTTTATCATTCTTTTTCGGTTTTCGGTGCTGCACAAACACTTACAGTGTAACGGCAAAGGCAAAAGAATATTCATGACTTCACCTTTGTAAATCTAAAGATTAACTACTGACCGTATATACTGCGAAAGTGACGAAGGGAAATTAGGGATTCGTTTTCCCCACAGCTTTTGTTAGCCGCTCTTTTAGAGGCATGTTCAATTTTCGCTACATTTCTGACACCAATAAAAGATGGCTACCTTATCTTTTTCTTTTCGTACGTCAAATTCTGGTTAATCAAAGTTTAATGAATACTGAATATTATTCCTATATATATATATATATATGTCCGAGTGGTGACGGATTAAGAATACGGAATGTCACCAACCCATATCATCCCATGGGTGTCGTAAGAGCCGACAGAGGGAGCATATTATGCAGAGAACAGCACTATACACTATACTAGAAGGAAAACTTGATACAAACCCTATACCAACCCGTTTGGCCAGCGTGGTATAGTAGGCCAATTCCTACTTTCAAAGGAGAGGCCTAGTCCAGCAGTGGACTGTTGGGGGCTGATGATGATGAATATTATTTGCTTCGAATATCTTTTGAGCGCGATTTTTTAAATAAGACAATAAATAAATAAGGTGAGAATATCACACGATGTTTTATTCAAGATAGAAATACTTATTTTTTTTTTGGTTATGAGCGTGATTTTTGTTTTATACTTGTTTCATACTATTATGCTGGTCATCTCCATCCAGTCATCCATGTCAAATACTTAAATTCCACTCCGCAGTGAAAGATAATCGTCTTTTTATAAACACATTTCCCCTACTCAGAATAATTAATTAGGGACTTGACTTACACTCAAACAATGAACCCAATGTGTACCCGAACTGAGGGAAAACATTTATGGATGCGAGACAACCGAGCAATTGAATATCATCTCTCGTTTCATGATAATAAAGTTTTATTTCCATCCATATCCAATAGTACAATTTTTACAACTCCACATAACGCACAAAAAATTCAAGTTACTAATTAAACGCCTCCATAAGCAAAGTCTTATAATTTTTGAAAACTTACACAAGTCTCATACTTATAAAGTATTACATAAAAAGTCGTCCTCACAATTTAATCGAGACTGGTGACCTCTCGACTTCTAAACGTCGCTCGATATAAAAGACGTTTCGCAGCTCGCCTTAGGCAAGTTTCACTAAAGCTTTCTTGTACAAAGGCAGAAACCCTGAGCATTTTGCACTATCGGATGACCAGGTAAGCCAATAAGATTTTACTAGAATTTATATACTTTCACGCCTGTATTATCCCCCAAGAGGTAGGCAGAGGTGAAATGTTACACCCAGATTTCACCTTATGAATTTTAGGTACCAGGTATAGGGGGCGAGCCTATTGCCGTCGCCGGGTGAATTGCCAGATTCCGTGCTGTTACTGAGAATTCGGAAAAATTACTTTAAACTTTAGCCCGACCCGGGAATCGAACCCGAGACCTCCGATCAGCAGACGCATATGCTATCCACTAGACCACGCAGGCAGCTAAGGGAGTTTACTAGAATCTACAACACCAAATCCGTATCTGTCTAGCGGATTGTATGATCGGTTTTGCCATGTGAGTTTTATCCCATCATGTATTGTTTTGGACAGAAGGTTATATCCTGTGAGATTTATAAGGGTCGAGTCTAATTGCATTTATCATACGTAGCGTGATTTGACTTGCCGTCCTTAATTGATCAGCAAAGTAAGCAACGTTTCCGCAGTTCGTCATATGGATGGGTGTCTCTTGTTGTGGTGCTAACTTTTCCGTTACATGTCAGGAGAAGAATCGTTAAGCCATGTTGGAGGTCTTCGAGCGGCTTTTGAAGAATACGAGCATACAGCTAAGGGTGATTTTTATCGAATATGTATAAGATGTCCCTCAAAGTCCGTGTGGGGATTAAGAAAACGGAATGTCAGCACCCCATATCATCCCATGGTTGTCGTAAGAGCCGACAGAGGGAGCATATTATGCAGAAAACAGCACTGTAAGAGAAGGAAAACTTGATACAAACCCTACACCAACCAGTTTGGCCAGCGTGGTATAGTAGGCCAATTCCTCCTTTCACAGGCGAGGCCTAGTTCAGCAATAGACTGTTAAAGGCTGATGATGATGATAAGATGTCTACTAATTTTAGGGCAATGACTCAAAATCTAGGTGATTAACCTCTGTATTCTGAAAGTCGTAGGGTCGATAAACACTTGTGACGCCCACTACTTTTGTCAACATTATTTCATGACTGAGACTTTAATAATATTACTAGAAGACTCGCAATGATTCATATAATTACTAAGCTATAAATCAACGTGTATAAAAATAGCCTAAATAAATTATTTTGTACAGTTAAATTAATTTATCAAAGTAAATTATATATGTAGCTACTTAAAAACCGTAATTTTTTAAATTTATATCAAAATATCGCAGAAGACATGTTTGTCACAACCATTCCCTACCTCCACACTAATCACATCACCCCCGTAGCGTCATCGCAGTTGCACCCCGGGGTCCATTTACTAGTCCAATCAGATTTTTCTGAATATTAGCTTTTCCATAGAGCGACTGTCTGACCTTCGCAACCCATAGGCATAGATAGCGATATTCCATGCTTGGCTTGTGTCAGTTAATTAGGTAATGACGACTGTCACAGATATTCAGGACAAGCGAGACCAACGGCTAAACGTGCCCTTCAAGACACATGGAAAACGATAATGAACAATTTAACACACATAACTTTGAAAAGTCAGTGGTGCGCGCCGTGGATTCGAACCCAATACCCCCGGCCTAGCAGTCAGTTGGTATCTCCACTAGGCTATCGCTACACATATTCGTTCCAATATAATATTTTATTGACTTTATTACATATCTCTATACACACTCATATTTTACATCTATTTTTTATTGAAATACTCAGTGTGATTAGCAATGTAAACGAGGACTGAAGTAAATGTTGTGATTAAGCAAATCGGCAATAGGAAAACCTCCGTGGCGTTTAAAATAATCAGAAGCACGGAAGCTATAAATATCTTATCTTGGACAATCTATAATTTGGACATTGGCGAAGACACAAAAGACGACCTACTAGAGTCGACTTTCACGACGAGTAACGAATGGAGATTCGGTATCGCCCGAAGACAAAAAAGACGACCTATAAGACGACTTTCACGACGACTAACAAATGGAGATTCGGTATCGCCCTATTTATTTATCAGAGTATTACGCTAATAAACAAGTGTATGGCCGGCCCGATGATAAGCTATCGTTAGTCTGTAGATTCAAGCAACGCTAGAAGTATATACTGTCTGACTATTGGCGATGCTATGATTCTAACTAGCGACTCTTTCACAGACCACTACTACCAATGAATACAGATTTACATAATAGAAGCGCATTTCTTAAGAATTTTGTGTGCCGATTCCAAGTGGCGTGTTGGCGGGTGTCGTCAGTTCGTCTCTCTTGCACTCATAGAGACAGCTGTCACAGCGCAACTGACACGCCGCCAAGCGGCAATTTGGGTCACAGAGTTTGTCTACAGAGCGCCCATAAGAAATGCGCCTCTATATAAATATCTATGCTCTATGCTACTACTTTTGACATTTTTGACAGCTCTCAATACAATAACCACCACAGCCTCGAAGTTAAGGCTGTCAAAAGTGTCGTACATAGACAACTACTAAATTTCGTCGCTAGAGGCGCGCGGATAATCTTTGTATCGCCAATGGGAAAAACAAAATGAAGCGCTGATGAGTCGTAACGACGGCAGTTAAATACTAGCTGATTTCAAGGTAACACCCGCGATATATAAGGCCATTGCTTCTGATTTTTATATCCTATAGCCTTTCTAGAAAATTAGGCTATCCAACACAATTATAATTATTCAAATCGAACCGGAAGATAAATAACTAAACTCATCTGTCTTACTATATAAGTATAGATGTTATCTATACTTATTGTTATATATAGATATATCCTTTTAATCATACTATTAACAGTATCGGTAGTAGAGCCTTGGTGATTTCAGCATGAATGGGCCGGCTCGACCGGGGAAGTACTACCCTCTCACAGAAAAACGACGTAAAGACCTAAACGGTTGCGCTGTTGCGTTCGAGTTTTTGAGCGAGAGTGCCGAAGGCCCTATCCCCTATTTCTTCTCCCTCATCCCACTTCTTAACCTATCCTTTTTCCCAACCCCAAGGGGTGGCAACGCACTTTTGACTCCTGTGGTGTTGCTTGTGTCCATGGGCGGCGGTAATTGCTTACCATCAGGCGATCCATCTGCTCGTTTGGCGCCTATTATTATAAAAAAAAAATAAGCAGTTCATTGCCAGCACATTTGGGTCACCGAGATTACAAGCTACACAGATCACTGCACAATCGTTTTACATGCTAACCTTACCTCTGACACCTTAAAACGACAACACACGTTGACTACATGAATGGCACAATGCTTTCACTCTACCGAATGATATGGGTTCAACATTTCTTGTGTTGTGGGACAAAATATAATAGTATAGGTAGTTGATTACTTGCAAGAAATTAAACAACTATAATATATTATAATAATTCACCGTATAACATGTCAGTTCTTTTAATATGTTATAACTTATATATAAGTACATATCATAACTTCACGCCTTTTATCCCCGAAGGGGTAGGCAGAGGTGTATTACACACCCACACTTCGCCAGTTATGTTTCGGTACCAATGTAATAGAGGGCGAGCCTATGGCCATCTACCGGGCACATTATTAAGCGAGCGATAATTAACATTATTAATACACACATAACTCCGAAAAGTCAGGGGTGTGTGCCCGGGGTACCTGGGGATCGAACCCGAGACCATCGTCTCGGCAGTCCGTTACGTACACCACTGGGCTATCGCCGCTTTATAACTAGTTAAGTACTAACTTATATAATACTAGCTTTTGCCGGCGGCTTCGCTCGCGTAAATTTGGGGTTCTCTAGTTATAGTATATCATCTATCTTCGAGGCAATACAAATCTCCTTTATTGGGCGGATACTATATAACTGCAAAAAGTATTTACACATACAAACTGCTTCGTGCTAAGACTTAGAAGTACTCAAAAAATGTTATCCGGTATCTGTGACGTTTCGATAGAGTGACCAATATGGCGACTGCGATTTGTCTGTCAAAACCATTATAATTTAACAAAATACTTGATAATCCGAATTTTGCGGATATATGTTGTCGACTCGAAATCTTTATTTTTTTAATGTTTAATTATTCAGGTAAGGTTTCGATGTACTTCTTGACGAAATTATTAATATAAGATTTGACACTGCGATAGCAGCGCAGTCCGTCGGTTCCAATGTGAAACATTCCAAAATCCACAACTACTTACAAATTAAAAAGTAAGTAAAAAATATTTTCCAGTGTGCTAAATTGTGAATCTAAACCATTCTCAAGTCCCCTTGAACACACACAAAAAATTTCATCAAGATTGGTCCAGTCGTTTAGTTCCACAAGAAATATATATATATTAAGATGTAGGTTCATAGGGACTTATAAGAAACATAACCGCAAGTAGTATTTAAAAAAATTCTTTTAACAGTATTTTTAGGGTTCCGTAGTCAAAAATGGCTAAACACGGAATCCTTTTAGACGCGCTATGTCTGTCAGTCTATCCGTATGTCACAGTTTACACATTTGAAAATTGGTAGCTAGATGTATTCTGTGAACCACTTTACGAAGTTATAGAAAATAAAAAAATTCTATTGAATATTAAGGGGCGCTCTTCATACATGGAACTGATGTGAAAAATGGGTCGTTAAAATTACTTTGAGGTTCCTAAAACCATTGTTTCTTAAAGTCAATCGTTTGAAAGATATACGGTTTGAACGATATGTAGTCAGCAGATTTTGAAATAAAGCACATCTTAAAAACCGCAAATATAGCTTTTTCGTATACTATTAATAGTTAGTCGAAGATAATGAATGAATGAATGAATGAATGAATGAATGAATGAATGAATGAATGAATGATATTTATTTGCATAAACATGTTGTATACATACATTGGTGTGCATGCAAGATCTTACAGTGTATTGGTTCATACATGTTTGCCATAACTTGTGGCGTGCAAATTTTATGAGGAATGTTATAATTAATTATTAATAATTCAATTAAATTTAAATTTTTGAATAAACAAATAAGAGTCAATCAAAGAATATAAACATAAAATAAAAATTAAGAAAAAACAAAATGTCATGTATAAAAGTAATGAAATAAATGTCAAATCAATTAATTATAATTTTAAGTTACGCACAATAATAAAGTCAACAATTATATCTAATGTCAATTTTATAAACATATATTAATTCATTGGATTATTATTATTACAATTTATTAATACATATTATAACAATAATAATTGGAGCTGCTGTAAATAATATTTTATTTATATTGAGTCGTTCAAAAACTCTGTGACACTATAATATGCTTTAGTCATTAACAGCGCTTTCACTTGACTTTTAAAAGCTTCTGTGGTAAGTGTTTTCCAACTCTTAGGGAGTTTATTGTATATAACTGGAGCCATACAGAAAATGCTTTTGCGCATAAGTGTTGTCCGAGCCGTGTGCAGACACAATTTGCTATTATCTCGCCTATTTCTAGGTGCTACGTCTGATAGACGAGGAAATAAATTTGGGTTGGATTTAACAAATGAAGCTATTTCCAATATATAAATACATGGCATTGTCAGTATATTGAATTGCTTAAAATACGGTTTACAACTATCAGTAACTTTGAGATAAAACATAGATCTAAGGCACCTTTTTTGGGCTTTGAATATTGTGTCCTTTTCGGTTGAGTTGCCCCAAAAAATAATACCGAATCTGATTAGAGATTCCACAAGTCCATGATATGCAGCCAACAATGCTTCTCTGTTAATTACTCGTGAGAGCATGTAAAGAGCATACGCACTACTGCTAATTTTTTTATTAAGTTTATGTATGTGCGCCTTCCAATTGAGATTCCTATCCAGAGTTAAACCTAAAAACCTAGTCGTGTCAACTGCGTCAATATTATTATCATTATATTCAATGTCAAAACTACTACATGTCATTGCTCTATGGCTAAAGTGCATTATTACCGTCTTGTTAACATTTATTTTAAGATTATTGCTATCCATCCATGATATAGTTTTAGCCAGAGTATTACTTATATCATATCTATATGATTCCCTATGTTTGCAGGGTATAGTTATCGTGCAATCGTCCGCGAATAGTGTCATGGGATGTTCTATGGCTTTTGGTAAATCATTAATATAGAGAATGAATATTAGGGGCCCGAGTACGCTCCCTTGAGGGATTCCGTAGGCAACTGTACGTTCCTCTGATTTGAAGAATTCTTCTCGTTTGTTACTAACGTTAATTCTACTGATTATTGTTATTTGTTTCCTATCACTTAGGTAGGAGTTCAAGAGCTCTAGAACGTTACCTCGTAAGCCATATGCGTCGAGCTTTTTTTTTAGAGTTTCATGTTCGACATGGTCGAAGGCCTGCGTCATGTCGCACAGTAGTGCACAGATTGGAGTGCTTTTCTCCATGTTTTTCATAACTATGTGCAAAAAATCATAAATAGCCATGTTTATTGTTTTATTTTGCCTGAAGCCTTTTTGTTCATCGCATATTATGCCTTTTTTTTCTAAGTATGCATTCAGTTCCTTATAAATGTACTTCTCTATAACTTTAGAAAATACCGGTAACAATGAAATTGGCCTGTAGTTTTCCATCAACTCGCTATCTAGTTTTTTAAATAATGGCTTCACTATGGATTTTTTTAGGGCAACTGGATAGACACCTTCGCATATGCATAGGTTTATAATATGGCTCAATGGACCACATATTTCATGAGCTACGGATTTTACTATTAGTGTAGATATACCATCATAACCTACGCTATTTGTTACCGTTAGATTTAGAATTATCTTCAGTATGTCATGTGGTATACTTGGAGCCATGAACATAGAGTCCTTTTTGTTTAAAATGTAGTTTTTGACCGCATTACTAGAGCTATTATGTATAGGTTGTACTCTATCAATAAAATAGTTATTAAATACATTTGCTAATAGCTTAGGCTCCGTAATATATTGGTTATTTAGCTTCAATTTATTAATGTTTCCTCTTGGGATATTTAGTTTTGTTTGATTTATCAATTGCCATGTGGTTTTTGATTTATTTTTCGAAGTCTTTATTTTATAGTCATTTTGTGAACGTTTTGTTAGGTTTATTATTTTTCTTAGAACTTTCGAGTAGCTTATAAGTATATTTTTATTTTGAGAGGTTGGTTTCATTCTGTACCTCCACAACAACTGACGTTTTTTCTTACAACATAATTTTACACCACACGAGATCCACTTTTGCTTTTTATTTAAATTGACAGATATTAATTTTTCAGGGAAACATTGTTGGTATAATAATAAGAACATATCTATAAAATTATTGTAAGCAGTATTTGGATCATTCGCTTTGTATACGTCGTGAAA
The DNA here is from genome assembly GCA_944739405.2 of Euclidia mi. NCBI lineage: Eukaryota > Metazoa > Arthropoda > Insecta > Lepidoptera > Erebidae > Euclidia > Euclidia mi. The sequence goes on from OX123185.2 coordinate 3,013,301, forward strand.
TGATAGACTTTTTAAATATGATTTAAATTTGTAGATATTTTCCTTATTATAATCTCTTCTGACTATACGCCATTGCTTGATAATGCTTAAAGTGTTAAGGGGGCATTTGAGTAGCTGCGCGGTGTGATCTGATAAAGCAAATTCTACTACTACAGCTTTACAGGACCTATTAAAATTATGCGCAAAATTGTCGATACACGTCTGGCTCTTAAGTCGAGTTGGCTCATAAAGCGCTAATTTTAGATTAAAATTTAACAGAATGCTTTCAAACTCAGTCGTTTGTTTGTTTTTTTTCATTACATCAATATTATAGTCGCCCGCCAAAATTACATACTTATACGACTTTTTCATTAATTCACATTGTAAATTATAAATCTTCTCCATACAAAAATTAAAGTTTTTTGGATTAGGGACTCTATAAATACATACAATTGCAGTCCTATATTTACTTAGCTCGATAGCACAGCATTCAAGTACTCCAGTTGTAGACATTTTCGCTATGTAACTGAGTTCTTTCCATTGATGACCATTTTTTACTAGTATACACGCTCCACCTCTCTTGCTTTCCTTTCTGCTATAGCAGGCGGCCAGGGTATAATTTGGTATGTTGACATTTTGTGTTTCATGACCCTCTAACATGAAGTGTTCAGTAACACACAAGACTTCGACGGATATGTTTTTCTCTAATAGTTCATGCAGGCACACTGTAAGAGTATCTGATTTTGCTAGGAGTCCTGCGATATTTTGGTGCATGACATATAGATGGTTAGTTACGAAAAAAGTTATCATCGGTTTCATTTTGTTCTATTATTTTGTCAATATCGTAATGTGTTTTAATTTCCATACCTTGTGTAATACTAGTAGTCAAGTTCATTAAATCTTTTAAAATAATGCGCAGTCCAAAATTATTTATTAGTCCAGAATGTTTATTAAACATGCTATGGTCATATTTGAGGTTCAGGTTGCTGTCTAATATATAGGCATGTTCATGCGTCATAATGTCTAAACATAATAAATAGTTAAATGTTTCTATTCTCCAATTGAATACGTCAGTATAATTAACACATTTGTATGTAGGTAAGCAGATAATTATATTAGTATGTTGTACTTTTTGCAGTTGTTGCCTGATGTAAAGAATAATATTGTAATAGTTATTAGTTCTTTTGAAATCTTCTTCTCCAATGAATATGATGCAGAAGTCATTCTTAGTAAAGCCTTTTAATTTAGTTTTTAAATCACAAAAAAGCTGTTCTGTGTTTCCTTTTGTTTTTAGATAATGACATATATTAAAGTTGTTCGTGAATGTGTTTTCGGCAGCAGTTAGGAGGTTATTATGTTTATTTGTACTAAGTATACATATGTTGCGTGTTAGTTTCTTCGGTTGTGCCGTGTTCATGTCATTATTTTCGCTATTATTCAGGTTACCATGTGTATGTATATTTTCTTGACTCTTGTTGTATTCGTGCTTGTTTAAATTAGTACTTTTAGGTAATTGTGTTTGAGTAGATTTATTATTGCTTGAGCTCTTCGGCGTTGATGGCTTTAACTTTTTAATTGGGCTATTCGTCACTTTTTTATATAATGTATTCTTCTTTACTAATTCCTCATTCGTTTTCTTTAGATTAGCATTTTCTAAGGAGAGCAAATCAATTTCTTTATGCGCACTTTCTAGTTCTGATTTCAGCTTTTTGATTTGCTCTCTTAAATCCATTATTCTATCATCATCATCGTCCGATACCTCCGGCAAGCTGTTATTAATGGTATTATTGAGTGTATCAGATGTAACTATATAACTGTCATCAGTTGGGTCGGATTTTGTTCGAGTTCGTCGGAACGTGATATTTTCCAAGAAATTCATTATTCAAATTTTGTTATTTTTTATTGTGAATTTATGTTTTCAATATTTTTATTTTATATAATATTACAAGTGTGATCTCAAAAAGTGTTTATCAAGGTGGCTGGGGTTTGAACTTGGTACCGCCGACGGCGACGAATGTTCTGTTTAAAACCAGCTCATTTACACACAGGACCACGGTATAGCTTACACGAAGCGTTCAAATTGATGGCCTATTGGTTCTCCGTATGTTGTTGTTTGAAACAGTAAGATGTCGCTACTGTCTTTGTTTTGGTAATTTCGTTCATTCAATTTTATGATGTCTGTGGTCCGTGGCTAGTGTGTTTGACATTTATGATTACATGGGTCTCAGCTAGATGTCACTGTTCTCAATATGTTCTGCACTATTGATAAAGCAGTTTGTTTACTTTTGTAGCTTGAATAAAAAACGAACCAGGCATACAATTTCTTAGAAAAAACTCGAACTTTATACACTTTTTCGCCACTTTGTATACAGTTTTGGTCTTGTTGTTTATAAACACTTGTATTTTGTGGTACACAGCATTTAGTTAGTGTGTTTTATATTGTTTTCACATTCAAAACACTTCCAGTAGGTTTTCTTCATATATTGATATTGAATTGTCTAGATAACACTCACACACGTTTTATGGATACTATTGATTATAACTGGGTAACTTTGAACTTAATTTAATGTTGTTTACAATTTTTAAAGTTATTTTAACACGAGAGTAAATATTTTCAAACTTGCCGGGCCAGTGTTGCCACCTTAAAAATCCTACGGCTAAATGGCTACGGTAAGTGAATACCTCCACTACGGCACCCTTCACGAAGGAGTCTGACTCGGAATAGCGAATAGCTTTTATTTTTCGTCCTAGGTGTTACTTGTAGCCGTTTGCCATTACAAAGCTTTGGTGCATTAAGATTCCGCATTAACAGGACTGGAACACCAACGTTTTGTCTCAAGTTGCGTGAAGTTACTCCTGAAAATTGTAAGCAGTTCAGAAACTCTTTAGGGTACTAAGTAACTTTATCAGTATTCATGACATTATCCACCGAAAGGTGCTCCACAATATCACTTTGCATACACTCAAATGTGTGTATCTCTATACACACTTTCGCATTTATGAGTAGAGAATATTGGTTCAGCCCGTTTAGCGTGAAATCGGTACATGCATAGATACACATTTTCGTATTTATACCTAATATTTGTAGAGATTAGCTAAGGCTGTTACAATAATTATTAGTTTATTAATGACAGTGCACCATAGGACAATCTCTAATGTAAAAGTACTGACAGATATACGAAAGCACTGGCGCAGCACTCAATTATTACAGGCGCATGCGTTCTTACTGTCAATAGGTAGTTCGTTTGTCCCTACAAACTTCGACCCTCTCTAAAATCCCTTCCAGATTATTTTTTGCAATTAATTGCATCCTATGTGTTTTATCTGGTTCGAGGCTTCCTCCACCAATTTTCAGCCAAATCTGTTCAGCCGTTCTTGAGTTATAAATAGTGTAACTAACACGACTTTCTTTTATATAATTATGTACATAGATATGTATGTATTTACAAAAAAAAGTGTGTATGTATGTTTATCCATTATCTAGTACCCATAGTACGAGCTCTGCTTAGTTTGGGACTAGATGGTGATGTGTGTATTTGGTAGAATATTATATTATTATATTATATTAACTGCGACACAGGAATCATTTCTAGTAAGGCATGAATCTTGATAAAAAGTGAAGGAAAATATTGCGTAGCAGCACTTAAAATTTTGATGTGTGATCTTCGTCAGCAAATATATCCAACACATACCTACATATGTGATCGTGTGTCAACGTAGGCGAGTTGTTAACAAGACGACGCCCTTCGCAATATTACAACGTAATCGTAAAATCCAGAGTTTACAGTCAAAATGATATACGGCTTTTGTTGTACATACTAACTCTATAGTATGAATATCTTCATACAAAAATAATATGTTGTCGAAAAAATGTCTGGATTTGTTATTTATACGGATTATTCTCCGACGTTTCAAGTGGCTTACAACGTTCGTGGTCGCGGAGGAACTCATGTTATTATTATCGCAAGGAAGACTCACTAAATAAAATTGTATATTATGTTAAATGTTATTGATCTTTTACATGTGCACTGTGTCTGCTGGAAATGTTTTGAAACACATGTAATAACATAGTTCTTAATAACATACAAGTTCAAAAATTACACAATCGAGGGAACTCCCTTAAGTGTTATAGTAACTAGTTCTGCATATTTATTTTGGCATTAAAATGTCGATGTCGAGTGTGATAATATACATATTTTGCCTAAACGCTTAATAATACCCGAAAGGATTATACCGAGGACTGAGGTAATCCTTCGTAGCAAAGGACCACCTTTCTCACCAATTGCCAAGCACATCTTTATGACAAATGTTGTGTATTAACAAGTTCAGAGTGATAAAATTTATTAAGATGAGTCTATAAAGTATCATCGTTTCAAGCACTAAACGTCTAGACTTTAAAGTAAATCTCTTTAACCCGATCATTGAAATAAATGTGTTTATCTTTGCCTATCAAAAACGTTTTGTAAATCAAATTCTTACTTTGTTTTCTCAAAGTCACAGTGTCCTTTTTATGATCGTAAATAGCTGTCCCTGTGTTTGATTTTGGGCCCCTGAATGACTTGTCATAGTGTCCAAGTGGAGCCAATTCTAGAAGGCAAAACATAGCACAACCTCACTGCAAAGTATTGTTGTCTATTTAATATCGTAGCTTTACAAAGTTATGTCGAAATCCTTGTAAAGTTGGGTATTTGAACTTTGGGAAGGATTTTCCATCAAAAGAACAAATACAATATACATACATCATTATTTTGCAGTTGGTAGCTCTGATTCATAGTGTCGCCAAAGCGTGATTAAAACCTCTTTGTATTCTGAGCGAATACAAGTTAAATAATGATATAATTATGAGAATCGATTAATTTTAATCTATTACCTGCTAAAAGCACCGTCCGCCATCTACTTATATATCCTGATTGTAATAAATTATCTGCATACTTTAAAACTAAAGTTTTTGATAAGCAATAAAGCAAATATTCGTGCATGAAAAGTTTAAACTTTTATTGAATCATCGCCGTACCAAAATACACTCAATGAAGACTTTTAAATATGAAATCGCGCAAAAAAGTATTTGAATGTGAAATCAAGCTTGTAAGCTTTCCAATGTACAACGCACTTTTATATTAGAAACAGCTTTTATCTGTAATTATTTTGTTAAACGTATTTCAATATCTTATTGGAGAACAACATAGCAAAAGAATAACATAGCAAAGAAATGTTTTTTAGTGATTAAATATTAGTGATGGGTATTTAAATTTTTTGTTTTAAAATGAAAACGTTGTATTTCTTTTTAATATAAAAATAATCTTATTTAGCAAATCACTTTAATATCTTCAAGATAATCTCCTTCTAATTCAGACACAAAATACAATATCTAAATAAAAGTAAGCCTCAATTTAAGCAAAATTTGTTCATGAAAACAAAGCTACATTAATAAATACCTGGCTGATTCCATTCGCTGTAATGACATTAAATTAAATCGCACAAAAACCACTTTTCTGTATCAGTATTCAACACTCATAGTACAAACGAATCCACTCGGCGAACGAGGCGCGAGCCAAAATGACAAGGCATGACTCTGCTTCACTCACTAAGTAATTACATACCCGTCATATGGTACCGCATGTATACATATGTATATATATGAAGCCTTTAGAACTGTGAATATTATTAAAGCATCCATTTTGTACAAGCTGTTTACCCGCTATTCCGTTCGCGCTCATTAAAATGTACAATGTTACCCGGGACTATCTTTGTACTAATTCTTTTCAGTTTCGCGCTTGATTGTGTAACTACATTTGAGCATTGAAATTTCACGCTTATTATATTTCGAGGACTAAGATTGTTTAATTTGAATTAAGTGATAGCTCAGTGGATATACTGACAGACTGTTGTCTGGTCTGAGGTCTGACTGGTCTCGGGTTCGAATCCACGGCACGCACCACCAATGACTTTTCGGAGTTAAGTGGGTATGAAATTGTTAATTATCGTTCGCTAATCGGTGAAGGAAAACATCGTGAGGAAACCTGCATGTCTGAGAGTTCTCCATGATGTTCTTGAAAGACATGTGAAGTCTGCAAACCCGCACTTGGCCAGCGTGGTGGACTATGACCTTACCCTTCTCATAGTGAGAAGAGGGCCCTGCAGTGGGACAGTATAAAGGGCTGATGATGTAAAGATTGTTTTATTCATGCGTCCGAAGTAATAATTATTTTTATTTTTCAAGCTGTATATTTCTGTTAATTTAATGTTTATAAAAATGTTGCACAACATGAAGCATTTCAATTTTAAATTGCATTTTGTTGTTCCCAAACATAAGCCAAGGCATTGTATTTTACCTATCTGCCGAGAAACATTTGCTACTACATATTCTATTGTCTAGTTTTCATCAAGACTAGATATTATCATTACTGAATTCCTGCCTACGCCTAATTAATTTGCCAAAGCCTATCAATATTAATTAATTTAGCAATAATAGTCTCTCATATAGTTTATTTGGTACTGACTCCCCGTAACGACTGTCAATGATCTTCATGATAGCCGGAATCGACGGTTTAACGCGCCCTCCGAGGCAAGGGGCAAGCGATAACTAACAATTTTGTCTGCATCATCATTAGTCTTGTAAAATATTATTTCTCACTGCAAAGCACAGGTCTCTTCTCATTATGAGAAGGGTAAGACTTTAGTCCACCACGTAGGGCAAGTGTGATTTGGCAGACTTCACATGTATTTTGAAATTGTTATGAAAAATTCTCTGTTTTCCTTCATGGTTTAATAATGTAATAATAATAATAATATTCTACCACATTCACACAACACCATCTAGTCCCAAACTAAGCAGGGCTTGTACTATGGGTACTAGAAAATGGATAAACATACTTATATACTTTTTTTTTGTAAATACATACATATTATACATAGAAACATCCAAACCAAGACAAACATCCATGTTCACGCATACAAATGTTTGACTTGAGCGGGAATCGAACTCACGACCTTCGGCGTTGCATGGTTTAGCAAGCGTTAAGTAGTTATCAGTGGTACACCCAGTTAGATTGAACCCGAGATCCTCAACATAAAAGTCTATTAGTCGCCACTAGGCTATCCGACTTATATACCAACAACCATTTCCTTAACCATATTTATTTGAACTCAACGAAATAAGAAACGCAAAAACTTCCTCAAGTAAACACACTTAGAAGAGACAAGTTTCGCAGTGATCGGTCAAAGAGTGACACGGGTTATCAATCTCAAGCAGATATACATACACTTACATATAACATTATACACACAACTCGTCTTGAAGACTGACGAGTTACTCGTATCTTATCTCTGTTCCCAACATTTAGTAATAGGTTATTGACGCAAATAACATAAAGAATTCAGTGAGAAATCGAGCTTATGTCCGTCAACGGTAAGGGTGGTTCTCCAGCAAAGATGTGCTGTGCTACGTGGTAAATAATAAATATTTGAATAAATAATAAATAACTCTTGAATAAGTTAAATTATTTAGTAAGTTCAGCTTAGCAGCATGTGCATGATTTTATGTAGATGAAGATGTGCGCTGGAGGCATTTTATGGATGTGTGCTCTGGATGTTAGCTAGGATTGTGTGCTATAGATGCGTGCTATGTACCTTCCCTTATATACACCGCAGATCTCAAATCGCGCATCTTCGGTTCACGCTCTCAAGGCACATCTTCATAGCACATTTTACTTGCACCGCTACATATCTTAGCGTCAGTGAAAACGGTCACATAGTTTCTTAGCTTAGCTCGTCTCTAATGTAAAAGCACCCTAACACAACATTTTACATGACGTGGATCTAGGCTTTTATGTTATACGAAGTAATCAGTTACAGTTAACCTTGTCTAGGTTTCGTATTTATGCGGATTATTAGCTAGAAACCACGGTGAACAATGACATAGCATTTGTCACTGTTTTTGTGTAAAAAGTGGTAAGCTATTTCAACTTGTCATGATAGCATGCTTTTATGATGGACTTTTTATTTCAGACACATTAGGAGTAATAAAATATGGTCGTTATAGTTTTTTGGAACACTAAAAGTTAAGTGCGAAATGCAAAGTCTGCTCGGCTTTTACACAGATATTCGATTTTGCACTATGCCGTAGATGAAGCTATATTTGGGATTGGACCGATCGATTCTGATCATTTACGGAATTCAATATTCGATCTATACTTAGAAAGATCTGTAGATTTTAGATTCGTTTTTGACATAAGCTCCATACAAAATATATCAAACACGAATCTCGAAAAAATGGCCGTTACATTAATACACTGCCCAAGACTTTGAGGGATCTACAAATATATCTTCTACGTTTCAATGTTCCTTTTCGAATACCTGTACAGTCTGTCACGTTACAAAATGTATACTTATTGGCTGTTTTGGAAGTCTTTTCGATCTTTCCTTGAGCTCCATCTCAATCTTTAACTTGGGTTGTTTAGTAACTAATTGATTCAGACTAAGGTAGAAAAGATTCTCGAAGAAATACTGAAATAAATAACACATTCAGAACTAGCGGCATGTTTTGGACAATTACTAATTGGACAGAACTTCCCACGACAGACACCAACTCACACCAACAAAGTTCTTCTACGAATTACTGTATAATTACTTACTGTTTAATTATTACCCCAAGTAAGAGACATAAGTACTTTTCTAATAATTAAATTTTCACCCACCTCACTACCAATTTTACTCAAAGCAAACACAGCTTATTATTAAACGTGAAATGGGTCACCGGGCCTAAGTTAGAAACGGTTAGGTGTATTTAAGTGCCAGCGTGTTTATTTATGAAATGGTGTCGATACATTTGAGTAAGAACCTGTAATGAGCAATCTTGATAATGTTACTTAACAGAAAAGAAAACTAGCGGGTTTCAGATTAGCGTATTTTTCTACGCGTATACGGTCGTTTCAGCATACGCGCTTACACGCGCGCTACATTACGTGCTTCAAAAAACCGGACTCGTGTAAACAAGCATATTTTAGGTGGTGAGGTTTCTCTCGCGGCTCGCGCTTATACGAGCTTAGAAGCGCGTCTACGCTCATACGAGTTGCGCGTGTGCCAAAAGGCGCGCTTATACACGCCTACATGTGCCTCCAAAACGAGATTATACGCGCGTATAAAACGCTAGCCTGAAACCGCTCTTAGCGAGCACTCTTACGAACATTCGGGTGAACATTCTATCGAATTGACAGTAAATTGACTTTGACGGTTTTGCTGATTATGTTGAGTGTTCGCTAGAAAGATCGTGAAAATGTTCGTAACAATGTTCGGTTCTGTTCGTTGTTCGGTTCGACTAAACAAAAAACGGCGAATGCTCGCTTTTCTGTTACAAATGAATGCTCAAGTGTGTCTGCACCATAATGAGTTGTAATTTTCAGGTTGATATTACCGTTGTATGGTACGGAGCAGTCACATCTACACTCCTAAGGGAAATACCAAGGCTGCGATACGTTTTAAGCGTTAATGTTTGGAAGGTACGAAAATGTTAACTAGTAGCGAGTTGATTTTATGTGCGTACTGAATTATTTTAAGATCAACTATCTATCTATCATCACGCCTGTCTCCCATTGGGGTAGGCAGAGACTATGGAACGCCAAATGCTCCAGTCCAAACACACCTCTTTCGCTTCTTCGACATTCATTAACCTCATCATACATGCTCGCCGGTTATGGGTACTTTTTAACCGACTTCAAAAAAAGGAGGAGGTTAACAATTCGTCGGAATCTTTTTTTTATGTATGTTCCCCGATTTCTCTAAGACGCCTGGACCGATTTCGTAAATTCTTGTTTTGATTGAAAGAGTATACCTCCTAGTTGGTACCGTGATCATCAGGTCAGGATATGATCATGGAGTCCTGAAAAAATCGAAGGAACTCTTCAAATTTTAAAAGCACACTTAAAGCGATTTGACGATAACAACCCAATGCCGTCGAGTTTGGACTCGTTTGAGTCGTCTTTACATAGACTTTGGTGCTGGATGTTTTCCATGGTCTGATGATAGAGTTGGAAGGTAACCATGAGATCTTTGTGATACAATAACCCAATCTCATCGAGTTTAGGGTTGTTTGATTCGTGTTTACATGGACTTTGGTACTGGATGTTTTGCAGGGTCTGATGATGGAGCAGGAAGGTGGCCATGGGATCTTTGTAATGCAATGACGCAATCCCATTGAGTTTGAGCTCGTTTGATTCGTCTTTACATGGAATTTAGTATCGTTTGAGTCGTCTTTACATAGACTTTGATGCTGGATGATTTCCATGGTCTGATGATAGAGTTGGAAGGTAACCATGAGATCTTTGTGATACAATAACCCAATCTCATCGAGTTTAGGGTTGTTTGATATGTCTTTACATAGACTTTGGTACTGGATGTTTTGCAGGGTCTGATGATGGAGCAGGAAGGTGGCCTTGGGATCTTTGTAATACAATGACGCAATCCCATTGAGTTTGAGCTCGTTTGATTCGTCTTTACATGGACTTTAGTGCTGAATGTTTACCAAACTCTGATGATAGAGCAGGAAGGAAGCCATGGGATCTTTGTAATACAATAACGCAATCTCATCGTGTTTAGGCTCGTTTGTTTTATCTTGGCAAACACTTTGGTATTGGATGATTTCCGGGATCTGATGATGGAACTGAAACGAACGTGTTTAGGCTAGTTAGTTGATAAAAAAAATACTTCAAATTGCCAGAAAGGTACAGGTCTACATTTCAGAATTGAGGCACGTAAAGAAGGCCTCCCCATCATCTACCACCTACTCTATCCTATGTACCTAATTACCACGTACTACTATTTTTATTAGTATACCACTAAAAAGCAAATAATTAAAATTATTTTTAAATAAAAAGAAACCGACTTCAAAAAACACTAAGGAGCTAAAAAACAAAAAATCATTGGTTTTGGAGCAACAATTTTTGGAGTCGGTGCAAAGCCAAGTATTTCTGATCTGACTATAAAACCTCTACACATTTTTATACAACGTACTAAAAAGGGCCTTTTTAGTACGTCACCTATTTGGTCGGCGTACGTCCGTCTTGGGCGTCCCCTACCGACATCTCCATTCATTCTTACACGATACACTTCTTTTGTATTATTCTTTCATCCATCCGTTCCAAATGTCCAAACCATCGCAACATTCTTTTTTCAATCTTTACCACTACATCTTCTTTTAGACCACACTTCTCTCGTATCACACTGTTTTTTTACTTTATCTATCAGCCTTACTCCGAGGCTTGATAACAAAAGGCTGTATTTTTACAGCTGTAAATATAATGAAAACGATCGACTGATTGGGTAAAACAGAATTTCAACGCGTAATTTAAAAAAATATAATAAAAAGAAATTAACCTCTTAAATTAGAAGCTTTAAATTTTTTAAGACCTCTAGTTCACACACCCACATTAAGAGTTCAAAGAATTTGCACGCAGACAAAAGCTGCCATAAATCCTCATGCCAGTAAAAATGCGCCTAATTGTAGAAAAAAGACTGTAAACGTAGCAAGATACTAATAAAATAAAAAAACCGGCCAAGTGCGTGTCGGGCCACGCGCAATGTAGGGTTCCGTAGTTGCCCATAATGGCCATTATTGATAATAACTTCTGTTTTACATGGGACTAAAAACGGGCATCTTTAAGATTAAGCCAGCGCTCCCAATGTTAACTCACAGAAATAGGTATTTATAAGTTAACCGACGATTACTCGTAAACTAGTGATGTCTACTTAACCGTGATAGTTTTCCTTTTAAATTCGTTATATGTACTACATTTGTGATTTTTTTCACCTCTTCCAAACTAATAGTTTAGCCGGCAGAGGGGAGGGACACTGGAGTCTAACAATTTTTTTTCACTTCAAAGCTTGATATTTGACAAACCAATCACTTGATCGAAAAATAATTTGAGCAAACTAATAATATTTTTTTAAACCTATCCAATGACACCCCACACAATGGGGTGCTCAACCAAAGAAAAATTCAACCCCACTATATATGTAGGGGAGATACCCTTAAAAAAATATTTTCCGAAATTTTATTCTACAGTTTTGTTGCAATATCGTATGTCTATATTCATGTCAAATATCAGCTTTCTAGCACCAGGCGTCTTTGAGCTAGGCTGCGGACGGACAGACGGACGGACATGACGAAACTATGAGGGTTCCGTGTGGACTACGGAACCCTAAAAACAAATGAAGCATTCACAACCTCTTTTAAAAACGAGCCGACAGTAAAATACCGTAACAAAAAGTGAAACAAGAGTTCCTATTCTGATAGCATACTACTAGATTAATTCCATTAGCCATACAGCGACCTATATACAAATGGTGTTGTTGACTTAATGAATAAAACACTGGCTCGCCGGTCCGTCGGTCTGTCGATACGTCGGTCTGTCGGTCCGTAGGTCTGTCGGTCCGTCGGTCTATCAGTCCGTCGTTCAATAACATCAGCCATCGTTTAACTTTTGTCGGACTCTGTTGAACAATTAGTCAAGACGCGCTTCTTTGTCGAGCTAATAGCCCGGTAATAGTGTTACGTCAATAGCTAGTTGCAAGTTTTATAGACAGAGTAATTGCTTCTGATGATGAGCACTGGCCTATCTGCTAATAAGCGAAACTTGCTTTGGACTTCTATTGAAAAAATAAAATGAAGGAACTGGAACACTTGAATAAGAAAGTAATATGTAGATAGATCGTTTCAGGCTCAAGTTAGCATGGAATATCAGGTTTCTATTAGGTCAATAGCTTAATTTAAAATGATATTTGGTACGAAAAATATAACATAGGTACTAACTAAATTAATACGCAACCACATTATTTTCAAAAAAGGCAGCTGATGGTAGTCGATATACTTCTCATTAATTTGTTGTCCATACTTTAGTAGTAGTCAGATATTTATGTCAGACTTAAGGGTTCTAATGGTAATTATCTGGGCTGGTTCCATTTGATCTCTGTACCATGGACTCAAAAACTACATACTACATATTCTATTGTCTAGTTTTCATCAGATATTATCATGACTGAATACCTGCCTACGCCTAATTAATTTGCCAAAGCCTATCAATATTAATTAATTTGGCAATAATAGTCTCTCATATAGTTTAGTTGGTACTGACTCCCCGTAACGACTGTCAAAGATCTTCATGATAGCCGGGATCGACGCCGACGGTTTAAAGCTCTCTCTCCAAGGCAAGGGGCAAGCGATAACTAACAATTTTGCCTTCATCATCATTAGTCTTGTATAATATTCTTTCTCATTGCAAAGCACAGGCCACTTCTTATTATGAGGAGGGTAAGACTATAGTCCACCACGTAGAGCAAGTGTGGTTTGGCAGACTTCACATGTCTTTCGAGATCGTTATGGTAAACTCTCTGTTTTTCCTTCATGGTTTAATAATATTATAATAATAATAATAATATTCTACCACATTCACACAACACCATCTAGTCCCAAACTAAGCAGGGCTTGTACAATGGGTACTAGACAATGGATAAACATACTTATATACTTTTTTTTGTAAATACATACATATTATACATAGAAACACCCAGATCAAGACAAACATCCATGTTCACGCACACAAATTTAATGTTTGACTTGAGCGGGAATCGAACCCGCGACCTTCGGCGTTGCATGGTTTAGCAAGCGTTAAGTAATTATCAATTTTATTTCGAAAGGTCAGTGGTACACCCAGTTAGTTTGAATTCCAGACCCTCAACATAACAGTCTATTAGTCGCCACTAAGCTATCACACTTTTATTTGACCTCAACGTAATAAGGAGCGCAAAAACTTCCTTAAGTAAACAGACTCAGAAGAGACAAGTTTCGCAGTGATCGGTCAAAGAGTGACACGGGCTATCAATCTCAAGCAGATATACATACACTTACATATAACATTATACACGCAACTCGTCTTGAAGACTGACGGGTTACACGAATCTTATCTCTATTCCCAAAATTCAGTAATAGGTTATTGACGCAAATAACATAAAGAATTCAGTGAGAGAGCGAGCTTATGGCCGTCAACGGTTAGGGTGTTTCTCTACCAAAGATGAGCTGTGCTACGTGATCACAGATGCGTTTGATATCCAATAGTCGTATTCTTTGATCTGTATAGCACTGGTTGAAACGGGTTCAAAGAAGTCATGTTCTTATATATATATATATATATATAGAGCCCTGCTATTGATGTGTGATATAAATGGGTTCTATAGCTCCTCCCTCCTGTCGATACATTGTATAACTCGAGCTGAACGCTTTCGCAGCATAGTCAACTCGTGGCGGAGCATTTTTATAGCACATATTACTCTTCCCGTTACGTAGCTTAGCATCACTGGAAACGGTCACATAGTTTCTTAGCTTAGCTCGTCTCCAATGTAAAAGCACCCTAATACAACATTGTACATGACGTGGATCTAGGCTTTTATGTTATACGTAGTAATCAGTTACATTTAACCTTGTCTAGGTTTCGTATTTATGCGGATTATTAGCTAGAAACCACGGTGAACAATGACATAGCATTTGTCACTGTTTTTGTGTAAAAAGTGGTAAGCTATTTCAACTTGTCATGAAAGCATGCTTTTATGATTAACTATTTATTTCAGACACATTAGGAGTAATAAAATATGTTCATTATAGTTCTTTGAAACACAAAACGTTAAGTGCGAAATGCAAAGTCTGCTCGGCTTTTACATAGATAATCGATTTTGCATTATGCCGTATTTGAAGCTATATTTGGGATTGGACCGATCGACTAATTATCTGATCATTTAATACGGAATTCAATATTCGATCTATAGATAGATCTGAAGATTTTAGATTCATTTTTGACATAAGCTCCATACAAAATATGTCAAACACGAACCTCAAATCTCAAAATCCATGTATGGATCGAATATTGAAAATGGCAGTTAGTGCGGTGGGTTATATTGATACACTGCCCAAGACTTTGAGGGATCTACAAATATATCTCCTACGTTTCAATGTTTCTTTTCGAATACCTGTACAGTCTGACACGATACAGAATGTATACTTATTGGTTGTTTTGGAAGTCTTTTCGATCTTTCCTTGAGCTCCATCTCAATCTTTTACTTGGGTTGTTTAGTAACTAATTGATTCAGACTAAGGTAGAAAATATTCTCGAAGAAATACTTTAATAAATAACACATTCAGAACTAGCAACATCTTTTGGACAATTACTAATTGGACAGAACTTCCCACAACAGACACCGACTCACACCAACAAAGTTCTTCTACGAATTACTGTATAATTACTTACTGTTTAATTATAACCCCAAGTACGAGACATAAGTACTTTTCTAATAATAAAATTTTCACCCACCTCACTACCAATTTTACTCAAAGCAAACACAGCTTATTATTAAACGAGAAATGGGTCACCGGGCCTAAGTTAGAAACGGTTAGGTGTATTTAAGTGCCAGCGTGTTTATTTATGTAATGGTGTCGATACATTTCAACAATCAACTGTAATGAGCAATCTTGAGAATGTTACATAACAGAAAAGCAAACTAGTGTGTTTTAGGGCGGTTTCAGATTAGCGTATTTTCCTGCGCGTATACAGTCGTTTCAGCATACGCGCTCAGACTCGCGTAAACGGGCATATTTCGGCGTGTTCGCTCGAAACACGGGGAGGTGTCTCTCGCGTCTCGCGCTTACGAGCTTAGAAGCGCGTCTACGCTCATACGAGTTGTGCGTGTGCCAAAAGTCGCGCTTATACGCGCCTACATGCGCTTCCGAAAACGAGATTATACGCGCGTATAAAACACTAGCCTGAAACCGCTCTTAGCGAGCTCTCTTACAAACATTCGGGTGAATATTATCGAATTGAGAGTAAATTGACTTTGACGGTTTTGCTGATTATGTAGAGTGTTCGCTAGAAAGATCGTGATAATGTTCGTAGTAATGTTCGGTTCTGTCCGTTGTTCAGTTCGACAAATCAAAAAACGGCGAATGCTCGCTGTTCTATTACAAGTGAATACTCAAGTGTATCTGCACTATAATGAGTTGTGATTTTCAGGTCGATATTACCGTTGCATGGTACGAAGCAGTCACATCTACACTCCCAAGGGAAATACCAAGGCTGCAATACGTTTTAAGCGTTAATGTTTGGAAACTACGAAAATCTTAACTTGTAGGTGAGTAAAATAATGTTATGTGCGTAATGAATTATTTTATCATCAGGCTGGTAATTGACGACCGGTTGGCGCAGCAGAAGTGTAAGCGACTGCTACGCCGATAGTCGCGGGTTCGAGTCCCGCTCAAGTCAAACATTTGTGTGCATGAACATGGATGTTTGTCTTGGTCTGGGTGTTTCTATGTATAATATGTATGTATTTACAAAAAAAAAGTGTATAATATGTACGTTTATCCATTGTCTAGAACCCATAGTACAAGCTCTGCTTAGTTTGGGACTAGATGGTGATGTGTGTATGTGGTAGAATATTATAATTACATTATTATAATTAAAAGGCTTGATAACAAAAGGCTGTCTTTTTTACAGCTGTAAATATAATGAAAACGATCGACTGATTGGGTAAAACAGAATTTCTATATTCAACGCGTAATTTGTCATTATATAATAAAAATGTTAAACCTCTTAAATAAGAAGCTTTAAACATTTTTAAGACCTCTAGTTCACACACCCACATTAAGAGTTCAAAGAATTTGCACGTAGACAAAAGCTGCCATAAATCCTCATACCAGTAAAAATGCGCTTAAATGTAGAAAAAAAGACAGTGAACCTAACTAGATACCACTAAAATAAAAAGCCAAATGAAGCATTCACAACCTCTTTTAAAAACGACCCGATAATACTATACCGTAGGGAAACAACAGCTCCTATTTTGATAGCATACTACTAGATTAATTCCATTAGCCATACAGCGACCTATATACAAATGGTGTTGTTTACTTAATGAATAAAACACCGGCTCACCGGTCCGTCGGTCTTTCAGTCCGACGATCTGTCGTTCCGTCGGTCTATCAGTCCGTCGTTCAATAACATCAGCCATCGTTTAACTTTTGTCGGACTCTGTTGAACAATCAGTCAAGACGCGCTTCTTTGTCGAGCTCATAGCCCGGTAATAGTGTTACGTCAACAGCTAGTTGCAAGTTTTATAGACACCGTAATTGCCTCTGATGATGGGCGGCCTATCTGCTAATAGGCGGAACTTGCTTTGGACTTCTGTTGAAAACGTAATATGAAGGAACTGGAACACTTGAATAAGAAAGAAATATGTAAATAGATCGTTTCAGACTTAAGTAAGCATGGAATATCAGGTTTCTATTAGGTCAATAGCTTGATTTATAATGATATTTGGTACGAAAAATATAACATAGGTACTAACTAAATTAATACGCAACCACATTATTTTTTAAAAGGCGGCTGATGGTAGTCGATATACTTCCCATGAATTTTATATCCATACTTTAGTAGTAGTCAGATATTTATGTCAGACTTAATGGTTCTAATGTTAATTATTCAATACACTATAGCCTGAAGCGCAATTTCACGATGCATGTGATAGGATCAAAGGTGATAGGTTGAAATATTGAATGGTATGGATTAGAAAGCTAAATCAAAAGATATTGCTCATACAAAGTACAACAGCTAAACGCCACATTAAACTAGCAAAATTAATCTGGTAAGTATACAGTTAAGGGCAACAGTGGAAAAGATAAATTGATAATAAACCGAAGAATAAATTTTATATTCAAAATGAGTTTAATTTGAATGCACACGTAGTCACTTTGCCATTGAGCACTGCGTACTACGCTTTCGATCCCCAAACGGGAATAAACACTGCATGACCTAGAAAGATAAGTTCCAAGTCTGTATTGTACCTTCAGTCTGTTGCTTGTTTAGTTCTCAGCGAAGTAGGACTTATATTTCAGTTAAAAAATTATATTTATAAAAAAAATACTAAAGAACTATATTTTATTTAGTTTTTTGTACATACATAAGCAGGTATATAAAAATCTTGCATTACTGACTGACTGACAGACGACGCGGAGCCAAAGCCAAAAGCCAATTTGGCATATATGTTCTTTGGGGGCTCACAAGGAGGTACTAAGAAGAGATTTCCCAAAATGCCCACGGGATCGCGGAAAAAGGTTTAATTTAAATAAAATGTGATCAGGATCTCTAGTACCTATAGAAAAAAATCGCTCTTATTGTGCGTTGATTATGTAGCGGCACGTTATACACACAAATTCAGATGTCATATTCTTTTTCTTTTTAAAAAGACAACTCCCGCATTAGGACTGAATCCTGTGTCGCGGGGGACTTTACAAACATACAACTAACGGACACAATGAACACCCAGACTCGAAACAACAATTTATGAATCACACAAAGTGTTGTCACGTGTGGGGATCGAACCCACAACACTTCGGTGCAGTGTCAAGTGGCGAGGCGGCCGCTTAAACCACTAAGCCAACCGTGCAGTCATATTATAAACATTAAATATGCATTCCTCCTTCCACTTACTCTTAAAACACACAATTATACTTCAAAGATAATCTTTCAAAAAAGTAAAGGGCACATTCAGTAACATAAGTCACAAAAAATGCCCTGACGACATTCGCAAACATACAAAGTATTAAAAAACAGACACGATCAAATGATAACAGTAGAACAATGTAAAACAAACATCAATTACTATGGGGCTCTGTTTAAATCCTAATGGCTTTTGATAGTCAATTATTATTACGGCCTTCTATTTGTAATATTAGGGTATAGTATTATTGAATATACGATATATTACGATATGTTACGTATACGAATATTGTTGACTAGAGGACGCCAGCAGCTACGCCTGCAATTATTTTAAATTTACCCGTTTTGGCCGATCCCGTGGGAATTTCGGGAAATACCCTTCTTAGTGCACCCCTACGGTCCCCAAGGAACATACATCCAAATTTCAGCTTCCTGCACCCAATAGTTTCGGCTGTAGCGTGTCTGTCAGTCAGTCAGTAACGCAAGGATTTTATATATTAAGATTGTTTGTTTTGAATGAGTGTTAATTTGTGTGATCGCGTAATGTTTTGTACTGAATGTGTTCGGGCAATATAAATAGATTAGGTATTTGTTATTATCTGTTATTGGTCTCGAAAGTTTTAACAGACTGTCATGCAGATGGTATCGGGATCGAATCCACGGCGCGCACCAATGACTTTTCGGAGTTATGTGCGTATTAAATTGTTAATTATCGCTTGTCCCGTGCCTCGGCGAGCACGGTAAGCCGGTCCCGGTTGTCATCAAGATCTTTGACAGTCCTTATAGGGCATCAGTACCTCTAAATAAACTGACACTAGTCTAAACCATGGAATATCGCTATCCTTTCGGGTTGTGAAGGTCGGATAGGCAGTCGCTCTGTGGAAAAGCTAATATTCTGCTAAATCTGGTTAGACTGCTAGAGAGAGACTAGAAAATGGGATAACACTGGAAGGATGATGTCTCTTGTGTCAGTAATATTCGCGAGACGAGTGTTAGTCAGAACTATGCTTTGAAAATGTTTTTCAGAACTTGGCTAATGGCTTATTTCTTTGACTACGACGAACCTGGGACAGAAACTTTTGATATTCAATAGTTATACGAAAAGTTGTTACGTTAACAACAATTTAAAACAAAAAAGGTCTGTTTTTTTTTAGATTTTGTGCATATTTGTATCTCTTTTAATTAAAACTTTAATATGTATGACACTGTAAAGTTAGGTACACTAATTAAGTTTTAAAATATATAAATTTGTCAAAGTCCAATTAGTTTAAATGGAATCTAATATAATTTTATCACAAGTCTTAATGAATGCTTGTACTAAATGGCCTAATAACTTTATGAAAATCTTGCTGAAGTTTGTGTGACCTTTTCAAATAACTTTTAATTACTCAGGCCAAAGTTACGGACACCGTAAACTTTTATAAACAAACAATTTCGTTCAGCGAAACGTTATTAAAATTATTTTTAATTTATTCTGTTTATATTAACAAGTTGTTATTCAAATTAAGAATCATAATGTTTAACATTATTGCAGTAGGTATTTTCTGTTATGTTGGCCATGCTGGTTATAAAGTAAAAGTCAATAGTTTACGAAAAGCAGCTGCAGCAGAATTGAACAGCTTTTTGTCTATAAAAAGGGAGACCTATGTCATTCAAATTATGTCAACAAAGATGTAACTTATCATTTCATTCATCAAAATCATGAATATTCAAAGCGCTATTATAAAAATATTTACATTGTGTATACGTGGATACGAGTATTATATGTACATTGTGGATACGAGTATTAATGTAATTGACTCATCCCACGATTGTAACCCACGCAAATACGGGATATTTTTCTAGAATCGAATAGTGATAATTATGTAATAGGTACACAATAACGAGCCTGCTTAAAACATAATCTTTCATATCGATTTAGAGAGCAAAAATTAAAATGAAAAATAAAGTGAAAGTTATTTAAAGGTGTCATCAATACAATGAATGCCGTTTGATTAGATTTGAGAAGGAATCCTGTATTACAAACGTAAGATAGCCGGGTCAGGGTCACTTGTCTGATGGCCCGCGGACCGACGATTGATGTCGGAGGGTTATGTATGATGCCATCATTTAACACGTCACATTTAGTTCTCCTTGCTTCCGCTATGGTGCTGTATTTTGCTTTGTGCTTATAGATACCGATATAAAGCTTTCTGATTGCTGTGCAGGATTTTATATCACCGCTGAATATATCGAGTTTTTATAGTCATAAAATACGTCAGAACCTTTTAGTTTTATTATTACGATTAACAATCAATCAATGTCATTTATACAGGACTGTGTCAGTGGTCGTAATAAGGTTAATCACATATGTATTTAAGAGGCTGCCAGATCTGGACTCAAATTGAGCTAAAACAACAACATCCAGCCGCCAGTAAGCCTCAGGTAATTCTTGCCGTTATCACGTCTTTATTTGTATTTGTATAAGCAGCTATAGCCGAGTGGAGAGGCTGACAGACTGCAACGTAGCCCTCTGCGTAGCAGTCTGTTGGTCTTTCCACTCGGGTTCGAATCCACGGCACGCACCAATGACTTTTCCATGTTAAGTGCGTATTAAATTGTTAATTATCGGTTGCTAATCCGCGAAGGAAAACATCGTCAGGAAACTTGCATGTCTGTCTTCTCCATAATGTTGTCGAAAGACATGTGAAGTCTGTCAACCCACATTTCGTCAGCGTGGTACACTATGGCCTTACACTTTTCATAATGAGAAGTGGCCTGTGGACCGTATAGTAATAATAATGTCCTCCCAACCGTTGGCGGCCACGGCGGCTTGTCTATATATGAGACTTGCCAACTGCACAGGACACATTATAGTGCACGAGTGTGTGCGCATTCACATTTTCCGAGGTACGGGGGTGTAACACCGCCAACTCCCTGACTCCGAACTTGTATTGGATAATTCGTAACAGAAAAACCCAATATTACTTTTTGTTCGACCCGGGAATCAAACCCGAGACCTCATCATCCACAGTCGCTAACACTACCGCAGGACCACATGTAACGTAATACTACACGTATTGCGTTATAATATCTCGCAGGCGCTTAACGCCAGCTTAGCCGTTCGCAATATTACCTAATATGGTCATGTTCACCAGCCAAAGGCAGTTGTGAGTTATAGGTTTATGCCTATATAAGATGGGTGCGCGTTGTAGAATGGTCACTTTCCCTAGACATCGGAACGCTGCCGCTACACCTCGCGATTATTCTACATTCTACTTCTTATCTACTGTCCCGCTGGGGGTAAGTATATTCTAGTTGTCTGTGTGCCTATATGTTCTGTCTGTAGTATCTGTGTCTCCTAAGCATAACAGCTGATCTAGGGACAGCCTGTTCCTGACCGGTTGTTGTGTATTCTCTATGCTGTTTCCAGTTCTTCCTACAGGCTCACTGCACCTGATGTTCTTCCTACGGGCTACGTTCTTCCTACGAGCTACGTTCTTCCTACGGGCTAAAAGCCACGAGCTGCTGGCGCCGTGCCGCTACTAGCCAGCTGCCACCCAAGCCTCCGTTCCTGCCTACGAGCTCCTACAGCCAGGCCACGGACGCCTGAGCCTGACCGCTTGGCCCACATCGGCTGCACCGCCTGAGACCCCGCTCAGCCTGAACCTCGACCACAGAGCTGCCTGCGTAGCGCACCTTGGCCAGCTCATCGGCGACCCTACGAGCAGCTACCCTGCGAGTGTCGGAGTCGGAGAGCAGCAGGAGTCTACACTCCAGCCTCAGGCCAGTGCTTACCTAGTTCGGTCATACTGTATGTAAGCGGTAGTGAGACATAATAAAGAACCTGTTCAGCCTAGCAGTGTTTCTCTTGAACCCCGGCATCCTACCTGAGATCCTACGTCTCAGTGTCAATAGCTGACACGGTAGCATTAACTTAATTAGGCAAGGAATTACTACGAGAGTAATTATTAGATAAAGAAACAGAGTTAATATAGTTTGGTAACAATTTAAATCTTTTCCAGAAGTCAATACCTAAAATTAACGAACTAGTGACTTCTGGAATTACGTACGCTTTTAAGTTATAAGTATTATTTTCAAAAGTGGTGCGTAGGTTGATTTAGCGATCGGTGTCAAACGATGACCACCCGCCGATCGAAAAAATATAGTAGGGTTGTCACACTTATTCAAAGGGAGATTCTTTTTAGAAATAATTTCTTCATGAGAATTATTGCCCAGTATAGTCACGGCAGAACTTGAGTCAAGTAACCCAGTAAGGGGTAGATTCTTAATGGTTACATTAACGTAGGGTCGAAAATCAGTATTAGGTTTTTGATCACGGATCGCAGCCACAGAATAACTGGAAAAATACACTTTTAGAGTGTTCAGCCAATTTTTCCAGTCTTCTTTGTCAAAATATTTAGGTTTAGAAGATGTACAAACGGTAGGGTTTGTCATCTTATTTGACGAACTACGATCCGAGTAAATTAGTTTTTTGAAAAAGATGTATTTTTACAGTTAGGACAATTTACGAACGTGACATCCCTAAGGCCACACTTAAAACATATCGGATAACGTTCTCACTTGCACGTCCCTAGTGAGTGATCAGTTGAACGACATCGCGAGCAAAACACACACCTCTTATTAGTTATTTTTGTAGGAACAGCTGATTTAGATATCATGTTGACATTATAGTGTTGTAGCTTAGGCACAGGTGTATCGTTCGGTTCGACATTTATAGATGCGACAGAAGCGTAGTTTTTTAGTTTAGACGGTTTATAGTACTGTGAATTATTATAGTGACCGTGCGTGTCTTTTTTATTTATGTAAGCTAAATCAGGTGCTACTGTGTTAGACGTAGGGTAACTAGGTTCGTGAAATTGTGCACTTAAACACTGGAACCTCTCATAGTTTAGACATAGTGTTTTTAGAGTGTCTATAGTGTCTATAGCCGTAGTACATGAAGCTAGTACTGTAGAATAACACGGTCTAATATTGTGAAGCAATATATTTAATTTTTCATGTTCGGTTAGTACCGTGTTCGGTGACAATCGCGCAAAAAGTTGGAACATAATTGATAAATAGATGATTATACCCTCAGTTTGCCCTTGAGTACGATTACGAATCTCGGCTAAAAGTTTATAATCATAGTCGTACGGTGTGAAATCAGCTGTGAGTTTACTAGCTAGTTCGTCCCATGTAGAAATGGAATATTTAACACCGCGAAACCAGTGTAACGCATTACCCGTAAAAATTTCGGACGCGTAATCGAATAATCTATTGGCAGGTAGATTTCTAACCGTCCTAAATTCCGTCACGCGTTGTAGAAATTCGCGAACGCAGCCTGTTCCGTCGAATTTGAGTTTCGATAGTTCGCCAACCCTCAAATGCTCACAGTGGACAGTTACCGAAGTCGAAGCTGCCTGTGCAGGGGTTGAATCCGTGCAAGTCATCGTGACTCCGACTTCCGCCGACGGAACATTCGAGTGTTCTATCTTAGATAGCTCTGCCGACAGTATCCGAAAGCGTTCAGTCAGCTCGGATATTTTCTTGCCGTATTTAGAATTAGTATTATCAAATCTACTCAACCTGTGGTAGACATGGTTGTGCAAGGCCGTAGTTCGCTTCGCCAAGTTGTGGTCGTATAGTTCCTTAAGGGAAGAGATTCGCGAATCTAAATCGGCAACTGACAGGCTAGCTCCCTTGAAGTCGTCTGCTATGTCTAGGCCTGACTCTACGTTACACACACAGGGACCGTATACATACAGGGCTGAGGATGATGCTGATTTCCCATCAGTACAGAAAACACTGAATGCATTCCGTGATCATCTCACACGAATCCACGGAATCTCCATAATTATCCGTTGGCATCATTCGATATTCCCGGTGACGTCGCACCCATAAATGTGTCACGATATAATCAATAAACCGGCTACATGGTGTAATTTATTACTCGGTGACGTGCCCGGTGATTAGTGCTATTATTGCTACCGAATTATTTATGTACATGACTGTGATTTTTAAATAGGTTTTGGGGTTTTTGGGAAGAAAATTTAAATTTATTTACTCATATAGCTTACAAGTCAACACTTATGAGGAGAGGAAGAAAATCTGGAAGAAACTCTTACCACTCTTTTAAAGTCAGAATCTTAAATTATAACAATGTGTGGTTTTTTACAACTAAATGAAAAATGTTTAACTGGGGTAGCAGAATTCTGGGTTGTTCCTTAGACTTTCCAGGCACAATGTGGGCAAGTAGGTTTTGACTACGAATCAATCATAGTTCCACGATCTACTGACTCTTGGGGCGGTTTCAGATTAGCGTATTTTTATGCGCGTATACGGTCGTTTCAGCATACGCGCTTACACGCGCGCTACATTAAGCGCTTCAAAAATCCGGCCTCGCGTAAACGGGTATATTTCGGCGTGTTCGTTCGAAACGGTAGTGACATTTTTGTCAGTGTCAACATGAATTCTGACGGCTCGCGCTTATGCGAGCTTAGAAGCACGTCAACGCTCGTACGAGTTGCGCGTGTGCCAAAAGGCGCGCCTATACGCGCCTACATGCGCTTCCAAAAACGCTAATCTGAAACCGCTCTTGAACGACTCTGATGTCCTGTTCGCTCGTTAAATTTAACATCACGAATCAGTGATGCACATCAAACTACCATCGTGCAGCAATATGCCGATAGGTGTCGCACTTTATTTATTTTATTTAAAACTACCTGCACTTTGCACAAAGCACTTATTGTGTAAGGCATTTATAACATTTTACCTTAAGGTGAATAAAAATGATCGCGGCAAGTGCTATCGACTAGTATAGAATGTTTTCAGTTATTAACACCATCTAGTAAAGTTGTAAAAGTTTTTATGACTAAGATATAAAAAATAATGTAACATTTTATGCGACTTTTCATTGTATAGGTACTTTTGAAAGTGTAAGTAGTTCATCCGCATTTTAAAGTGGTGTTTACAATATTTTAGGGTTCCGTCAGTGTTTCTGTTAAAATGAAAACAGACAGATCCTCTGAGAGTAACGTGATATTGTTAAGTTGAAATAAATTAAGTACTAAGATCGATAGGCCATTTGCTGTCAAAATTTAATCCCTACACAAAATTATGCAAATAATAATTTTTGCGTATACTTTTAAAGCAAAAAAAACATACCCAAATAAGGTGCCTTTCGGTGACCAAGTATAGTATAAGCAAAAATAGAAATACTCATATTCGTTGACTGCCTCTGTGGCCCAGTGGATAGCGTAAGCGACTGCTTATCGGAGGTCCCGGGTTCGATTCCCGGGTTGGGCAAAAGTGTTACTGGGTTTTTCCGAATTCTCAGTAGCAGCACGGAGTCTGGTGATGTGCCCGGTAACGGCAATAGGCTCACCCCCTATTACGTTGGACCTAAAAATTCATGGCGAAATGTGGTGTAATATTACACCTCTGCCTACCCCTTCAGGGATACAGGGGTGAGCTTATATAAAAATCACATAAAAAATATTAATCATCAGATTGACTGTGGTATCGGAGTATAGGCGAGTTTTACATAAAAAATTTACGCACCCGAACCGGATTCGTACTTGTCTAGTTTTTTATAAAGCAATTTTATTTATTAGCTGATCGCTCGACTTTTATGCTTTTATTTGATGCTATGGGCATAGGGTGATAAATAACCGATTATAACTTTGTAATGGCAAATCTTTGACGAGAGATTTTTTATGTACTACACATAAAAAAAAAATTAAGCGGCTAACGAGCAGACAGATGTCTTGATGGTAACCGTATACCACCACCCAGGAACACAAGCAAAACCAGGGTAGTCACAAGTGCGTTACCGCATTTTGGGTAGGAAAATAGCGCAAGAGCAAGAGTGGGATGAGGGAGAAGGAATAGTGGATGAGGCCACCGGGAATCTTACTCAAGAGCATACCGTTACTTAACATTGATATCTGAACCTAACTAGGTAGTAAAGCCTTACTGATTTCAGACATCCAGCACAATAACCCTGTATTTACCTACGGGTAAATAGAGGATGTTGCATTTCGTTAGTTGCGTCAGTGCTTGGCCATAGTAGCGCGGGCAGCCCGCGCGCGGGCCGCGCGCGTCGCCGCGCGCGTCTTCATGTGTCCGTAGTGGCGCGTTTGCGGGTGCGGTGTACAGTGTTTGTCAAATTTAGGATCGCTGCTAGATTAATATGAATTTTCAGTTAGATGACGTTAACACTCACCATAGCAACACTATGTCAATTGTTCACCAAATTCGCAACTAACTGATAACAAGGCTGTAGCCGTGCAGATAATACAACCGCCTCACGGTCTGAGGGCGTGGGTTCAAATCACATTCATAACTGTTATAATAATTTTGGTTTTTATGATATTTGGAAAATCTTTATATATATTTGGCAAATATTAAAAATAAAAATAATATTTTGAATAAAATTGGAAAATTCGAGTAACAACAAGATTTAAAACATAGTGACTGCGGATTAAGGACCCCATTCAGGGTTACATGTCGAATGCCTCCTTTATGCTGATGATCAGGTAATACTTGCATCTTCAGCGGAGGAGTTGCAGGAGATGGTAACAATCATGCATGGTGCGTTAGAGAGGAAAGGAATGAAAGTGAATGTAAGTAAAAGGAAAGTTATGGTTTTTGAAAAGGAGGAATGCGTTACGGCTTGTAATGTTTTGATCGATGGACAGCGAGTGGAACAAGTGAATGAGTTTGTTTACTTAGGTACGTTGCTTACAAGAGATGGTAAGAATGAAAAAGATATTGAAAGAAGAGTTAATGCAGGTAATAGTGTGAATGGAGCTCTGAAGGCGTTTATGAACAGTCAAAACGTGTCCAAAAAGGCGCGTTTGGCTGTGCATAGAGGGGTGTTAGTGCCTACCCTTATGTATGGTAGTGAAAGTTGGGTATGGCAGAAAAGACTTGAAAGTAGAATAAATGCTGTAGAAATGTGAGCACTGAGAAGTATGTGTGGTGTGTCTTTGACCGATAGAGTAAATAATTGTGTGATATGAGAGTGGTGTGGGGTAAAAGAAGATGTAGTGACAAGCATCGAGAAAGGCATGTTAAGATGGTTTGGGCACATGGAGAGGATGGATGACGAAAGACTGACAAAGAAGATATATATGGCAAGTGTGAATGGGACAGGACGAAGGGGAAGACCTAGGCGGACGTTCTCTGACCAGATTGGAGACATCCTAAAAAAAGGACAGGTCAGAAGTACCCTAAACAGAAGAGCATGCATGAGAAACTTGATGGGAGTGGATGAAGCAAGAGAGGTATGTCAGGATCGTTGCAAATGGCGTTCCGTAGTCTCTGCCTACCCCTCCGGGAAACAGGAGTAAGTCTATGTATGTATGTATGTATGTATTCTATTCTATTGGTGCTCAATATCAATAAACAATATCGATACACAAACACTACAGAAACCAAAGTTATTTTTGCTGGCCAAAAATTTATAGTGATAATAGTCTGGGGGCTACGTTATGCTTATGTTAAGTGAATCCCTCTACTAAGTTAACCTTGATGAGCGAGTTCAACTCGCATTTGATTTCATAATTACTCATAATATTATTGCTCATAAAAGTTTGAGATCCGCACGCTCCACATTGTTTCCCGCTTGCCGCCCGCACATTCACTACGGACACTTGTATGAAAGTTCTATGGTTTGAGTTGCCCGCGTGCTCCCCGCGCTGCACCGCTCGCCGCCCCGCTCGCCCACTACGGACACTTCTATAGAGCTCCATATGTTTGAGTTGCCCGCGTCGCGCCCGCACCCGCGCCCGCCTTTCACTGTGGCCGAGCACTCAGATTATTAATTAAATCCCACTGGTTATGCCTGGCACAAGTTTTGTTACTTTTGGTTTACATTGGATCGATACACCGACATTCAAAAGGAAAGTAATTCTATATTTATATTCGTTTGTTGTTCGCTACTTACTTTTGACCTAGTAATTAGGATTAATTAGTATTAGCTAAGTTCAATGCTTACATATAAATATTATTAACCGACCCTACAGGCGTTGTATTGCTAAGCGAGTGAATTGAGAATTCATAATATAAGAAATTCAAACCATTTTCACTTTCTTTGGGTTTGCCGGAGGTTATCTTTTTTCCAGGTGTTAAGCCAGGCGTGTATTGAGGCGAATAACATTATATGTATTTTTCTTAAAATTCGAACGAAAACTCGGTCTTAAAAAAACAATATGTGGCTCGCGCTCATTGTAGGAATCGAACCCCCGACAGCTAAACGATCGCTTAAATCACTACGCAGTTGATGAAATCAAAATCGATACTCGAGTATTCGCGAAACCAACAAGAATTGGTCTTCGCATAAGATAAGATAAAATAAGCTTTATTTGCATAAACATGTGTGTGTACATACAAAGAAAGTGCATACATACAAGATGAGAAAATAAATTAAGTGCAGACATGTTTGTCACAGCATGACGTGCAAAAATAAATTGGTTACTTATAAAATTATACAAAAAAAAGATACATGTAACAATATATTCATTTTTTGTCCAAATTATTTAAATTTAATTATTTCATATTCAAATTATAAGATTAATCAGCATTATTATACAGATCTATATCAATTTAAAAATAAATAAATTATTGAATTAATTATACCATAATAGCAAACCCATTAGTGAAATTAAAAATTATTAATCAAACCTATGATTTCTCAATTTTAACTCCAATCGCGAATATCAAAATGTGTGTGCTATAACAAAGAGAACACAACTATTCTCTCATATACGCAGTGCTCAAAGCTTACGCCGATTTCGTATAAAAGGAGATGTACCATTTGGCCATACATTATGGGCCTGGCACGGCCAAACACGACACCATGTGTGTTTTGAAGATAAATGACTACTCTATTAACCTGTATAATTTCTTTTTAAATAACTTTTGGTGGAAATAAGATACGAGATATTTGAAATGGAAATTAATCCGCAACTAAATATACCTCAAAATTAAATTTTAACATAAATATAATACCTAGATGTAAATAAAGGTATGCCTTTGCGTCATAAAGAACAAAAACTACATAAAGAGTAGCCAATAATAATGAATTATCACCTGTGTACTAGGGAACCTCATACTATGTATACTCGTCCAAAAAAGCTAACCATAATCACAAACACCGTTGCATATTCTTAGCATGGGTAGAAGGTACTGATCATTATTATTGAATTTATATTCAATTACATTACATTAAAACCGTACGAAAACACCAATAAATCATAGCAAAATATTTACGATACACAGTAGCAACACGAATGACATAACAGATAAAAAAAGTGTTGCAAATGGTTTGAAAAAATATTTCTACTATCGATTAAAAAACAAAACGATTTTTACCGATTAATAATTATGGAATGTATAATAAATTATATATTTCTTGATTCTTTTTACAAATATACTTATAAAGTAAATAAAATATATTGTTTTCTAATATAATAATAAAAATATTATTTCTTTAAAACAATTTCTGCCTACCATACTTCATTTTATTTTTAATGCTGGCAACATAAGACATTCATCTGCTATTACCATAGCCTATTCAAAATAATTAATCTTTAAAAACTAAATTCTTTCACCGATACTCTATCAAGAAACGAAAACGATGTGAAAAATTTAAAAATTATATGTTTAATTTCAACGATTCACAACTTTCTGGCCGCTACAGGACGTATTTGGTATTTCTCCTTTAAACTACATGACAAAAATAATTCCTCCAGACACCATATTTATATTTATATAATTCGGACTTTGCAGGCATTCAGACTTAAAACATTGATTCGTGTGGCAGAAAATACTTTGTCCCATTTGAGAACCGAACATTGCACTGCGTATACATGTCATAAAGTGACCTCTTGAAACACAATATCGTACTAGCAGTCAACAAATGCACACATATTCTACGCTATAAGGTTTCTGTTGTTACTTCTTGGCAAACGTAACCCTAAAAACGTTAAAAGATAACGCTCGAATGTTTTTAATGTCGCATCGGGCATGTTGTGTCGGCATTCACGCCTCGATAGCTCTTCCCGGCTGTTACGGCCTTTGCCCGGTAAAACTTTTATGTGTACTGTGTTTTTTTCCCATTTATACTGGTTCCGAAAGTAGTTTTTTATCAAGTAATAAATTTTGGGCCAGTGAGCCGAATATGTTTTACTCCGTGGTGCTTGATGTGTGTTTGTGAATTTCGATGCGGAATGGTTTAAGTGATTGTGTCACTACGAATGGTAAAAATAACTATTAACCAATTTATAAACATGTATTCAATAACCACATGTGACGAACTATCATGTCACGTCTTTTAGTTCTTTGTCTCGATATTTGTAAAGTTTCATAATAATTATGATCTAACATTTATTCAAGTGAGACGCCAGCCATTTAATTGCCATCTAGTTCCTGGCAGAAGAATAAAGAGAACAGAAAGAAAGAAAGAGAGAGAGAGAGAGAGAGAGCGGGGAGGAAGGGACAGAGGAAAAAGAGAGAGACACAGTTAGACGTCATGGCAATAACACTAGTCAAGCGGAACGCAATACTTTGCAGTGATATTCTATAAAAGAACGTCAAGCCAACTCAGTCGTGCGTACTTCTATTAAAGCTCTAAAGCTACTGAACTAAATTGTACAACAAAGGAAATCAATTGTCTTTCCTACTACTTCCACCACAGCATTTTATAAAAAAAAGCGAAAATATGGCAAACAGCCAGCTTTTTATCTGTTTCTACGACTTGCCACCGCTAACGGAACTGGCTTGAATATTCAACTTATTTCAGTGCCTAGCATATTTACATTTGCTTAAGTACGTAGTTCATTGTGAGATTCTATCATGACACTGCATAATATGAGTCACCTTAGGCAGCTGTCTCACCGCAAGCGAAAAAGGGCAGTGCCTTCCTCGCTTCAGTCATTTCGGACCCAAGAAACGTACAACGGATATACAATTCCGTATAAACAAAAGAGATACATATATTAATAGTTAATGGCTGCGAGTTTACACTAAAGGCGAGAGACTAGATCTATAAAACAGCGACTAGAGCTTTCAACGTAAATTGCTCAGCGGACCTGTGGGTCACTGTGGGTGCTTGTGCAGTGCTGCGCAATACTAACATCAAAACTCAGCGATTTATGTGAGTAATGCTCGGCGCAATCGAACACATGCTGATAACTCAAAAGCTATGAAATTACACCCTCACTTTTTTGCTAGCTGTACTCGCTACTCGCTAATCGCCGGCAATATGACTGCTACCTATAGAAGGTGACAATAATACTTCATTATCATACAAATAGCTGCCGCCTGCTCGCGTGATAACGTCAAAACGTCTAAAGATAGTGAATTATTTAATAAATTAATAACTAGGTACTAATATATAATACTAGTTTTTGCACGAAGCTTCACTTGCGTGGGATGTTATTGAAAATTATCCTATTTTAAAACTAGATAACCATTGCTGTGTATCTCCTATATCAGCCTCTTAGGATTTGATTTTTGAGAAAATTAGTAGCCTATATTTGAACCTGGGATTTTAATTACGTCCATGCTAAATTTCATCAAAATCAGATCAGTAGTTCAGCTGTAAAAGATAGACAAACGGAAACACTTTCACATTTATAATACAATCATAGGTATGGATTGCTCTAAAGGCTCTGTAAATAGGTCAAACGTCGGTTAATCTCTCATTGTATACCAATCGTTATCAATCAAACAATCTCCATTACTGCTTCCAATCGGTAATGATTTATCATCCATTTGACAAACGCCCGCTCGTCGAAGCAACAATGTATAAATAACATTTTGTATATAATTATGTTATGGACCAAGAGATTAATCGGGCGTAATTTATAATGCCCGGGCAGAGTGATAAATACTTGAAAAGGTTTTTTTTATTTCAACCTTTTATCAAATTTTCAAGTTTGAGTAATCATTTGTTTTTGTTTCACTTGGCCTGCGAAATTATATTTCGCAGGCCACCTGCGGATCCTTACTAGTCCATTTATAAGCACTATAAAATAAAATGAATTAAAACAAAATATGTACGTACACAAGTTACGGTGCATGGTAGCATCTTAGACTGGTAGCGCCACAAAAATGCAGCAGACGTAATGTCATTGTAACATCATAATATAATTATTATATTATTTGTCAAAACATTGATAAACTCTTGGCGCAACTAGCACATATACGACAAAATACTGACATGAATATTCAGCTTTTAAGCGTTTAAAATATCGATTATTACAGTTTACAGCGGGTTTTATACACTCTATGTAAACACTTAGCCATTAATTTCTGTGCCCTTAGCCCAACCGTTTTCTATTTTGCGACTGACTATTCAAGGTGTAATCCTAGTGACTGTTGGTTTAAACTTCTTAACTATAACAACTTAGGCTTAAAAGGCTCTCAAGTTATTTTATCACTAGTACAGAACTTACTGCTATGAATTTCAAATGCTATTCTATCAAAAACGTGTTTAAAATGTTTTCACAGTAAAAATATGACACCAGTGCAAAAAGCGCTAGTGCTGTAGCTTGGTATCATATTTTTGCAGTTATATCTCATATTACTATCTCATACGTCACTGTTTAGAATAGGCATTGTGTCACAAAGTCTATAACTCATAGAAGCAGTCGCAGATGTGGGTGACACGTAAAAATTCACCTGACATTTAATTCTGAGCGCTATTCTGAACGCAGTCGAGACTCGTACTGCATTCAATATATATCAAATATGAACGCAATTGAAGACTGCATCGATCTTAGTTTGGAATATATTTTTAATGCGAAGAAACGTTATTGTAATGAGGAACATTTTGTGATAGCATGCATGTGTGGTGGTGCATGGCCAAAAATGCCATGGCTCAACTGGCGGAAATATGGAGAGACCGGAATATCTCGCGGAACACAAAAAAGAAACTTGTGCAGACGTTGGCGTTCTCCATATTCAGCTATGGCTCTGAAACATGGGTTCTGAAAAAAGCTGATAGAGACCGCATCGACGCTTTTGAAATGTGGTGTTGGCGAAAAATGCTACAGATCCCTTGGACTGCCTTCCGCACCAATGCGTCTATTCTGCGAGATCTTAACATAAAAACAAGACTATCCACCATCTGTCTTCGCAGAATACTGGAATTTTTCGGACATATTGCCCGCAAAGACGGTCATAACATCGAACAGCTGATGGTGACAGGCAAAGTTAACGGCAAAAGACCTAGAGGCCGCAGTCCAATAAGATGGTCGGACCAAATCTGATCGTCACTGAACACCGAACTCCACAAAGCCCTCCACGAAGCAGAAGACCGGAACAGATGGAGGGAGATAGTCACTGAAAAATTGATTCAGCGGGGGAGTCACGACCCTCAGTAATGAGGAATACGACGCGAGGAGGAGGCATGTGTGCTTATGAAGTGTAAACATAGCCTATGTATGTTATGGGTAGGTAAGCGAGTAACTTCAGTATTTTATTCTGCTCATTGCATGTATGCTGATAGATACATGAGGTCAAAGCTATCACTTATCTTTGAGCATCGTCAACAGAAGATTTTATAGCCTTCAATAGAGATTAAATACATACTTGGAGCAGACGGCGCTGTAAGCAATTGCCGTAAACAAACTGTCATGGTGGCTATGTATGAAGGTTCAGAAGGTTGTCATAGATATGGTACTAGGATGTATTGTAGACAAACTAACCAAGCGGTTTTAAAATGAACTTTTGAAGCGCTTTTGAAATTCTGGAGTTTCCGTCCACACATCCTGAACTAAATGCCGGTAGCTATGATATTGCTTTATGACTGTTCAATGTTAAATTTCAAAACGCGATGATGCGATACTTTTAACTTCTAATTCACGCAATTTTGATACGTCAATATAACACATAAAGGTTGCAAATCGCACTGCAGTTGCTAATCGTTTACCGATGTCGATGCTTGACCCATATAAACTTTATACGGTACACTGGCTGCCCCATTCAAAATGACAGCCATTTTTTGTGCTGTATCGAAGCGTCTCCATTGAGTGTACAGTGTCACTTTTTGACGTATGTTACAAATTACCGTTGTTCGGCAATGTTCTTTGGTGTGTAACTCATTGGAAATTGTGTATATGGTTATTGTGTTATCAATTTTAAACGGATGTTAAACGATATGGTCTTGTTTTTATACAGTCGCTTTATACTTCAATAGAACGTCATGACGTGGTGATAATCAAATTATTTGTAACTAGAAGATGCCTGCGGTTACACCCGCGTTATTTAAGGCTACTGTTCCGCGCCCGTCGTGCATAGCGCGATGTTATATAGCCTATAGGCTATATAGCATCACGCTTTAGGAAGGCTATAGCCTTCCTCGATAAATGAGCTATCTAACACTGAAATAATTTTTCTAATCGGACCGGTAATTCCTGTGATTAGCGCGTTCAACAAACCAAACAAACAAACAAACTCTTCAGCTTTATATATTAGTATAAGATATAAGATTTCTTAAACTCACTGACATTCGCTGGGCATGATACAAACTAATGAAGCTAGATGACTACGGAAGCATGATATTTGAACAGTCAGTTTCTTTTATGACGTTTGTACCCACTTAGATAGCATTTTTATTCTTACACCCTAAAATAAATTCATAGGTTTTTAAATTAGTACTGAAAGTGCGGGTAACGTCTAGGAATGTATATATTTTAACATTAATCTATCGTAATTTCTTCATCATTTTTAATTATTTTTTTCTGAATGGATACTTCACTACGAATTTACTTAATTTATTGCATCCATAATACATCACCATCAGTGACCTTTGATATCAATTGATAACTGATACCTCGTTGATCTCGCGGCATGAATGTGCGCGTGGGATTGGGAGGTCTTGGGTTCGATCCCCGGGTCGGGCAAAGTGCTGTTGGGTTTTTCCGTTAGGAAATTCTCAGTAACAGCACGGAGTCTGGTAATATGCCCGGTACGTCAATAGGCTCACCCCTTATTACGTGGGACTAAAATAAATCTGGCGAAAAGTGGGTGTAGCAAGATACCTCTGCCTACCCCTTCGGGGATATATATATAAATATATATATATATATATATATATATATATATATATATATATATATATATATATAATGATAACTGATTATTGTAGCTCATATAAAAATATACGTGGGACCTAAAAAAATCATAGCTAAATGTGGGTGTAATATTATACCTCTGCCTACCGCCTCGGGGATACAGGCGTGAGTCTATAAAAATAAATATAATAATATGTAAAATTGTTGATGGCACTATGTATTTATTATATTTTATGCCAGTCTAAGCCAAGAGAATCTGTCAGCTTATGCAGAAAATCGGTGTCACCAATCTTAACATATATCAACTAGTAAAAGTCAAATGATAAGCGTAGAATTTTAACAGCTTTCATCTAAGCGATGAAAGGAACAAGTGACCCTCTGTATTTTAGAGGTTCCGCCTCTCTTATAAACCGTCATCGTTTTTCTTACGTAGTCGGAATATTAAACAAAGTCGGACCAAGTTTCCGTGTCATAAACGTTCACGAGGACTGCTACTGTTATTTCATGGAGCGAGATATTTATTATAATATCTACCGTAAAATGTCACGACAATGCATTGTAATGCTAATTTTGGAGACAAGATTTCGGAAAAATGGCTAAAGTTCCTTTGATATTTTTGCTCTTATCATATTCATCTAAGGTAACTGAGTTTTTATGGAGTCGACTGGAACGACACGAAACTGAATTTTGAGAACATATTTAAGATGTTTTACTTTACAAGCTATATTTAATAGAAAGTCTAATTTGGAACTTTGCGAGGCGACGTTTTACCATTGCATTATTGCAGGCTTTTCCTCTGGAAAAGGTGTAATGTGTAATATAAAAATATGAAGGTAACTTTTAGTCGTGCTTCTAGAGGCACGTGCACAGTCATGCGCGCATTTACGAGACCGTTACCAATAAATATATATCGGTTCAGTGGTCACGTTGTACATTTATGTTAAAGGCCAAACTAGAATCGGTTTTTGTCAATATTTGCAATAAATGAAATCGACTTAAGTTTACAAGGATTCACGCGAATGTTACGTATAATAATAACAATATTAACGTTGGACACGTGGAGCGAATGAGTGAAGAAAGAATGACGAATCAGATTTATAAAGCAAATGTGTGTGGGCAAGTCGGTCGCGGCAGACCTCGTCGGACATTCCTCTATCAAATTGGGGACGTCTTAAAAAACGGCAACGTCTGACGTACCCGAAACCGGCGAGCATGTATGAAATGAGTAATGAGTGTAGAGGAAGCGCGTGAGGTTTGTAAGGATAGAAGCAAGTGGCTTTCTGTTGTCTCTGGCTACCCCGACGGGAAAAAGGCGTGAGTATATATGTATGTATGTATTAACCTCGAATACAAAATGCCTCACTTTTGGTCACTGGCCTTTTCTCACTATGAGAAGGGTTAAAACAAAGACCACAAAACTTGGGTCGCATACACAAGTCCGGGTTGGTAGTCTGCAGATGTTTTTCGAAAACATGGAGAACTCTCAGACAATTCAGACATGCAAGTTACATATTGAAATTAAAGTATGCATTAGGGATTTTACCTCAATATATTTCAACATCTACACTGCATGACATTTTGGTTGCTTTCCAACAACAGTCTGAGGTCGTATTTGTCTTTATCTACTAAAGATACATGCGGAGTTATTCCCAAGTGCTGGAACAATGTTTAATCTTTGGCGTTTTACGCGGAACAAACTGAAAGCAATTTGAACTTTTACATATGATTCGTTGAACTTCGTAAAAGCGTTTGACCGAGTCCCAAGAGAACTTATGTAGCGAGCTTTGAGAGAATAACTAGTTTAAGACCAATATAGCTTCTCAGAGGCTACTACCACAACATAATTATATGAGTGGAACAAGTGAACTATTTGAGAACAGTATAGGCGCTTATCAAGGTTCGTCTTTGAACCTGTATGTAATGTATTTTATTTTAAAGGGCAGTAGCATCAGCCCTACTTATATACGACTAAAACTACGCGTACAATTTGTTTTACGGTTTATTTGCGATCCCGTGGGAATATCAAAAAATTCCTTCGTAGTGCCCCTAGGTTCCCCAAGAGACATACATGCCAAATTTCCACTTCTTACGTCCCGTAGTTTCTTCAGCTGCGCCTTGTATGTCAGTCATTCATAACGCAATAAATTTAGGTTCTCTTGTGACCCTTAACCTAAAAATAGGAGCCTTCGCAGGCCTCCGTCGACTTTTTTTTTTTAATTTAAAAAGCTGGACATTTACCAACTCATGCTGGTAAATCTTAGGATTTACTGGTAAATCTTAAGATTTACCTCACTTCGGGCTTTTGCAGTAACTTTTATACAGATATGCTGATATACAGACTGTCTCCGTGGAACAGTGGATAGTGTATGCGTCTGCTGATCGTAGATCCCGGGTTCGATTCCCAGGACGGGTCAAAGTGTTACTGAGTTTTTCCAAATTCTCAGTAGCAGCACGAAGTCTGGTGATGTGCCTGGTAGCGGCAATAGGGTCGCCCTCTATTACGTGGGACCTGAAAATTCATAGCGAAATGTGGGTGTAATATTACACCTCTGCCTACCCCTTCGGGGATACAGGCGTGAGTCTATAATAAAATAATAATAATAATATAGAAACGTATTAAGAAAAATAAAAGTATTGAAAATATAATATAACAAAGTACAGGCTGCAGACTCACCAATGACCTGAATACAAACAATTGAAAAATGACCTATAACACAAGCACGAATAAACAGACAACCTACAAATGTGTGCACTGGAGTACTAGGAGTAAACCAGGGTAATAGCCTGGACAAAGAAGAAGACGTGTGGCTTGTAAGGTTTAAATTAAAGGTTTATTAACTAAAGACGTATTCACATTTGATTTATTGATGATATGATGAGATGACCTTCAGGGAAACCTGATGGAAAGCAATTATCGCCAATCTTGGAAACAAGCAACACCAGAGGAGTCACAAGAGCGTTGAAACCCTTTAAATTGGGAAAAGGAATAGGAGGAGGAAAGTGGGATGAGGGAGAAGGAAAAGAGGATGGGGCCTCCGGCACTCTCAGTCACTGAACGAAATGCAACAGTTTAGGTACTGTTTTTTTACGTTGATTTTCTTTTTTTTATAGTAATAAGCGGCAAACGAGCAGACGTAGACGGTTCGCCTGATGGTAAGCAAATACCACCGCCCATGGACACAAGCAACACCACAGGAGTCATATGTGCGTTGCCGCCCTTTGAGGTTGGGAAAAGGGATTGGATGAGGAGTGGGATGAGGAAGAAGGATTAGGGGATAGGGCTTACTGTTACTACTACTACGCACCGATTTTCTGTGAGAGGGTAGTACTTCCCCGGTCTAGCCGACCGATTCATGCTGAAATCACCGGGGCTCTACTTATACTACGTTCTAAAATTATCGTTTAGTTTAAAAATGATAAATATGCATACGTCGATGAATATGTCTATCTTGGTCAAATAGTCTGGCCAGGCAAGACAAAACAAAGAAGTCGCTAAACGCACTGAAAATGCCTGGAGGAGCTATTGGGCCATGAAAGATCTGATGAAGGGCAATCTTCCTCTTTCTCTTAAGAGGCAGCTCATGGACGTGTGCATTCTCCCCTTCCTCACATATGGCTCTCATTCTTGGTCTTTAACAAAAGAACAGAGATCCACGCTCGAGGTGTGCCAAAGAGCGATGTAACTGAGTATTCTGGGTCTCAAATTGACAGACCGGATAAGGAATACAACTATCCACTCCATCACAAACATCGCGGGGCCAAATTAACAACTATATGGACCCCCTCAAACGGCAGACCACATCGCGGCAGGGCGAGATGGCGATGGCGGGATGAACTCCTTCAAAAAGGATTGGTTCCACGAGGGTCAAGTCCCTATCTTCTGATAGGGACTTGTGGAAGAAGAGTGGGGAGGCCTTTGCCCTGCAGTGGGACGTTACAGGCTCATAAAAAAAAGTTTAAAAATAAAAAACTGCAGATCCGTAATTTTATCCATCTCAAGAAAGTACCAAAACATAAAAAGCAGTTTATCTATTTGCCTATTATATTTTTTAGGCTAGCTAGGTTTAAATACCAAAATAACATGAAATTAATGTCACGAAATCAGCGTATCTGCAACAATATTGGATCCAGCTGAACTTTAAATTTGTATGCCTCATTTAATACTTACGTGAGCGCTGTGAAAATTTAATGCATTTTGCAATTACCTTATTTAAAGTTTATCCTGATCAAATTATAGTTATTTGTTCTGAATAAATTGTATTTACAATAAATCAATATGCATTATGGTAGGTTATTGTGGTTTCCGTACTGGGCAGAGCTTATGCTTAATTTGAGAGCAAATAAAAACCTATCCTAATTTATGTACTTAAACTTTTGCTAGGGTACTATTAAAATGTAATAACACCCACATATTTAAGGCACATTTTATCGCTGAATAAAATCTACTCCAAATTGACTTTTAATGTTAAGTTAAAAATAGTAATAGCTCAAAATATTTACTACTAGATGAGCCCGCGGTTACACCCGCGATATTTAAGGCTACTGATCCGCTCCCGTGACTCATAGCGTGATGTTATATAGCCTATAGCCTTCCTTGATAAATGGGCTATCTATAACTAAAATTATTTTTCAAATCGGACCAGTAGTTCCTGAGATTAGCGCGTTCAACCAAACAAACAAAAAGATAAACAAACTTTTCAGATATAAATATTAGTATTAGATTAGATTGAAAACATATTTTTGTATTACGAAAATGTGGTCTATAGGTAGACGGCGTTTAATGCCTAAGGCATTTTGTACCAGTCAACCTACGGTGGTGCAGAAGTAATTTGATTGAAGGGCCCCCCCCTTCAATCAAATTACTTCTGCACCACCGATTGAAGGGGGGGGTTATTAGAAATCAGAGTAATTTTAATTATTGCAAATTTTATAAAGGGGTAAAATAAATCCTTGCAAAATGTATCCTTATTACCAACCAACCAAGTCCAAAATTAAAACCCAAAAACATCGTTGGGTATACAAACCTACAAAAAATATGTCTGGTATGTACCTCATTTGTCTCAGAGGTTAAAATACCCAACGATATGTAAAGTGACCGTACTTGAATATAAGTGGTCCCTGTACGGCATTATAATAACGTATAATATAGAACGGCCATCTTGCTTCTGACGTTAATGACCGTTACACTGAAATATGGGGCTTTTCAATCCTGACTCGGGACTATATTTTCTGTGAATTTTTAAACTTGCATATTTTATAGGGCGTTCTACTTGATAGTTTTATAAGGTTGCTCATTTGTAGATTATACACAATATTGTAGAAATAGTTAAAGATTTTTAACATAACATAACTGCACGCCTTTTATCTCAAAAGGGGTAGGCAGAGGTGTATTACATACCCACACTTCGCCAGTTGTTTCGGTCCAAATGTAATAAGGGGGCGAGCCTATTGCCATCTACCGGGCACATTATTCAGCGAGCAATAATTAACATTTTTAATACACACTCATACTTCGAAAAATCAGACGTCTGTGCCCGGGGTACCTGGGGATCGAACCCGACACCATCGTCTCGGCAGTCCGTTACGTACACCACTTGGCTATCGCCACTCACAATCAAAGATTATTACAAAGAGGAATATTTTGAAATGGAAGCCTGATTTTATTAAAATAATGTTGTAGTTATTATATATATCTCGATGTTAACAGGAGTTGAGTTGTTTGTGTTTTGTATTAAATATTCGTTGCTGTTACATATCGTTTAACACGGGAAAAGACATTGCTCTATAATGTGGCTTAAGGAAAAATGTCGCATGTGTACAGAATCATTCTGTTTTATAAAGGCTATTCTACATTGATATTCTATGAGAGGGTAGTGTTACCCAGTCAGTCAAACTATTTTAATGCTAAGTAGGTCTATTTTCTTTATTTGCTTGATTTCTCAATCGAGTAACATTATTTTGAATACTGCTTTTTAAACTTGTCT
Source organism: Euclidia mi (assembly GCA_944739405.2). Lineage (NCBI taxonomy): Eukaryota > Metazoa > Arthropoda > Insecta > Lepidoptera > Erebidae > Euclidia > Euclidia mi. The sequence goes on from OX123185.2 coordinate 3,054,860, forward strand.
GTTGAACCAGTGGCAAGTTACCCTGACTGATAATTCGTCGATTGTGAGTTCGATATCCTTCCAAGACAAATCTTAATCTGTTCAGCACGATTACTTGTTCTGTATTTAGGTGTAATAGATGCATACATACATAGACTCACGCCTGTTTCCCGGAGGGGTAGGCAGAGACTACGGAACGCCATTTGCAACGATCCTGACATATCTCTCTTGCTTCATTCACTCCCATCAGATTCTTCATGCATGCTCTTCTGTTCAGGGTACTTCTGACCTGTCCTGTTTTTAGGATGTCTCCAATCTGGTCAGAGAACGTCCGTCTAAGTCTTCCCCTTCGTACTGTCCCATTCACACTTGACTTATATACCTGCTTAGTCAGTCTTTCGTCATCTATCGTATTTAGGAATAAAACGCAAAAGCAATCTGGTTGAAATCGCCCGAGCTACGGTAAGTTTGGGATTAGATGATCGTATGTGAGTTGTATAGGGATAAGGAATTAATTACATAAGTTCACTAGTAAGTACGACGTATTAAGTACAGGATTAATTATAATATGACGTCACTTACAAGTATAGCTGGTAATCGTGGGTGTAACGTGTAACACAAATCCGCTTAATTCTTCAGAATACGTACGCGTGAAATATCATGTTCTAAAAATATCAACCAACTTGTAAGACAAGAATAACGTATGTGATAAAGCTCCTTTTTAAATCCATATTTATTTATTTTTGACTAATTGTTTCCCGCGGTTGTAGCCGGTTAATTTATAGCCTAAGTTTGGTACCTCAGCTATTCGCCAGTAAAAGTCCCGTCGAAATCGGTCCAGCCTTTCCAGAGATTAGCGAAAACAAACAGACAGATAGAAATAGAAAAAAATACATTTCGTTATATGTACCGTGTATACATCCATATGCATTAAATAAAAAGCGGTTATTTTAATATTACAAACAGACACTCCAATTTTATTTCTGTGTATAGATAGGAAGATTTTCGATAAAATTAAATATTGTTGCCGTCTGTACGATATTGAGGTTTCTATTTCTTACAGATTCTAATAATTTCTTTAAATGCACATTTGTATTACATTATGATGACGTTTATAAAAACAATATTATCCTACAGGGACTTGTTAAGGTTTGACGGACATATCTGGACTAATAATATGTATAAGACTTTTCAACCTACCTTTTGGAGCCTTTACGTTGAGTGAAAATTGCTAAACGTGAGAGCTTAAGAGCTATCAAATTAACACCAAACGCCTTGAAGATGTTGAAAAGGTTAATTAATCATACAAAATAAATTAGCGGGTCTTAATCGCGTACAATTAATTTATTTAAGGTATAAATACCTATTTGTTTCCGACGTTTCGCTCGTCTTGCACCGAGCGTGGTCGCGGAGAGACTGATGAGAGCTCAGCGCCGTCTTGTAGAAGTGCGGGTTTCGGCACCTACCCTCACTTGGTCTTTATTTAAGTTCGCACTGTCGGTACTCCGACACACTACACTAATGACGTCTACACACTGTTGAGATTTATCACTGCGGCGGTGTTTACATTTGCTGATGACTGGATTCCAAGTAGCCGATAATCTATATCCATCCTCCCGGTTGAAATTGTTATATTTCTTGATTTCTACCGCTTCACGTACTATCCTGGAGTAATAGTGACGATCGGTGGATAAGACTTGTGGTTGATGCAGTTCTATCCAGTGGTTTGGTCCAGACTCCAACAAATGCTCAGCTATAGCCGACTTATTAATATGTCGGTTTTTCACAGCTGCGATATGTTCCTTTACTCTTTCAGCGATTGTACGCTTAGTCTGCCCGATATATGAACTACCGCAGCTGCAATCGACTTTGTAGACGCCAGGTGTTTGGAGAGGAATGACATCCTTTGGGGTACGCAGATTATGTGCTATCTTAGAGAACGGACTGTATACAGTCTTGATGGAGTATTTCTTGAGTACTGTTCCAACCTTGTCCGTTACTCCCTTTAGATACGGCATGTAAGCCGGCACTCTGCTCACTTCAGGTCTACGATCTTTCCTCTTCAGACGGAGTATCTTCTTCTTGTATCCGTTGCGCCTAAGTACCTCCTGAACATGTGACAGTTCACTATTTAATTGTTCAGGGTCACACAGGTCATACGCTCTGTTCACTAACGATGACACAACGGAATCCAAATGCCGCGGATGGTGGTGCGAGTTCGCGTTAAGATACCTATCTGTGTGTGTCGGTTTCCTATATACAGTGTGTCCAAGGGTACCATTATCTCTCACTGTCACTTTAACGTCGAGAAAGGGTAACGATCCGTCTACCTCCATTTCGTATGTGAATCGGATGTTCGGATGTATGGAGTTCAATTTGTCTGCGAATTGTTCCACGTCTTGCTGGTTCCCCTTCATGATGCAAAAGATATCATCGACATACCTCTTCCATAGCTTCACATTTGATGCCTGCATGTCTATGGATTCCTCGAAGTGCTCCATCCAGATGTTGGCCATTACCGGTGCTATAGGACTACCCATAGCCACTCCATCGATCTGGAGGTAGTGTTGTCCACGATATAAGAAGTAGTTTCCATCCAAGCAATTCTTAAGCAGAACAGTGTATTCGTCAGACAGACCGTTTTCCCTTAATTTCCTCTGTATGACCTCAAGGCAATCTTGAACAGGAACATTGGTGAATAGTGACTCCACATCAAAACTCACCATCACCTCGTCTGGTTCCTTTTTCGTGCTCTTGATAATTTCTACAAAGTGACGAGAGTCCTTCACGAAAGAGTGCGTCTTGCCTATTAACGGTTGTAGTACCTTGCTTATGTGTTTCGCCAAACCATATGTGGGTGAATTTATTTGACTCACTATAGGACGCAAAGGTACGTTGGTCTTGTGTACTTTGGGTAAGCCGTACATCTTAGGCGGCTGCACAATTTGAGGTTTATGTAACCGTTCAAACACCTCTTCCGCAAATAAGTTTTTATGGTCCATAATTAAGGCACGAATGCGTTTTGTCACTCTGGCGGTCGGGTTATATGACACTGCCTTGTATACTAATGTGTCACTTAACAGATTCCTAATCTTACAGTCATAATCACAAGTATTTATTACCACAGTGGCGTTTCCCTTGTCGGCCTTTAGCACTAAAATATTCGTGTTATCACGCAGCGTTTTTAGTGCTTGACGCTCTTCTGTGGAAATATTGGGTTTAGGCGGCTTTGACTTGCGTAAAATAACGGCAACATCCTGTCTAAGTGTATCCGCATCGTTAGACGGTAACTTGTTACGCGTTATCACCTCTTCTATGCTACTTATGACGTTTTCATATGGAATCCGTTTAGGTGTTAATGCATAATTCAACCCTTTCGCCAATACGCTTTGTGTCGTGCTATCAATAACATAATCTGATAAATTGACTACCGTTTTCTGTTGGGTGGACTGTTCATTTTTGCCGGTTACCCTCTCACGATGGTTTATCAATTTATCAAACTTGTTCTTGTGCCGTTTAGTACGCAGATCGTAAATGCGACTAGATTGGTTATACGTTACACGATCGCACAAGCTAAAGTCACTGTTTGAAAGCACTTCACAACACTCTGTATGCACTTTAAATAGGTCACACTGTACAACACCTAGCTCGTACCGACAGTTACGGATTAATTGTCTTAAAAGACGAACACTGGCGTTACGTAGAATGCCATCGGAATAAGGAATGTCCTTACGCGGTTTAATGCGCACTCCTACGGGTATAACATCGTTATCACGACACTTTGTTAAAAAACTAAGCGAAGTTTCCAAACATACCCGCTTTATCCTAAGGCGTTCTAGTTGTTTTACTTTTATCACATATTCCGGCCCGTAGCGGTTTGTAATAATCGATTTTAAACTTTCGCGATTTGTATACATCATACAAAATAAATTAGCGGGTCTTAATCGCGTACAATTAATTTATTTAAGGTATAAATACCTATTTGTTTCCGACGTTTCGCTCGTCTTGCACCGAGCGTGGTCGCGGAGAGACTGATGAGAGCTCAGCGCCGTCTTGTAGAAGTGCGGGTTTCGGCACCTACCCTCACTTGGTCTTTATTTAAGTTCGCACTGTCGGTACTCCGACACACTACACTAATGACGTCTACACACTGTTGAGATTTATCACTGCGGCGGTGTTTACATTTGCTGATGACTGGATTCCAAGTAGCCGATAATCTATATCCATCCTCCCGGTTGAAATTGTTATATTTCTTGATTTCTACCGCTTCACGTACTATCCTGGAGTAATAGTGACGATCGGTGGATAAGACTTGTGGTTGATGCAGTTCTATCCAGTGGTTTGGTCCAGACTCCAACAAATGCTCAGCTATAGCCGACTTATTAATATGTCGGTTTTTCACAGCTGCGATATGTTCCTTTACTCTTTCAGCGATTGTACGCTTAGTCTGCCCGATATATGAACTACCGCAGCTGCAATCGACTTTGTAGACGCCAGGTGTTTGGAGAGGAATGACATCCTTTGGGGTACGCAGATTATGTGCTATCTTAGAGAACGGACTGTATACAGTCTTGATGGAGTATTTCTTGAGTACTGTTCCAACCTTGTCCGTTACTCCCTTTAGATACGGCATGTAAGCCGGCACTCTGCTCACTTCAGGTCTACGATCTTTCCTCTTCAGACGGAGTATCTTCTTCTTGTATCCGTTGCGCCTAAGTACCTCCTGAACATGTGACAGTTCACTATTTAATTGTTCAGGGTCACACAGGTCATACGCTCTGTTCACTAACGATGACACAACGGAATCCAAATGCCGCGGATGGTGGTGCGAGTTCGCGTTAAGATACCTATCTGTGTGTGTCGGTTTCCTATATACAGTGTGTCCAAGGGTACCATTATCTCTCACTGTCACTTTAACGTCGAGAAAGGGTAACGATCCGTCTACCTCCATTTCGTATGTGAATCGGATGTTCGGATGTATGGAGTTCAATTTGTCTGCGAATTGTTCCACGTCTTGCTGGTTCCCCTTCATGATGCAAAAGATATCATCGACATACCTCTTCCATAGCTTCACATTTGATGCCTGCATGTCTATGGATTCCTCGAAGTGCTCCATCCAGATGTTGGCCATTACCGGTGCTATAGGACTACCCATAGCCACTCCATCGATCTGGAGGTAGTGTTGTCCACGATATAAGAAGTAGTTTCCATCCAAGCAATTCTTAAGCAGAACAGTGTATTCGTCAGACAGACCGTTTTCCCTTAATTTCCTCTGTATGACCTCAAGGCAATCTTGAACAGGAACATTGGCGTAGACCTGAAGTGAGCAGAGTGCCGGCTTACATGCCGTATCTAAAGGGAGTAACGGACAAGGTTGGAACAGTACTCAAGAAATACTCCATCAAGACTGTATACAGTCCGTTCTCTAAGATAGCACATAATCTGCGTACCCCAAAGGATGTCATTCCTCTCCAAACACCTGGCGTCTACAAAGTCGATTGCAGCTGCGGTAGTTCATATATCGGGCAGACTAAGCGTACAATCGCTGAAAGAGTAAAGGAACATATCGCAGCTGTGAAAAACCGACATATTAATAAGTCGGCTATAGCTGAGCATTTGTTGGAGTCTGGACCAAACCACTGGATAGAACTGCATCAACCACAAGTCTTATCCACCGATCGTCACTATTACTCCAGGATAGTACGTGAAGCGGTAGAAATCAAGAAATATAACAATTTCAACCGGGAGGATGGATATAGATTATCGGCTACTTGGAATCCAGTCATCAGCAAATGTAAACACCGCCGCAGTGATAAATCTCAACAGTGTGTAGACGTCATTAGTGTAGTGTGTCGGAGTACCGACAGTGCGAACTTAAATAAAGACCAAGTGAGGGTAGGTGCCGAAACCCGCACTTCTACAAGACGGCGCTGAGCTCTCATCAGTCTCTCCGCGACCACGCTCGGTGCAAGACGAGCGAAACGTCGGAAACAAATAGGTATTTATACCTTAAATAAATTAATTGTACGCGATTAAGACCCGCTAATTTATTTTGTATGATGTATACAAATCGCGAAAGTTTAAAATCGATTAAGGTTAATTAATACCTTCATAATGTCAAACCAATGAGGTATACTGTAGTAGATACATCAGACTAACCACAATAAAGCCTTAAACATATCTCCAATTAGTCTTTATTGATTTGGAAAAGACTATGATCGAATACCACGTAAGTCCGATTAGTCCGTTAGTCTAGTTGTCCGTCAGTGACCTTGAAGAATAAGTCCAAGTTCATGAGTTGAATATCCAAAGAAAATAATATTGGTTCAATATTTATCTGATGAGCATGATTATTTGTTCTGTACCTGGGTATTATACCTATTAGTATATTTTATACTAGCCGTTTCCCGCGGTTTCACCCGCGTCCTGAGGGAACTACTTCGCGTATCCGAAAATCCCAAATATCTTACGGACCCCTATTTTTCTACAATAAAATATAGCCTATATTACTTGCAGATAATGTAGCTTTCTAAAGGTGAAAGAATTTTTTAAATCGGTCTAGTAGTTTTTGAGTTTATCCATTACAATTAAGCAAACAAACAAACAAAAATACAAATTTTTCCTCTTTATAATATTAGTGTAGATATGAAATCACCAACCACAGCAGATCATATAGGCAGTGTAATCAACCGAGTGTCAAAAAGACTGACTCTAAATAGGGCAAAGCAAGGTCATTAAACTTGTTGGGATATTCTGAAAATATAAATATTTAACTAATAATAAGCTCTACATAAAAATTCGTTTCAGTACCGATAACAAAAACTAACACAATTAAATCCTAATCTAATATGAAAAACATGGTTCAAAACTTCGAAACATATACTCATTATTATAGCAAAAGTAGTTCTCACAATCTAGGTCAACGATAGTCTAGAAGAAACCTACAGCCTACAATTGTTGTTTATTTATTCAGCAACGGTATGATATTTTCCAGCCATATCGTGTAGACGAGAATGGCGATAAAAGTATTATTTGAATATATGTACCTATACCGTATTTAGTGCTTTATATAAATATTGGCTTAAGAACCTTATCCCCACGCTGTTGGGGTAAGCGCGGTTTTGCTGTAAAAAGCCACGGTCACCTTAAGAGTATGAAGCATTAGATAGAGTTTGCCAATAGACTCGGTTTGCATACGGTGCTATTGTAATTAAGCCGTTAAATATTCGTGTTATTTGCAGCCTTTTAAAATGTTGTTTCTGTTACGGCTAATAAATTATCAAATGATATTTCAACTAGACGTCGCTAGCGGCTTCGCCTGCGTCAATTATATATATAAACCTCCCTCTTGAATCATTCTATCTATTAAAAAAATCGCATTATAATCTGTTGCGTAGTTTTTAAGATTTAAGCATACATAGGGACAGACAGAAGACAGACTTTGTTTTATACTATGTAGTGATAAAGCTCATACAATTTAATTGAGATTTAAGATATGACGTCAAGAACAACTCAAATAAGCTGCACGTTAAAGCATATATCGGCTTTTCGGCAATACGCTACATGCAAAATGTGTCGTTCACAAGATCATGCGTTTTTACCACTGTGCGGTGTTCTCGCCGTACAACAGTGTGTTGTGGACAAGATCCCTTAAATGTTCTAGAATATAATGCTATACATGTCTGTCTGTGGAATAATTATGTGGCGGTTAATGACCAAGAAAAACATCCTGCCTTTATGAAGACTTTGATGACATGTAGTTACTGCCTACATTTCTGGACAATAAGTGCGTACATTTTGTTGTATTTTTTCATGAATGTTAAATATTATTTGACTCATGCGGACATATATTTTCTCATTTGACGTGACTCATGGTTTTATTAATATCAGTGTATTTTGACATAGGTTATGTATAATAATACACATTACATTTAGATAACATGCCGTCGCATTATTCATATCCGTATCTGTATTAGTCATATTGCTAGAGATAGAGCAAATAATAATAATTATGTTTAATAAAATGCATACTTGCATGTGTTATAATAATATAAAACGCAAGAGCCTGCTGGACTAATGAGGCAGTTCTTCGATTCCAGGCACTTATAATACTAGTGGGTAAGATGTCTTACTTGCCTGACAACACATCTTTTACTTAAGAATTTCTGGAAAATCTCGTATATCCGATATAAGAAAGGTACCGACACTACCGATTTCCCATAACGGCTGTCAAAAATCTTCATGACGGGGCATAACATAGAAAGCTTCACGGTTTTGCGTGTCATCCATGCACATTAATAGTTTTGAAACAGTATTCTCAACAATTAACCGCAATTTACTTGAATGGAATATATTCACAAGAAGCCGAAACCACTTCCGAAATTACATCTAACATTTAAAGCGCTCATTCTGAAGTCCATTACAAGACTCGAGCATAAACATGTAGTGCAAAACACACGCATACCGGCGCCGGCGCTTCATAAAAATAATCTCGTTCATTTCATTGAGTACACCACATTTAAACCAAGAATGTTACCTTATCAAACTACATTTCATATGCAAATTGGTGTGTTATGTTAATTTTTAACATATTTACTGTACGCATTATACTGATTATGATGTTGTAATGTTCGTGACAAGACTGCCTCGTGGCGTGTACGGGGGAAATAAAAGTATAACTTATTGTAGTATTGAATTTATTATAATAAGGAACCTGTCATTACCAAAAATAAAAGATATGACGTGATAAACATACGGGGAGCGGTGGAGTGCGGATGCGTTTTTGTTGGCGGTTTTGATGCTTCTATTCCCGTATGTTTCTAATCCGTTGTTGATTTATGGTTTTGAGATAGTGAAGTGTCTCATTGCAGAGAATAATAAAAGGTAGATCTTGCAAAAAATATTAAGAATGTTTTTTTATAATTTAGATGTTTGTTTTATATTTAAGCTAGTGTCAATGTTAATGATAAAATAAACTCAGATAACTTTTTTCAAATACCTAATAAAAATGCTAAACCTGAACTGAATCAAAATATTAAAACCTCCTTATAATTTCTGTCTTCTTTTTTTAAAGTTGGGGTTCATGATCCCTTTAAAAACTTATTTAATTACTCTGTAAACGCAAAGAGCGCTCAACCCGAAAAGAACACAGCTACACGGCACAACTGTCAAATAATCATTATATCACCAGTGCATCCAGATAAAAATCAACTTTGTCGAAAACCAAACCAAAACTTCAATTGTACGTAGTATACTACCTACCCAAGGGTAAAATCAACTTAAACACACAGGTAAATAGAGGCAATTATTAAAATCATAAGTGTAATAGAGTTCATAAATTATAAAGCCCAAGGGATATGAATATCAACGCGCCACCGCTGAAATCGTATATTTTCACAGAGATATAACAGAGTAGGTTTTCCGCGGTACATTATAGATGAGATGTGATTTCTTTGATCGATGGCCCACGATTTGGCCGACGGTCGTTTAGAATCCTGCTTGACTAATATTTTATTCACAAAATGGCATGTATGTCCTGGCTGATAGATACTTAACCTTCCAATTTTATTGGCTTCTTGATAATTCATGTTGATGTTATTTTAGATATTGGGTTACACACAAGCAATAAGCGACCGCATACCGAAACAATTTGTTTTCGACAAGAAATACAAAATCCAACTGTGCGAGGATCTACACGACGGAGCAGTTAACCACAACGAGCTCACGATCTTCACAGATGGGTCCAAAACGGATACAGGTACGGGTTCAGGAGTATTCTCCGAGGACCTAAACATCAACATCGAAGCACCGCTGGGAGCCTACAACACGGTCTACCAGGCCGAATGTTTTGGCATAATCCTAGCTGCTACAGCAATCATGGCACGTGAGGTAAGGGAACGATCCATTAGGATCCTCTCAGATAGTAAGGCTGTCCTCTCAGCCCTCAAAAGCCATACTATCACCTCGGCACTCACGCTTGAATGCCACCAGAAACTAACAGAGGTAGGTAAACTAAACAAATTAACACTGCAATGGATCATGTAGGCAGGCCAAGGAGGCTCTTCCCGCAGTAGACGGTAAGATAGCCAAACAAATCCTCCGGCTGTCCAAACAACAACTACGGACAGTCACGGCCGCCTACACAGGACACGGATTCTTTAATAAACACCTATTTACTATAGGTATCACCGACAGCCCGCTGTGCAGGGCCTGTATGGCAGCAGACGAGACGGCAGCCCACCTGCTCCTCGACTGCCCTGAGGTCGCACAGTACAGGCAGCAGTACCTGACCAGATACAGCACCCTGAGGGAGACCGTGGGCCACATCAAGAGTCTGCTGGCCTTCCTCGAAGAGCTGGGGTGGCTCGAATGACGACACCATTCCCACCCGCACGCAAAATACACGCTAAGACGTGGAGTTGCGGAAACAGCCCGTGCCATCAAGTATCAAGTAAGTAGATATTGGGTTTGTGTTTCAGGTTTATTGGGGCTTTACTGTAGGTATTATGTAATGGTTTGAGTGATCACCAAGTAGATAAATATGCAAGGTGGATTATTCGGGGTTTGATGCGTGAAGCAAAATTTCACTCTGACAGTGTGGAAACATAACTTGATGCCACATTGTTATTAATTAATATTGGTAATGACCGCACGGTCGGATGTGGCAGTAGGTGAACCGATTTATTGGGAGCGGGGAAATGATGGCTGCGGGAAGCTCAAGATTGATCCATGTGGAGAGCCTTGGGGGAGGCCTGTATCCAGCAGTGGATATCTATTGACTGATAATTATGACAGCGGTAATGAAATCGTTAGGTCTCGTGGGTCGCGATGAGACATCACTAGACACCATGTGGTTTTGTGTGCGCAAGCTCTACTTAGTGGGTAGTCGTGCTCCACAAGTAAAAAAAAATATTTCTTGTGATCAAAAGTTATAAAAGAAGACAAATACTAGGCTTCTTAGTAGAATGTTCGATTTAATGCGATTGATATGAGTAGGTTGCATATTTTGAAAAGATTGCTTAAATAAAACTTAATTTTGCGAAATCATGAAAAGGCGACTCAAGAAATAATGATATATTTGATATCATTCTTTATTACACAAAGAAGTTGACAAGACCAGGCATATCGTAGGTCGATGTGACATTTGAATTCGTGGCTCAAAGTCATCACTTTGGTTGCCTTAAGATGCATATAATAAAACAAACTACTACGAAATAAGTACCTTCCATACCCTTAGTACTACTGTTATAAATACAAATTCTCTTATTGAACGTTGATATTTTATTCACCATTCGCAAAATCAGTCTCCGAATTGTTCTAATATAAAGATAAGTCGAATTTGAACACTGACTGAACTTTGGAGCCTATATTTTACGAGATCCTATATTATATTATTATCCAAATAACTAGAATATTATTTGAAATTTATGATAACTTACCTTGAACCTTGATATCTTACTAAACCTTTGCGTTCGTACTAAGATTCATATTATTACAAATCTTAAAATGTGCCGATATCAAATAAAACTTTATACATTTATATAATAAAAAAGTTATATCAAGGGGTAGCAAAAGTTATTTTATTAGTCGTAAATCTTTAAAAGTAGTAAGATATATCTACTGAGAAATTAAGTGTAGATATTTTTTACAGCCGGAGTGAAGTGATTTACGGGAGCGATAACTAGACGACGAAAATTATAGAGGGCTCTCTCGCAAAATAACGTAACAATATTTTCTGTAATATCTTGCAACTAAATCAATTAAGTAATTGCAGAACTTCTGTTTATTTAATATATACATACTTAATAACTGAAGATTTTTTTGTAACAATATAGATTTTTAAAAGGGGTATCAAAGTAAATGGCTGCTGAGCAAATATTTAATACAAAAATAATTTGTGGGTTATACTAAGTGTTTTATCGTGTGAGAATCGAATCCACGATACTCCGCGCTGTATGAAACAAGAAGGGAACCACTTTGTCCATCCTTGCAATCAAAGTAAGTCCTACAGTCAAAGAACTACATTGATTACACTTTAATAATGGGTTGACTAGTACTCATCTTAATATATAAAATCCTTGCGTTACTGACTGACTGACAGACACGCTACAGCCGAAACTATTGGGCGCAGGAAGCTGAACTTTGGCATGTATGTTCCTTTGGGACCGTAGGGATGCACTAAAAAGGGATTTTCCGAAATTCCCACGGGATCGGCCAAAACAGGTAAATTTAAAAAAATGCAGGCGTAGCTGCTGGCGTCTTCTAGTACCTTATATTTCTGGTACGTAGCTTACGATACTTTTGTTTTTGTACATATTCCTGCACAGTTACGAAGTAGTTGTTAAACCGTAAACCAATACAAACACCTTTCGCTTACGAGCACGAGTTGAAAATTGCCTCTAGTTTATATTGTTACATCAATTTAAAGTATATATAAACAACTACGAGTATCTCGCTTAAGGGTGTTTTACGATATGGTTGTTAAACTATTACCGAGTAACGCAACTTTATGCTTAGTTGAACGTATTGAAACTTAATAAGTTTATACGAGATTAATAACTTATTTTTATGTTACTGTAGAAAGCAGACAGAGACAAAGATTGGAAGTCTCTTTAAGCCTAAGATTGCTGGAAAACAATTGGAACCTTGAGGGACAAAATATATAAAAGTTTACTAAAGCATTACTAAAGCACGATGAAAATACCATCTTTGCGTGGAGACGGAAAACTCGACATCAAACCCTATACGACTGCCTCTTTGGTCTCGCGGCATAAATGTGCGCGTGGGATCGGGTGGTCCCGGGTTCGATTCCTGGGTCGGGCAGTGTTATTGGGCAAAAGATTGGTTTATCGATAACACTTCATTTGTTGACCCATGAATAATTATATCAATTCTGGGCGCTTTTTGAATTCGTTTTTTGATAGCTTATAAGTCATCCGTGTTACAAGATATTCCTTACAATGCTACATAGATTTAAATCTTATCTACGAGTATAACATCTACTTGGCCACCCGCTTCGAATAGCGTGTCCTAAAGTATCACGTTTAATACCTACTAATTCGCCTAACATAAATAAGCCTAGAACATTTCATCCATTAATTGAACAAAATAAAAATAATACCAAATAAATGGTACTGCTGTATTTAATTTACGAAAACGTAAGTCGGTGGTTTTCGTGTAATGTTCTTACGATTAAACTGAGCCTGATATGTTTGGAGTATGTTACTCGGCGCGGAAGAGCCTCCGGACGATACCTTAAATGAATCAATGTAAAAATAGTGCGGCCTTAATATAAGCGATTTTGTTTACCTTATTCGTATTATTCAAGTGGCTGTATTATATTTATCTTGTATATTGTCCTCTTGTGAGAATGTATGTGTGCTAAAATTGAACTACTTTACTCTTTCATATTTTGGGGTGATAACAAAATTTAAAATCGTGAGTCCGATTCCCATCCAATAACTCTACCTTGCCTTGACGTTTCGATGTGGTTTAAACCAGCCGTGGTCATGGGTTGACTGACCACATTTGTCACATAAAAGTTACTAACCTAATATTTTAAATTATCATCTCAAATCATCATGGTTTCAATACTTCAGTGAAGATTCCTTGGTTTCTGTGTTATACTAGTCAAAAGCATGTGTACCTACATTAAAATTTCTAGTGCTTCAGTATAGAAACTATAAAAATGCAGTAATCGCCTGTTGATAGCCAATATACATCATACATAAAATCCTGCCTGTTGCCTAAAGGAGCAGCTAAAGAATAACGATATTTGTTTCTTGCCCTCCATATTGTTATTCTGTTCGCTTCATTTACATCAAATTTATCATGCGCCCTGCTCTGTTTGGGTACTATGAGCTCTGTTACCAGAAAGTTTCTGATCTCCAATGAGATTCGGCATGATATCTCATTTGCCAATTCATTTATACATATTATTTCTTTGATTTAGTTTATTTACCATGCAGAAATAGATAATATTGTATTTTTTGTAGGTAAGTAGGTACCTATTATTTAAATATTTGAGTGCAAATTAAAAAGAGTTATTTTTGTTGATCTGCACATTATACTGTACTTTAACCGTTCCTGTCCGATTACGTGGGAGTTTTGGTTAATTCCTTCTTAGTGCACTACCTCTACTGTCCCTAAAAAACATTCATGCCAAATTTCAGCTTCTTGCGCTCATTAGTTATGGCTGTAGCTTGTCTGTCAGTCAGTCAGTAACGGAGAATTTTATGTATGATTGTTATAAACATCCATTGTACAACGATGGCAAGAACATTGTTATGTTCTATATGTATTGTACGATAACAGTATTTTCTAAATATTATGACTTGGAGGTCCAGAAGAATGTCTAGTAAAATTAGCATCGTAGACGTGTTTTGGTAAAATTATATATATAAAATCAAAACCACTATGTATATCGGTTTCGAAACTCCTCATGGTGCTGTTTGAAATCGCCTGGGGCTTACAAAGTTGAACGACGATGTGTTAAGTTCTACACCAGCCAAGCGAATAGGACAGTTGCCAAACTAGTGGATAAGCAATCACGGCTCGTAAAAATGGACAAATCGCCAAGTCGAATACAGCTCTGGATGACATGACTGAAAATTCATTACTCTAGTTTTTCCTTAACCATCAAGGTTCCTACAGTAAAAGCTGTTAAAATAACATTCACGTCAAAATAAAAGAAGAGACCGTACTCCTTATTTACGTGTTGTAATTTTTATATTAGCGAGTAAAGATACCGACACACTTTGAGTGAATCAGCAGATCGAAAGATTCGAACAAAATAAAATGATTACTAAGAAAATCATTTTAGTGATATTAGATGTCGAAATTCCTGATGCACATCGGTCATTCCCTGGTCACGTTAGGAGCTCCAATGTCGAAACGTTAAGCCAAGTAGAAATAAGCTGACTTTTCATTTCATATAATAATTAAGCGAATGAAAGGCCCTTACATAAAATTTAAAGAATCGCGAAAAGTTTCAAAATATAGTAACCCGCGGTTAATTACATTTATACTTGCACCCTTCGTTTTAATTTTTATTAGTCGAAATTTTAAACACTCTTTCTAAACTGCCATATCCTACCTATAAACTGCTAGCTTGGTAAATCTTAAGCTTGAAAGATCAAGGGTTGGCTTTTATGTACATGGCTAAATAGTGGTATTGAATAATATAAAAAAATAATTATTATAATTGGGCTGTTTTCACGGATGTACTGACTTAAAAAGCTACAATTATCTAATACAAAGTTATAAATCAATGTAAGCGGTATACCTACATCGACAAATGCAATGTAAGATTCATGGTGTATGAATATATAACCAGTCAAATTATTCAGTATCTTTACTGAATGATTCGACTGTTTGTATAGTGGACAAGAAAAAACATCTGCTGGTTATAATTTCAAGAATTTACTGATTGAAAAATGTGATGTATGAATTGAGTGTTTCCCTATATCTTTCTTAACGTGATTTTGCATTAACAAAATTTCATAAAAATTTTCTTGATTTTGTTTGAAAATTATCGGTTCTGTTTATGATTTATGATTCAGAGTGAATAACAAACTTACAAACTTTGAAATTTGTAATATTAATAGGATTCATCGATTTTCAATAATCCCTTTTTCTTTTTTTTCCACTTACACACAACACTTTCTAGTCCCAAACTAAGTAGAGCTTGTACTATGAGTACTAGATAATGGACAAACATACATATATACTTATTTTTTTGTAAATACATACATATTATACATAAAAACACCGAGACCAAGACAAACATCCACGTTCATGCACACAACTGTTTGACTTGAACGTGAATCGAACCCGCGACCTTCGGCGTAGCAGTCGCTTACACTTGAGTTACGTCAACCCGACGCATAGTTACGCTGCTAAACATGTTTTTCTTACCCCATAAATATAAGACTATGATAGACATAGGGTATAATTACTTAACACAGAAAAAACCTTAAAAATATAGATAAGATATATACTTATCAATATTGCCTTTCAATATGATGTTAAATCCATAGTAACATCTCCGAAAACTCTTTTGTAGCAGCGCGTTTGTTTAAGGGTTCAAAGGGTTCATTAATTACTCCCACAAAGTATCTATGCAGAAAAATTGTGTTACTACGTAGTTTTTAATAAGTTCGACATTAAAAGCTTTCATCTCCGGTTGTAGGAACACTGTTTTTCTTCGTTATTAGTATCATCATCATCATCATAATCATCAGCCTTTAACAGTTCACTGCTGGACTAGGCCTCTCCTTTGAAAGGAGGAATTGGCCTACTATACCACGCTGGCCAAACGGGTTGGTATAGGGTTTGTATCAAGTTTTCCTTCTCTTACAGTGCTGTTCTCGGCATAATCTGCTCCCTCTGTCGGCTCTTACGACACCCATGAGATGATATGGGATGGTGACAATCCGTATTTTTAATCCGTCACCACACGGACCGGTTATTAGTATGGTGAGCGAATAATTGCCAATCTTCTGACATTGAATTAAAGCTGCTCAGAATTTTGACTTCGTTAAAGTAATGTTTAAAGAGACTAGATCGCTCTCAATCATTATTGCAACAAAACTGTTCTAAAACTAAGCAAGCACCTATTTCTATTAAGAAAAGCAAAAGCATTTCGAAATAGCAGAATTGTTTCATGATCGCGTATCCTTGTCTCGAAATATCTGTCAATTTTTTCGACATACAAAACGTAGGTTGGTTGGTTTTGGGGTAAATATAAAGGATCTATCACCTTCCACTTTAAATTATAACGAGGGAAGGATAGTTCTACCTGGGAAGGGTGCTGCCATTTTTTATTTATACCTAAAATTTATTGTTTCAGTTTTAGAACAGTGAGTGAAACAGTATTAATGTTAAAAATCATAAACTATTAATAATCATAAACATAATTGTAGCGCTCGTAGCGAGACTTGGCTTACCGTTTGTAACAGATCGGCAAAGTTAAGCAACGCTTGCACAGGTTACCACTTGGATGGGTGACCGTGTGTGGCATTTACATCTGAGCGCTACCGTGCTTCGGAGGGCACGTAAAGCTGTCGGTCCCGGTTCTTGTCCAAGGATAAGGATCGTTAGGCCATGTCGGAGGCCTTCGGGCGGTCTGAAAACTCCGACACCAGAGTTGGCCACACGCTCACACGAAAAACAAAACAAACAATCATAAACATCTATATTCAACACGTAATTTGTCATTATATAATAAATATGTTTAACCTCTTAAATTAGAAGCTTTAAACATTTTTTACACCTCTAGGTCACACATCCACATTAGGAGTTCAAAGAATTTGTACGCAGACAAAAGCTGCCATAAATCCTCATAGCAGTGAAATTGCATAACAGTAGATAAATGTAGCTATACTACTAAAATAAAAAGCCAAATAAAGCATTCACAACCTCCTTCAAAACGAGTCGTTAATAATATACCGTATTGAAACAACAGCTCCTATTCTGATAGCATACTACTAGATTAATTCCATTAGCCATACAACGACCTATGTACAAATAGTGTTATTGACTTAATGAATAAAACACCGGCTCACCGGTCCGTCGGGCTTTCAGTCCGTCGGTCTGTCGGTCCGTCGGTCTATCAGTCCGTCGTTCAATAACATCAGCCATCGTTTAACTTTTGTCGGACTCTGTTGAACAATCAGTCAAGAGGCGCTTCTTTGTCGAGCTAATAGCCCGGTAATAGTGTTACGTCAACAGCTAGTTGCAAGTTTTATAGACAGAGTAATTGCCTCTGATGATGGGCGCCTGCCTATCTGCTAATAAGCGGAACTAGGGCTTTGGACTTCTTCGTTTCGATCGTTTCAGTCTCAAGTAAGCATGGAATATCAGCTTTCTATTAGGTTAATAGCTTGATTTATAACGGTATTCAATACGCTTACTTAAGTTATCACCTACCAATTTTTTTTAGAAAGGCCATCCTAAGAAGGTTGTCAACACACTTTCCATTCATTATTATGTCCAATTGTCCATACTTAAATACTAGTACTTTATGGCAGATTTAATGGTTCTAATGAAAATAATTCAATACACTTTAGCCTGAAGCGCCATTGCACGATGCATGTGATAGGTTGAAATATTGAATAGTATGTAGTAAGTAGATATTGTTCATACAAAGTACAACAGCTAAACGCAACATTAAAGTAGCAAAATTTAAAAAAGTAACGTAAGAATTTTATATATACAGAAGATAAATTAATTAGTGCTTCCGTATTTGTTATAAATAGAACTTCTTAACAAAAGATAAGTGCAGATCTTATCTTTCACGGAGAATAATTATAGTTACAAGCAACAGACTGGAAGTAAAATACCGACTTGGAACTTAACTTTCTGGGTCATGCACTGTTTATTTTCGTGTGGGGATCGAAACCGTAGTACGCAGTGCTCCATGGCAAAGTGACTACATGTGCAATCAAATTAAAGTTATTTTCAATATAAAAGAACAATGCCCATTTTTCTTAGACGCCGGCCCAGGTGTGGACCGTCAAAAATCGTAGTAGTTGTTATTGCATTCGATAAAAGAGTGTTAAACTAGAATTTTAAGATTGATTAGAGGTCAGCCACATTCATAGTTTTATTACAAGAAGTACTTTTTTATGCTCAAAAAACATGAGGTGTGTACGTACTTTTATTAGGATAGTTACAGTATTTCGTAGTTTTGAGTAGCAATGAATGAGTTAATCGTTTAGTAAGGGTAGAAATCCGAAAGAAAAAGCCAGAAGTCGTAAAAGAGCCAGAAGTCGTAAAAGATTCACAATGCGCACGGGCAAATAACAAACATAATAAAATAAATTGACTATGACATTATTGACATTTACTAACGGTCAAAAAAGTGCTGCCATTTTGCAGTTTTTAAATGATATTGATTAATCGATATAGATTTCGGACAAGGTTATCAATTTTTATATTTGGTTCAAAATCGAAGTTATATGTAGTTAATCGCATATATTCCTTAAAAATACACAATAAAAATGTTTAAGGACCAAATAAAGATTTGCTAGTCACTAAAATCATTTTGAGTAGAGAAAATGTGAAATCGATTTAAATAATCGATTTAATATTGTTACGGACGGGGTAACAGGATTGGAAGGAAACACCGAGTAGCACTGATGACACTTTATTCCACTTCACACACGACACGCCGTTTAATTTCGACGCAGACAGCACCAACACTAGCGTCTTTTGCACTGCACTTTATACTGCACTTCACTGCACTTTACTGCACTATACTTTCACTTTTCACTTTTTACTACTTCTTCTTTCTTCCTTCTACTTCTTCCTTCTTCTTCTTCACTTTACCACTTTTCAACTTAAACTGGCGCTTAGCGCGTCTACACCGCCTTATATACCCCTAAGAATGTTCTAGATCTACTAATTTCGATTGTCTTTTCGTTATTCAATTGTTTTTCCATCTCCTGTCTCTTTTTAACCTTTCCATTCCTTCTTGAAGTTTCTAGAATTTTCTAATCTTTATTCGAAATATTTAAATTTGTGTTTCCATCTCCTGTCTCTTTTTAACCTTTCCATTCCTTCCTGAAGTTTCTAGAATTTTCTAATTTTTACTCGAAATATTTAAATAATCTTTTAAATATTTGCCAAATATTCATAAACATTTTCCAAATTTCATAAAAACCAAAATCCACATAACTGTTATGACTGGGATTTGAACCCACGCCATCAGAACGTGATCGGGATGCCTTATCCGCACGGCCATCGCCTTGTTGTCAATGACTGGTGAATTTGGCGAACACTTGATACAGAGTGTATACGTCATCGAACTAAAAACTCATTTCAAAATAATGAATTTGTCTTCAAACCTCTTTGCTAATTATTGTGTTTCGTGACGACGGTTTGACATGACACCGGCCGTCACACTACCCCCCTCTAAGACATGCGCGTCCCGCGCATCCTTAGACCTATAATACACCGCTCTCCTATCGACATGGACCAAATGATTAAACTTCGTAGCTATAGAAGCTTGTGATCTATGTGTAAATTTGCTTTCTTTGAGGCACAAAACTTTCCCCATGCTACCACCTTTCATTGGAATTTCCACATCTCCACACTTAAGTATACCACCTTTAATGTCTAATCTGCACTGATGATCTCTAAAGAAATCCAGCCCAACAATACAATCGTCTACGATGTCTGCAATCACCGCACGTTGCCAGTATAGGTTGTCACCGATTTTTATAGCCACCATCTGTTCGCCTTTAACTGGGATATACTGGCCGGTAGCCGTTGTCAATCGAGGTGTAGTTGACGGTGTTAGAATTTTGCCGTTCTTTCTTACCAAACGAGTTCCTATAACCGTTCGTGTCGCACCGGTGTCCAGGGTCAGTAAACAGGTAACGCCATTGACTGTTCCATCGATAGTTAAACCGTTTCCATCCGTGCGTTGTCGAATACGAACTTTCGGAGCTTTCCGTCTTCTGATCAGCGCTTGCATCGAAGTCCTGGATGTAATCGCTTCCTGATCATCTTTCAACACTTGAACACTAGCGTCAATCTGACGCCTTTCTGCTACATGTTTCGGACAACTACGCCTTAAATGTCCGGGCTCTCTACAGTTATAACACTTTAGGACAAAAGATCTTCGACCAGTTCTTTCTTCTGCTGCAATAACTCTATCTCGATCACTCGTCACTTCTTGTTGAACAGCCTCGACTTCTAAAGCATGTGCTAATGCGTCTTTAATGTTGCTGTGGTGTTTCAAGCGCACAGCAGCTCTGACCTCATCGTCATAAATTCCGTCGATAAACGCCTGGAGTCGCATGCTTTGAACTTGTTCCAGGGGTGCCGACTGATAAGCTTTTCGTACCATCTTCGTCACTTCCATCGCCCACTGCTGCAAGGATTCGTTCGGATACTGACGGCGGTTGCGTAACTTGGCTCGAAACACATATTCTAAGTGCTCGTCTCCAAATCTGGATTCTAGAGCCTCAAACAGCTGAACGTTAGTAGCGTCCTTTCCCACGGCCTCAAGCACCGACAATGCTTCTCCACGCAACGCCAGGATGAGTGCAAACTTGGCCTGGGCGATATCCCAACCGTTGCTTATAGAGGCGGCTTCGAACTGTATTCTGTAGGCCTCCCAGGAAGTGTTTCCATCGAATAATGGTACTTTTAAATAACCACCAGAACTTGATGAGTTGATAGAAACCGAAGGGCTGTTGGACTTCATCTTCTTTAACTCCTCCTCTATCGTAGCTATGCGGGTGTGTATCTCTTCTGATACTGACGCCATGCGGGACTGCACCTCTTCCTCTATAGTAACCACGCGAGATTGCACTTCACCGATACGCATCTCCATCTCGGCGATCTTACGTTCGTTCTCGGATATATAACGGCGTATCTCATTCTGGCTCTCCATCATCTCGCTAAGCTGAGATTGTAGCTGCTGCGAGTTTTGCTCGAGTTGAGATTCGAGTCGCTGCGAGTTTTGCTGGAGCTGCTGCGAGTTTTCGTCGAGTCGAGATTCGAGTCGCTGCGAGTTTTCCTGAAGCTGCTGCGAGTTTTCGTCGAGTCGAGATTCGAGTCGCTGCGAGTTTTCCTGAAGCGACTGTTGGAATAGTGCAGCAAGGTCTGCCAGAGATAGCGGGTTAGCTGCGCTTGCGGACGTAAATACCCCTCCTTCGTGGCCACCTCCTTGCGAAGGAGCTTCCCTGCCCACAACTTCTGGATTAGAGTCGCCTTGTTCTTGAGCGGCAGCCCTCGCACGTGTCGTAGGCCCTTCCCTTGGCATGACTGGCATCCTTAATCCTTCCAATCCCACTTCTGACACCAGTTGTTACGGACGGGGTAACAGGATTGGAAGGAAACACCGAGTAGCACTGATGACACTTTATTCCACTTCACACACGACACGCCGTTTAATTTTGACGCAGACAGCACCAACACTAGCGTCTTTTGCACTGCACTTTATACTGCACTTCACTGCACTTCACTGCACTTTACTGCACTATACTTTCACTTTTCACTTTTTACTACTTCTTCTTTCTTCCTTCTACTTCTTCCTTCTTCTTCTTCACTTTACCACTTTTCAACTTAAACTGGCGCTTAGCGCGTCTACACCGCCTTATATACCCCTAAGAATGTTCTAGATCTACTAATTTCGATTGTCTTTTCGTTATTCAATTGTTTTTCCATCTCCTATCTCTTTTTAACCTTTCCATTCCTTCTTGAAGTTTCTAGAATTTTCTAATCTTTATTCGAAATATTTAAATTTGTGTTTCCATCTCCTGTCTCTTTTTAACCTTTCCATTCCTTCCTGAAGTTTCTAGAATTTTCTAATTTTTACTCGAAATATTTAAATAATCTTTTAAATATTTGCCAAATATTCATAAACATTTTCCAAATTTCATAAAAACCAAAATCCACATAACTGTTATGACTGGGATTTGAACCCACGCCATCAGAACGTGATCGGGATGCCTTATCCGCACGGCCATCGCCTTGTTGTCAATGACTGGTGAATTTGGCGAACACTTGATACAGAGTGTATACGTCATCGAACTAAAAACTCATTTCAAAATAATGAATTTGTCTTCAAACCTCTTTGCTAATTATTGTGTTTCGTGACGACGGTTTGACATGACACCGGCCGTCACAATATTATGAATTCTTTACTGGCAATTTCTGATCTATTACGTGTTGGCTATTTAGACGTTAACACATCTTTTTAAACCTATTTATTGATTATGTTTCTTGGCACACCTTTGTAAAGGAGGGAATAAAAGATGTTGTTTGCGCAACGATCAGATATTTTGTGTCTATTAAAAAGTAGGTTACATTGCTTATATAGTATAGTCTTAACTCTACACTACACCTCCCTTCGCAGAAAAAAAAAATACAAATACATGTTGTGCTGTATTTTTTTGTAAAATAATTATTTAGTTAAGCTTTAAGTAGGTAATTAGGCTTTAATAATGAATACAAAATAAAAAAACAGTGAAAGATTATACATTTGGTTAAATATGAATAAACATGTACCTAAATATTATAATTGAATTATATGTTTTTTTCTCATTTCGTTTTTTTTCGTCCATTCATCCATCAGGGCTTAAGAAATTGACCAAAAAAATAAAAAAGTAAGTATTTTTTTAGTTGGATTACCCTTATGACTAAGGGGCTTGAAAAATAGATTACAATCAATACCTAGACTTAAAAAACTTTGAAAGAATATACATATAAAATTTCATGCAAATCGGTCCAGCCGTTTCAAAGGAGTGTCACTAACACTGTGAAACGATTTTTTTAATCCAGTTTGCATCTGTCGTGGACAACTGATCCAGTGATATGATTCAACTACTAATACGGCTATTAAAAATTGGGTTTAGTGTTAAAAGGGGGACAATTAAGGGTTGTTTTTATTGTTAATGCCACACCATAAAGAAATGGAAGTAAAAAATTATGCCGAAAAAACAAAAATAAAGTTTTTGGGTTTGACCACCCTTATGACTAAAGGGTTTGAAAAATAGATTACGACCGATTTTCAGATCTACCAAATATATATAAAATTTCATACAAATCGGTACAACGGCTTCGAAGGAGTATTGTATCACTAACACCGTGAAATTGCTGAATTGTTTCCCTAACGCTTTGAAAAGATCTATTGACTGCAGTATGCGTCAGGTGCGTATGACTGATCTTGTGATATGATTAACTTACTAAGATGGCTATTAAAAATAGGGGTTTGTGTTAAAAGGGTGAAAATTAATAGTTGTTTGTATTCTCAATGACATATCATAAAGAAAGAGGAATATATAACATGTCGAAACAATAAATAAATTAAAATGCGTATGTACGCGCGTGAGAAGTTACACTTTTTTGGCATCATTAAAAATCTTATTTTTATTTTTATCAAAAATAAATCATTCAGTTTGTTTATTTATTTTATAAATATTTATTATTTATTCAATTTCATACTAAATAATAAATATTAAAAATTAATATTATAATTTGATGTTGGTTTTTAATTCTTATCACATTTTTTTATTAAAGGTCATTGGGCACATCTGACCCGCTTTGCGAACAGTGGCGGACATTAAGCAAAATAGTTTTAAACAACGGGGAATAATATGACCTTTTATTGCATATAATTGTTTGATTAAAAATCGTCGAAGAAAAATGTACAGGATACTTTAAAAAAGAAAACAAACGGTATCAAAGGTTTTTATTTCATCTTATGAAGGCATAAAAATAATATTGAAATGACCTAATGTTTAGAGATATGATATACGCTGTCTCTTTCGCACATTGAACAGGTATTTTTCGCACATTGTAAATAGCTGCGCCCATATCGCTAGCATTGTTTATTATCTGTCTTGGGGCAGGAAGCAACAGACGCACCCGCTGTCTTTTTAAATTATCTTAGGATTGCTTTGGATCAAATTGAATAAAAATATTTTAATGAATTAGCATTTTATTTTTCTTACCTCATCCCATCAATTAATTAGCGGACGGCCGCGACTTCGTCGGCCTCATTCAGTGATCCCGCGTGAATATCAGGATAGAAGTAGCCTATAACCTTTCTCTTGAATATGGCTATCATACACAAAAAGGTTTTTTCAAACGGAACAGTAGTTTCAGAGATAAAGAGTATGGATATATACATAAATAACACTTGATCTTTTTGAGATTCCCGTAGCTCACATTAATGCGACTAATGCCATAGTAAATGAGAGCCATAGATGAATACACTCTGCTATATTTCGTTTGTGTCCGCCATGGGTATGGTTTCCATACTAAGGTGGCCCATTTACCTTTATTTCTTTATTTTGTACTTAGATAGTAAATAACCAATAATAAATATTTATCATTAATAATTTATTAATACTTAGTATTAATTATCATCATCATCCTCTCAGCGTTATTCCAGTTTCAATCGGGGATCTGCTTACTAGTCTAACCGAATTTGGCTGAATATTAGCTCTTCCACGGAGCGACTGCCTGTCTGACCTCCACAACCCGAAGGGATAGCGATATTCCATGGTTTAGACTAGTGTCAGTTTGTTAAGAAGGTACTGACACCCTGTAACAACTGTCAAAGCTCTTCATGACAACCGGGATCGACGGCTTAACGTGCTCTCCGAGGCACGGGACAAGCGATAATTAACAATTCAACTTAGTATTAACTATACATACACACATACATACATATCGTCACGCCTTTTATCATCGAAGGGGTAGGCAGAGGTGTATTTCTACACCCACTTTTCGCCAGATGTACTTTAGTCCTACGTAATAAGGGGCGAGCCTATTGCCGTACCGGGCACATTTCCAGACTCCGTGCTGCTACTGAGAATTTCGTGACAGAAAAACCCAATAACACTGCCCGACCCAGGAATCGAACCCGGGACCTCCCGATCCCACGCACACATTTATGCCGCGAGACCATCGAGGCAGTGGTATAGGGTTTGATGTCGAGTTTTCCGTCTCTACGCAAAGATGGTATTTGCATCGTGTTATCCCTTAGTCGCCTCTTACGACACCCACGGGAAGATAGGGGGTGGTGACACTTGTATTCTATGCCGTCAACCACACAGCTATTAATTATACACTACAGTATTAATTATATTAAATAATATTATTTTAATTTATATCATTAAATAATCCATACGGATAGTTAACCTCAATTATATTGGAGCACTTGAAGAAGTATATAAGCACAATTTTTCACTAATATTTACGAATAGTAAATAATATTAATCAAAATATTCAGTTTAAATCACTATTGCATATAATTTATCAGCACGTTTATAATTTGCACTTGTAGAACAATAACTTCAAAAATATATGTTTGGGTTGGTCCGTCCTTATTACTTAGGGGTTTAAAAAATAAATTGCAGCCGACTCTCAAAGAATATACGTATAAATTTTCATACAATTCGGTCCAGCCGTTTTGGAGGAGTATTTTAACTAACACTGAGAAACGATTTTTTTGACTCCGGTATGCGCGTGGCGTGGACAACAGGATTGGTCTAGTGATATGAATAACTTACTAATATGGCTATTAAAAATAGGGGCTCATGCCAAAAGGCTTAAAATTAATAGTTGTATGTATTTTTAATGCGACATAATAAAAACATAAAAATAAAAAATAATGTCCAAAAAAAATATTTTTTTTGGGTTGGCAACCCTTATAACTTGGGCGTTTGAAAAATAGATTACGACCGATTCTCAGGCCTACCAAATAAACATACAAAATTTCATACAAATCGGTCCAGCCGTTTCGGAGGAGTATTTTAACTAACACTGTGACACGAGAATTTTATATATTATAATAGATTATTTATTATTAATAGCACAAAAGTTTGTCAAGGATGGAATCGAACTAACAACGTTCGTAATATACTTTAGTATAAATATTCATTTACTTCAAGAGATATATTTCTTAGGTGCCTACTTCAATTTTTATGCCCATTAGTCTACCTTTTAAGTGATTGCTTATGATGGCGATGCTAATAAATTTTCCTGGCAAAACCAGAGACATTAACAAAGAAATATGGTTAGTGGATGTCTTTGTACAATAACGAGAAGCAATGTACTCCATTTTTATCCATTACCCGCGCAGATATTATATTTAATACAAAAACGTCTCTTGTATGAAGAGACAATACATTTTAGACGTAACGTAAGTTGAGTTAGGATTATTTTGGAAGTGAACAAAGATGTTATTTGTAAGTCGAGATGTTATACTTAAGTATATTTATGTGAAAGGTTTCAATCACATGCTGTTTCTATTTACCGCGACGTTCCAGCGTGCGTTATACCAACCGTGGTCACTGGTCAGTCATCACATGACTACTAGTGATATTTCACCTTTTTTCCACTTTCCATAAAAGGTGAAATATCAACAGTATGAATAGCATGTGAACAAAGTTTGAAAGTGTTACATAAAATTAAATATGACCATTGTGTGTTATTGTGAATCTAATTTAAATATTCTTACAACATCTATACACGTATAGCAAATCACCGTTGTTCAATTTCGTTTTTACTTCAACAATATTATCGATAGCCCTCGAGCCGACGTTCCACAGCTCCCCCGCGAGCAACCCCATCATAGTTTTATTTGAATAAATGAAATCCATTACTTTCCCCACCAGAACGTCTGATGAACTAAATTGTTCATTTTCGAGTTTTTTTATCCTCGCCTTGAGGTCCTCTGCAGTCTTGTAACAGTTCGTTCTACTGTCTTCTAGAATTATGAACGAGAGTATAGCGAGAAAGAAAACTGGTGTTAACATTGTGATTGTGACACTGATATTTGAATGAATAACGTTTCTTGCTGTTGTTTGACAGGTTCTTAGTAACGGGTAAAGGGTTGATCACAATTGATAGTATTGCTTGTACAAAATGTCATTTTCTTGTATTCAATCTCACCATAAGAGAGTCAACTATTGGACCACGAAAAAAACAGGTAGTACGTAGATATTGCCATAAAAGGTAAAATGGAAATATATTTAATGTAAACATCTGTGAATTAATGTACTCAGATATCCGTCAGAGAAAAATGCTATGTTATAATAATTTGGCATTTGGAACGCATGTTCATGTAACTGTAAGAAACTTTAGACATTTTGAGCAAGCGTTGTTGCTATGAACAGAGCTTAGCTGTATCTTGTTGCAATGTGGGTATCATGATTGCGTCGTTTATTGTCTTCGCAGAGTGAGATTACGGTAAACAGCGATATCGGTAACTTCTCAATACAGTTGTAATTTGTCAGTTGACAAGTCAAAGTACAACGTATTGAATAGTGATCGTTAGGTTAACAAAAACTACATAAACAATAAATATATTGCAACAGAAAAAACAAGTAAAAGTGATAAAAAATTATAAGTAGGCTTCTCATACAGCAAGCAAGTTACAGGAAGAAAACAATTAAAACCCAGGTTCACAAAAACGTCTCCCCCCCGTGGGATCTCCACCTTGTCGTGGTGGGGGGGCTTAGCAACCGTGGATTTGATTTTCTCCCACGGTGAAGCTAAGCGGGATCCCGGGAGGGGACGCTCCACGTGGGCTTGCGTGAGGCCTGCGTAGGATGCGTCCATAGGTGCGGGTGCGGGGGACAGTTCTGTCTGTCCCTCGCAGTCGGGTGCGGTCGCGGGAGGAGAGGCGTGTCGGTGTTGCGTTGCCGCGCGCCCTATCTCCCGCGACCAAATGGGGGCGAACCATCGTTGCGTCGCGGTGGGGCCGCAGAGGAAGAGGAGATGCGGTGTTGCGTTGCCGTCCTCCCTATCCTCTGCGGCCGCTGGGTGTTTTGGCGGCGGAGCCCAACACCTTCATCCGCCGCCAAGGGGGTTTCGTTCGGGGCCCGCCTGATCATCTGGCGGGCCAATACCCGTCGAGGGGTAGCGAGGAATGCTTAGGTGAAACCCTACCCTCCGACACATGGGTACATGAGGAGCACGGGTTGGTTTTTAGTCAGTAAGAGTCTGACAGTCCCCTTCGTCCTTCCCCTCCAGGGCGAAGGGACTCCATGAGGATTTTCCAACCCGACACAAAAAAAAAAAAAAAAAAAAAAAAAAAAAAAAAAAAAAAAAAAAAAAAGAAAAAAAAAAAAAAAAGGTTCACAAAAACGTCTGTCACAAGAAGCCAAGGTGTCCAACTCACTTGAATCGCAAATAGCCGGCTTACAATCAAGATAAAACTCCGCCAGACATTTTGCAAAAATATAAAAAATAAACAAGGAACACTCCTACATTCCTACTTAATAAATCTAAGTGCAAATAAAATTCGAAAACGCGGAAGTACATATCCGTTTGTATTAAACTTCAGCTCATTTTTACGACAAAGATAAACCTGTAATTTGTGAGCAGTTGATATATTTTACGATTGTGTATGTAGTTGTTGTGTGCATTACACTGACGCATACATCTATGAGTTATGTTAGCTACACTAAAAGCACTTTTATGCGCAATATTTTTGCAATGAAATTTTATTTGTGAGCCAAATGCGATTATTATACTGCTTTTTATGATGTTTGTATGGGGCATTGTTCAGCAGTTGCATGTTACAAAAAGCCATCCCCTCCGGGGAATGGCATGAGTTTGTGTGTAACGAAGCACAATAAATACATGTATCATTACCGAGAAAACAACTTATCAGCTTCCGAAAATCGTGTCACACATTATGCCTATAATAATACAATACCTAGTGCATAAAATAGAATGAGCTCACTGCAGTTTCTGTTTATTATATTTACTAGTTGCTGCCCGCGACGTCGTCTGCGTGAACGCTGTACAGCACCAAATTATTAAAATTAAATAAATACCTACGATTATACCTTTTAAAATAACATTCATTTACCCGTTTTTTCTTTATATTTCATATCTGCAGAAAGTGCAGTAACAGAGGAGAGAACAGAGACTGTCTTTTGTAAAATTGACCTTCAAAAAGTGCTGATTTTCAACCTGCTTTGAATAAATGACTTTATGGTGATTCTGCTGAATTAAGTCATAAGTTGTGACTGAAGCAGATGGAGAAAATAAGGAATACAGAATAGGGTAAAATACATACTTATAGGACTTCTCGATATACAACATTAGTGGTTTTGCTCTCCGCAGCCAAAATGTAAAGAGAGTCAGGGCTGATGACGTGGGAGCAAGCGACGTACAGGACACCCGCTGCCCTCAGTGTCTGCCTCTGCGACTTATTGATGGTCATCGCGAAGCAAACACTTACGGGGAACTGTATGCGCTTGAACGGGAACGGGAAGTTATGAGGTATGAGAGGAATGCATGTTTTAAATACTGCCTCGCCGACGCCACAACCCATAAGATTTTACGCCTCAATGGTGTGTCTGTGGAGCGAGATGACTTTAAGGCGGGTCACGTTACACAATTTCGGAGGAGATAGGTTCGTAAGCATAATCGGGACACCGACCTTCAGCTTGATGGTATGCGCTGGAAGTTCACTTGCTGACAGGGAGTTCAGAAACTCCACGGGATAATGTGTGGCGTCATCTTGCTCGACGACAGTGTTTATAGAGGTGTAGACCACTTCATTCCCCTCAATTTCCGAGAGAATGCATTCGTTAATTGCTACAGCCTGATAATTTTTGGCCGTTAAAATAGCCCGCTCACACACTCAATAATTCTGCTATTACGGTATACAACTGAATACTTCCAAGCTGGATACAACTCTACTGAGAGACTCTGGAAGCACCTGTCCACCTCTCTCATCTGGTAGAGTGCCTTCGCCAAGACTTAGAAGGACATCGGAGAATTGTTGAGCACGTGCATTGACGCCGAGCCGAGCTCTCATATTAATGGTCAAGCGCAGCGCACGAACTCGTGACCACAACAAAGATCATTTCAACGAAGCACTCACCTCGTCAGCCCTCGATCCCCGCGTCACCACGGGAAGCGTTTGTCGGGAATCGTCACTGAACAGAACTGTGACCACCCATCAAATGTTCGTTCCTGCGGATGTCCTGCAGGGTTCTGTCCACGGCCTCAACTGCCTTCCTATTGGTCATCGTACGCTCATCCCATACGATCAGAGAGCAATCCTTGAGCACGTTTTTCTTAACACTGTTACGTGACACACCACAAACGGGTATTACGGCACTCTCTAAATCGATGGGAAATTTAAACATGACATGTGCTGTCTTGCCACCCGGAAGCAGTTTGGCAGCGTTTGCCGATGACGCTACAACAATGGCAATTTTGCTTTGCCTCCTGACCTCTACAAGTATGCCAGTAGTAACAAATGTTTTTCCTGTTCCACCAGGAGCATCCAAGAAAAACATTTTAGCCTTGTTTTGCCCAACGCTTTCAGGGACGGTGTCATAAAATTCGTATGGTGGTCATTTCAAATTGTCTCAGCGTTATACTCCCAATTTTCACGGTCTTGATGCGGTGATGATTGGGAAGCTGGTAACCAATATTCGACCAGTGGATAGCCGCCGATAGAAATGACCACGTCTTAAAGTGAACTGACACAGGTGTTCAGCACGCGGTCATCAGTTATTTCGACTTCGTCTCCAGTAGCACGCCTCAAAGCTCGTAGAAAATCTTCAGACAGATGATGGCAATACTTCTCCCACAAAGCTCTACAAAACACCAAGATGACGTCAAACAGATGACGCATGCGGCTGGGACTGTCACTGACGCTCGCCTCCGCGAGGGTGTCCTCCCAGTATTGGTCATCGTCGAGAAAGTGCCGTACTACACAGGCTGTGCGGTAAGTGGGATACTCCACGCCATCAAATGTCCTCAGAAAGGCGAAAGACGTTAGGGCTCGGACCGTGTGAAGTAACAACCGCAGAAAATAGCATTCAACATTATTTGTGTGTACGGTATAAACTCTACAAAATGCGGTGTCCTTGAAACTTCCCGGAAAACCTTCCACAGCTCCTCCTCGTCGACGTCGGTTAAATACACCCTTTTGCTTGTCGTACGTGTAATATGAAGGCATCTCGTAATACGTAAAGGACCTCCCAAAATGGTCGACTTCACAGAGCCTGAAAAATGCCAAAAGAGTTGTTTGACGCGGATTTTCCAAGCGCTCAGCAACGCTGTCGGGATCAAAATATATGCGCTGGTCGTTCTCTAGGTGGACGAGTAAATGCATGACGGTAGGATGCTTGTCATGAATAGAGAACACCAGGATCCGCCAAACCGCTTCAGTCGTAACAATAAAATAAATGGCTGTGTGCGAGTAAAAAAAATCTAGCTAGTTCCACATCTCACTGATGTTTTTATATAGTTTATCCAAACAAAGGTACGTGGTATATATCCCGAAAGACAATTTAAAGCAAGTTTATGCGACATGAAAATATATTAATTGAGAAGCAATAATTACACCAATGTGATCAAAATGTTTATTTTGTACTAACTCTATTACTATTTATTCTGTGCTGTAAAAAATAAGCATAAAGATAAGACATCTTTAAGACATATATGGCATGCTTAATTTTCCTCTTACTTCGTTATATAGCTCAAATTGCTTACAGCAATTGCGTGCCGTTTTCAAGTTTAATTTTTTTAATAAATGTATGCAGTTCTTTTTGAGTTCTGTTTGTATTTACATACTGACAAAATTTATGAATTTTATAAGACGTAGATGAAGCAGCTTAAAACTTATATAAACACACTTTTTATAATTGTTTTGATAGATAGATAGATAGATAGATAGATAGATAGATATACTCTTTATTGTACACCAAATAATATTGAACAGTACACATTTTTAAGATTGGCTTATACTACAGCATGTACAAATGGCGGCCTTATCGCTAAAAGCGATCTCTTCCAGGCAACCCTTGGATGGACAGAAATTATGTAAGCAATCAAGTGTGGCGATGGTGTAGTTAATTAATTAAATAATTTCAACTAATAGTCTTGCTCATCTCTGAAACGAATTAACAATACAATTTTTAAGAAGAAAATGCACAACTCCATCTATGACTTTTGAAAACAACTATTTACCTTGCCAACATGATCAAATTTAAATTATTTATATCCAAAAAAGTCTTACACATGTAATTCGAATTGATGTTTTTGAACTCTCTTAGATGGCGCTGCTTTAAAATTGTCTTAATACTATTTATATGCATTCAATTATGTTTATCGGCCTAAGTTACTTATATTGCGTGATTTTTATAGTGTGAAGCTAGCTTATAGCATAGCATGGTTAACATTATAACAACATTCAAATATGCGTCGTTAGATTACACGTTGTTACAGAATGCGTTGAAGAAATAAAGGTTCACTGCTCGTTCTCCGTAGGTGATAGCATAATAATATGTAGCCCCGACATTCTAATAATATTCGTGCCAAATTTGAAGTAAATCCATGCAGTACTTTTTGAGTTTATCCCGGACAGACAAACAGACAAAAATTCTAAAAACTATATTTTTGGCTTCGGTATCGATTGTAGATTACACCCCACGTATTCTTTTAAAAACATATTCAATGTACAGTTTTGACTTTTCTACCATTTAATTATATGTATAGATTTTATTGCAAATTAATGTACATTATTAAAGCACTTTTATTGTGCATGGAATATCGACACAGAACTTACACTCAAAGGTTTGGTTTAACAGAGATTACAGAGAAATTATGGTAGTTTGCCGGGTTCAGGAAAAAGAATTCAAGAGAACGCAAACTGTAGAATTAACGATTCCGTGACCTTTGGTACTTCCAAATCTAAGCAAGCCAATATGACTAAATCGTAATTTTATTATGTTGCTGTATGTTGATAAGGACGGTGATCTACATATTATGTGTTTTCTATAATCGCACCTAGTAGAAACTCGAGATAATTATTTTCACAAATATCCGTCTTTAAAATTATCTATTACATATCATCATCATCAGCCCTGTATATATACTGTCCCACTGCTGGGCACCAAGTACGGGTTGGCAGACTTCACATGTCTTTTGAGAACCTTATGGAGAACTCTCAGACATGCAGGTTTCCTCGCGATGCTTTCCTTTACCGTTTAGCAAGCGATAATTAACAATTCAATACACACTTATCTTCGAAAATTCATTAGTGTGCGCCGTGAATTCGAACTCGAGACCTTCTGTCTAGCCGTATGTTGGTCTTTCCACTAGTCTATCGCTGCTTATATCAACGATTCTTGATAATTTTGCAACATTTTTAACCGACAAATAACATTATTTACGCGCTTAAAGTCGAATATAACTTTATTTCATGAATTTAATCATTATCTACTGATATTCAGAACGGCACAAACGATAAGACACATACAATGTATATCTCACACGGCACACGAGGAATACTTATTACTTCAATAATTTCGGCGCGACAATTAACGCGATTATCAATTCTTGTGGATTGTTTACTGCTCCGCTTGGCGGTAATCATTTTTCTCTGAACTTATCCATGAAGCGTATGAATTGGAAAGCAGCTCTGCCTATATTCTACATGTTTACAAATAAATCGGGAGCATTTTTAACACCACTCTCGGTCTAGGAATACATCCTGTTAAACGGCGTAGCCACCGTTTATACCAAAAGGCCTGTTTATACAATTGAACCGATTTTGATAAATTTAGCTTGCCTAAACTAGAACTGCAAAAATCATTTTTGTTATTTGTGATGCTAGTTGAGATTTTATGTGTCTACTGAATCTCAGTTAGCAGCAGCGTCGTAGTGCCCGTAGCGTGTCTCGATTTGCCATTTGTAATAAATAAGCAACGTTTTCAGAGGTCACAACTTATGGCTAACCGCTTGTATATGAAGTAGTATTACAGCAAAATGCTGCCGTTCTTTGGCACGTCAGGCTGTTGGATCTATTCTTGTCTCAGGAGAAGAACTAGACATACACTTTAACAAGAGTTGAACACACACATGGACCACTTCGGGACCATCGCAATGGTTTCTCGCATCCTCAACATCAAAGCTGCACATCGGCGACCTCAACTAAGTGCCGTAGGTAGATTGACCGCGATTGATGAGTATACAAAAATAAACAAGAATGTATCAATTTGTAATGTTTTATTTGTTGTAGAAGCATGCAGTGGAGAACTATATGTAGGAAGAAATGTGCCATTATTCTATATCGTATTCTTCTTAAATGTCAAAACAAAACTGACGAAAAGGGACGTCTCAGCAGACCTCTTATTTCCTTAGCAAGACGAGTCAAGTGCCAGCTTTCGCCGCGTTATGAAGCCTTGCAAATAAGTAGCAATACCTTCACTGAATAAATAAAGCTTCTGACACGAAATATTCTTAATTATATATTCCAAAGAATTGCCAACTCGCTGGATCACAGGGCTCCGTCTGCAGCTCAGAGATAAGACTTGCTTACAAACTCCCAGTTTATTTTAACATTTTTGTGTATTTAGCTCTTACGGAATCCATTGTTGACATTTTTATCGTCGTTTAATTATTCTTAGCTGGGTGAAGACTTCCTACAACATACTAAATGCCAAGTACATCTCGATGGTCCAGATTTTTAAGAAGCTCCAAAATTGGTTCATACTTATTAGTATTATATTTTAAGTATAGATAGAAAATCAATAATTGTCAAAAGAATGACAACGTGACACATATACCTGGTGAGTTTAGAAACATTCAACGAATGTATACGAATAATACCAAGACCCGAAACAACAACATGTTTTGATGAAAAGGAAAGACAAGCCATAATATCTCAGTTGGAAGTAAATTCTTTCAATATAGGAATCACACAAAGCATATATAAACATTCGCCTAAACATGAGGCAATACAGTGACAGCCATCTGCCTGAAAATTGTTCGGCCTTTTTTCAAACAAGTTTCTATTGAAATAGTCCTAGCAACGATATAATACTTATTGATAATGTGTGTTAACAAGCAGAAGGACTACTGGTCACTAAGTTTCTCTAACAGCTACTATGTTCTCGTAACATTCGGATAATCTTCGACAAGAGGGTCTTATGCTCAGATATGTGAGCACTACGTGAGGTCGAACCTATGTTTGAAGTCGTTAAGGATACTTACTATCTATAAATGTTTTTGAATGTCTCCCAAATTTGACTTTAATTGAATCAGATTAGCTTGAGACGTTAACTGTTCAACACTATGTGGACTATTTATACTATTATACTAGACGATTATCATATTAATATATTAAGGTATTCTCAGTATTTAATCACTTCCTGAAAGCACTGTCAATATAACAAGGGTTATTAAAAAGTAAAATAAAGAGTCCAGTAGAGCTCTTAAACCAACCTACAATACAATACATTTAAAATAACCGATGGTTCTCATTCAATCTATAAAGCCTGAAACGTAAAATGACCCGAACGAAAATAAAACCAATTGAAATTTACATTGAACGTTAATGCAGTAATTTGCAAGGGAATTACAATCATAAAAGTCTTTTAACATCTGATGGAGGCACAAAGAATAAATCAATAAAAACATTACACTCCTTTTTTTGGGCAGTCGTGTAAAAATAAGGTCACGATTGTCAACATTATCTTTATTCAAAACCGAATGGCTCTGTTATCGATTCCGATAAATGCCGTTCTTTTATTTTAGGCGTAGAGAAAAAGAAATTACATCAAGCTGCTGAAATTCTCATTAAAATTCCATTACGATGCTGTCAGTTCAAATATGCCTATAGATTCTGACGGCGAAATTATTTTTTATAACAATATACCTCTATATTATACAAGGGTTCCTTTGTAAATTGCGTAGTACGTACGTACCTGGCCATGATAAAATTTTAATGAAACATTATGAGGCGGCTGTAATTTAAAGGCAAGATGTTCCTCAGGTATCTGCGGGGTTATCAGGTTACGGTCTTAAATTCATAAAACTGGCAGTTAAAAATTTTTTAAATGTGCGCGCGAAATATTATTATCTTGCTACCGACCGGGCGACCTTTCAACTATCCTAACGAGATAATATTAATAACAGCTTTTTTCAAGCCCGTTTTAATCTAAATATTAAAAACGTAATTATGTATCAACAAAATATGTAGTAGAGATTAAAAAAAGTTTACTTCAAATCTCGGCAGTCAGAAAATTATATAAAAATAAGTGCCCAAGACAACAAACAAATATAATCTACTTTATTATCGCAATACTAAAAGAGGATCAACAAATCAAAAGAAACCGTGAATATAGAACGAAACTAATAAGGTATTTTGTTTATATCGTCTTGATATACATAAATATATATGTAGATGTATATCAAACAATGCGTTTTCAAATACGACAAACTTGGGCCTCGCCAAGCTTCCCTATAATCATGGCGCCGATCGAGCTTTGATTGACCTTTATGCAAATTCCAAATTCGTTCAGGAGTACAGCCTGTTTAATTGAATAATTAACCTGTCCAACGCACTTCGTTAAAAATTAAAATTAAGTCATACCTTCGGTGTCTGTAGTTCCTTAAGTATTGAGCGAAAATACTTGGCGCACATATTTTTTTTCAAAGCAGAGGCTGGTATTTCAGATAAGGCAATTATAATAAAAAACTTGGTGGCGGTAAACAGACAGTGATTTTATCACCGAAAAAATGGGTCGGCATTTCCATTTTCATGTTTATTATGTACTGAATGTGAAACGACGGAGGCGTTTTCATTCTTTAAGAGTTATTTAAATAACCGTAGTGAGTTACATATTATTTAGTCTTGCCTTTGATTTCATAGTGCGAAGATATGTAGATGTTATTTGGCGCTAGAAGTCAATTCTTTTCAATTTTTGTTTTAATTTAAGATATTAAAGAACAGTAAGAAGGCAAAAAGTATTATATTTGGCATACTTACGTATGCGTGAACTAGATGTAAATCTACGTGCCCCATGACTTAGACGAAGTGCGGCCCTTTTTTGCTACTTGCCACTGACACATATGACGGTGTGTAGTATCTATAACTCAAAGGAGTAATTGGATGCAACTACAAATAGGAATGTGATATATGACGCAACATGAGTCGTAATGAAAGTAGCGGGCAGAAAAAGAATGCAAGAAATCGTCCCTGGTTGCAGGAGTCTTTTAGAAACGCCTACGTTAATTATCACTTCCTAAACGGAGAGGGAAGACATCGTGAGGAAACCTGCATCTCCAAGAGTTCTTCATAATGCTCTTGAAAAGGATGTGAATTCTGCCAACACCCATTTAGCTAGGTATCGTGGTGGATTCCACAACCCACCACGATACCTAACGCTTCTCACATTGAGAAGAGGCTGGTGCTCAGCATTACAGCGGGTTAAGTACAGCACTGATGATAATCAAAGACATCGATCAACTGACCGTGTTTCATCAGTTCAACTTAATAAAACATTTATATATAAAAAACTTAATAGGTACCTATAATACTTAGTTATTTTATATAAAAATGTTATCAGAAAATGTTAGTTTCCAACACATATAATTAAAATATTCAAACGAGCTCTCAAAGCTGTAACGACAGATTTTGTAACCGCATAAGCGCATCATTAATTTAATTGGAGTGATGAACTAAAGAGCAAAATTTTACTAGAGTATCAGATTGCCAAATGTGTGTCAACGCGGCAAAAGCAACTTGGCACAGGAAGCTTCACACTCGACTCGGTATATTAGACACCCTCGCTTTAATTCATAGTAACGTGAAATTAAATTAATCCCCGGTGCATGTTTGGAATGATAATTGGGGATCGCCGCGGAATGCCACACCCGGGAATGAAGTGCTACGAGGGAGACTGCGCTTGTCTCACTTACGTCACGCTAGTGTTAATACTTTATGTTTCTGTGAATGGATTACGTTTTGAGTAGCTATTAAAACTTAAATATATATATATATATATATATATATATATATATATATATATATATATATATATATACTAGCTGACCCGGCAAACGTTGTTTTGCAAAATTTTTTTTTTTTTTGAAAAATAGATGTTGGCCGACTCTCATAGATACCGGATAAGCACAAAAAAATTCATCAAAATCGGTCAAGCCGTTTCGGAGGAGTATGGGAACGAAAACTGTGACACGAGAATTTTATATATTAGATATATATATATGTATATAGGGGTATTAAAGATGTGTGAGGTAGGTGTGCAGAGATAAAAGAAAGATACGAACAGAAGAAATATATACCTTTACTGTGGTACCACATTTAAATATACTTATAAATAAACTACCTAACTACGACCTAACTGTATGCGTGAAGGGAGACGACTGCCGCGCCGCGCTAATGCAATATTACGCCTCGCATATAATTTGTAGCGTCAGCAGCCGCTACAATATTCCCCCCTTTATTGAAAAAGAAATTGAAGATCATTATACAAAAAAAATTGGTAACAACTACAAGAAACAATAACAAAATAATACTAAGGTAACTATCTAGCTAATCAGACACGCTAGCGCTCGACTCACGTCACATAAACATGTATCAAGTTACCGGAGCGCTAGTTCTGAGAATGCCAACTAAACAGAAACACTATAGCGGGTCAATATGTGGGACTCTTTAACATAAATTATGTGACTATTTTTGGAACAGTTATAAGTAAACACAAAAACACAATAATAACTCAATTGCCGCCGTTTCTTTCTAACTTCCTTTTCTCTTCGTAAGCCGCTTGTAGAGAGAGCTGGTCGTACGAAGAAACAAATACGTTCACCGATTCTGCCAGCGATCTTCGTATTCTGCCTGGGCCGTACTGAAAGATAACAGGGTGCGCAATCCAACACTGAGCGGTATTCATCCTCGCCTCCAAGTGTGATGAGCCGCTTCGACGCGTGCACTGTCCTGTAGAGTGCCATCGCTGGTCCCGTGTCGATCTCGTCCTCGGAGTGTGCTGCGTATTATTCATCTTGGTGCGGAATGCTGCCTCGCCACCAAGGTCAATACGCCTTACGCGTTGTGCCTCGACGTGCGCACTGTCCTGTAGAGTGCCGCCGCCGTCGTATGCCGCTCCGGAATGCTGCCCATATTGCCGTGATCGCTGTTGTTCGTAGGTATTGTATGTTCCACTTTTAGGTTCCACGTGTCCTTACTCAGGTGTTCTCCGCAGTTAGGTCGTAAGCCCTTTCGGTCGTAGTGAAAAGGGCGAGTCGTCTCCCATGAGTCTAAGATGTCTCCATGTCCACGCTGCTTGGCTGCACGCTGTTGCCACGCGCACATGCGCTCGTTTGATTCCGCTGACCATGTGCACGTGTGTTGATGCCGCGTTTCCGCCGAAGCTGTGCCGAAGGTTACGTGTCCGTTGTCAGGGGTCACCAATGTAGGGGTTGTGAGTAGATGTTGTGTCGTGGTAAAAGAAATAATCCATAAAACAGAAATATATATGCTTTACTGGTACCAGTTACTAAATATAAATACAATATGTGTACGACCTAATCGAATAAGTGAAGGGAGACGACTGCCGCGCCGCGCTAATGCAATATTACTCCTCGCATATAATTTTTAGCGTCAGCAGCCGCTACATATATATATATATATATATATATATATATATATATATATATATATATTATATATATATCATCATCCTCTTAGCGTTATCCCAGTTTCAATCTGGGGTCCGCTTACTAGTCTAACCGGATTTGGCTGAATATTAGCCGGAGCGACTGCCTGTCTGCCTTCCGCAACCCGAAGGGATAGCGATATTCCATGGTTTAGACTAGTGTCAGTTTATTTTAGAAGGTACTGACGCCCTGTAACGATTGTCAAAGATCTTCATGACAACCGGGACCGACGGCTTAACGTGCTCTCCGAGGCACGGGACTAGCGATAATTAACAATTCAATACGCACATAACTCCGAAAAGTCATTGGTGCGCGCTGTGGATTCGAACCCGATACCCTCTGCATGGCAGTCTGTTGGTATATATATATATATATATATATATATATATATATATATATATATATATATATATATATATATATATATATATATATATATATATATATATATATCTCATACTAATATATAAAGCTGAAGAGTTTGTTTGTTTGGTTGAACGCGCTAATCTCAGGAATTACTGGTCCGCTTTGAAAAATTCTTTCAGTGTTAGGTGTAACCGCGGGCATCGCCTAGTATATTATAAAACATGAACTTAATTTTGTTTAACGTTAAGCCTGGTTTAAACTGTGTCAAAACTATCATACGAATAAATACATCTTTTGTTAAGCGCCTGTCTCTAAAATTCGTTGCAAGAAAAGTCGAATTGAAATACGTAACTACCTTCTTTAATAAGTAGATGGTCTAAAACCTTTTAATTTAAGGACTAGCTCAGGTCATATTATGTGGGTGTCATTTTGAGTATTTTATTTTTGGTTTTGATACTTTTATTAAAAGCTTTACATGGGATATTAAAATGTTTTTGTTGAAATAGATACGTACCAAAAGAAACTGGATGGAACAACTGAATTAGGTCAATTATTTGCGGAGAGCACTAATGTTATTTCCGTGTAGGGATAGAACCCTCGTTGGATCCGTTAGCAGACAAGTAAGACAAGGTAATTTTAATCCTAATGGAGGCATTATAGCGTCTAAGGTTTATAATTAAGTTACTTTTAATTACACTGCCTTTATCTTATCTTATTTGTTACTACTATTGAAAACGTGAATGTTTCAGGATGGATAGATATGTGGATGTGTGATATATGTATACCTACTTTCTCACGCAAGAA
The DNA here is from genome assembly GCA_944739405.2 of Euclidia mi. Lineage (NCBI taxonomy): Eukaryota > Metazoa > Arthropoda > Insecta > Lepidoptera > Erebidae > Euclidia > Euclidia mi. The sequence continues at coordinate 3,095,969 of OX123185.2, forward strand.
CTACTGGACGAAGTTTGAGGCAACTTTGCAAACATCAGAGGCGCAATTCTCCTAAATAAATTTGTTCAAAAAGGAGGAAAAATGCAGTTTCGATATAGTGTCACCTATTTATGACGTATATATATATATTCCAAAATCAAGCGATATTTGAATGATATTGCGACTAGATCGTAAATTGAACAATGTGTCAAAATATGTGTCAACGACGAACTATTAGACGATAATGACATTAATTTAGCAGAATACTAATTGTGAGACAATACAAAATCTAATCTCATTTCGTTCAAAGTTTAGTGACAATCTTATACTAATATTTAAAGCTGAAGAGTTTGTTTGTTTGTATGGTTGAACGCGCTATTCTCAGGAACTACCGGCCCGATTGGAAATATTCTTTCAGTGTTAGATATGTAATTTATCGAGGAATGTTATAGGCTATATTACATCACGCTATGAGCGACGGAAGCAGAGCAGTAGCCTTAAATAACGCGGATGTAACCGCGGGCATCGTTTAGTGTCATATAAAATACGAGATTTGGCCTTCAGAATAACACATGCTACCTATTGTTTAGCACAATAACCTGCACAAAGCTAGTATGTGTATTTGAATTCCTTATCCGTAAATTTGAAATGCCTGAATAGATTTCAACATATGGGTTTCGATAGAATCCTTTGAGGCGTTTGAAACGCAGCGCTCCCTTTCTCAGAGAAAGAGATTTCGGATTTAGAAGCATTGTGTTTTGTAAGCATATCTTATTTTTTATGACCAACTTAAGAAGATGGTACGTGTTCTTATAAAATAGCAAACAATGAATACTTTGGTATTTTCCCGTCTTATCTCCCCATGTATAAGGGGCTATAATAATCCCATTATTTCATGAATAACAAGCTTCGAAATTTGTTTGATGTTGCTAAGAGCCACTCAGTAGGCACTCATGAAAAACTCGCAGCAAAGCCTTTCCGTGTAGTGACGGATAAAGAATACAAGTGTCACTACCCCATTTCATTCCGTGGGTGTCGTAAAAGGCGACTAAGGAAATTGCAAAAAGCGAATAATATCTTTGCGAAGAGATGGAAAACTTGAAACCAAACCCTATACCAACTCGTCTGGCCAGCGCGGTATAGTAGGCCAAATACCACCCAATGAGCGCACCAACGAATAGGCCCCCAGTTCCCGGTAGTCCCGCTGTCCGCAACAAGGGTAGCGGTCGCGGTAACAGCGGGGCAGGGGGTGCTAAGAATCTCCGGGCTGCGGCAAACGGCTACCACAAGAAACTGACCCTGGCTACGTACAATGGACGCTCTCTACGGCTGGACCAACACATCACCGAACTCAAAGTAGAACTAGGTCATATAAACTGGCATATATTGGGGTTGTCTGAAGTCCGAAGACAGGGGGAGGACACGATAACCCTTGAGTCAGGAAACCTGTTCTACTTTCGAGAAGGCGATCAGCCCTCTCAGGGCGGTGTCGGTTTCCTCGTTAACAAATCTCTCGCTAACAACGTTGTAGAAATCAGCAGTGTGTCGACACGGGTAGCGTACCTGATATTAAGGATCACCGACAGGTACTCCCTGAAGGTGATACAGGTATATGCGCCGACCTCGACATACTGCGATGACATAGTCGAAGCCATGTATGAGGACATCACCAAGGCTCTACATCATACCACCAAGACACACTACAGCGTTGTTATGGGGGATTTCAATGCCAAAGTGGGAGTACAAGAACGCGGCGAAACGAGAATCGGATCCTATGGCGTGGGGTGCCGAAATCATAGGGGGCAAATGCTGGTCAACTTTCTGGAGTCACAGGGGCTCTTCCTAATGAACACCTTCTTTAAGAAGAAGCCTCATAGAAAGTGGACATGGCGAAGCCCCGATACTGTGACAAGGAACGAGATAGACTTCATCATGTCTGATCGGAGGTATATATTTAGAGACGTCTCAGTGATCAACAGGTTTAATACCGGTAGCGATCACCGACTTGTCCGAGGCACTCTAAATATAGACTTCAGAGCTGAGAGGCTTCGCATGATGAAGTCTACTCTTAGACCTACTGCGCCTCAGCTAGCAGTAGGATCCGAAAAGTTTCAACTGGAACTTCAAAACCGTTTCGGACTGCTGGAAACCAATGGCACTGTTGACGAGAAAGCCGACGCTGTGGTCAAAACGCTACAGGATGTATCTCGAAGGGTGTTTCCCGGAAAAAGCGTTAACAAGCAAAGTAAACTCTCGCACGAGACTCTTGAACTTATGAGGCAAAGAAGGGGAATGTCATATGCGCAGACGTCTTCGACAGATGGAAGAAACCTAAACCGGAAGATCCGGAAGCTGGTACGACGTGACCTCCGATGTTCCAATACCCGCGCCATTACGGCTGCGATTGAACAGAATCGAGGCACCAAAGTCTTCGCTCGCCAGCTTGGTAGAATGCATCTGTCGAAACTCAATACTGCGGATGGCAAAACGGTAACCTCCAAGTTCGAGATTCTCGCTGAAATTGAGAGTTTCTACAAGGACTTGTACGCATCACGGATGCCTAAACCCACGAGACCCAGCGATGATGACCACAGAGCCCAACTCACGCGCCATTACACGGAGGACATTCCTGATGTCAACCAGGGCGAGGTAAGAGTGGCTCTCGAGCAGATCAAGAACAACAAGTCTCCAGGGGATGACGGAATCACCACAGAGCTCTTAAAAGCAGGTGGGACAGCAGTTCTGAAAGAGCTGGCGAGCCTGTTTAATTCCGTTATCCACCAAGGCCTAACACCTCAGGCGTGGAGTGGGAGTGCGGTGGTTCTGTTTTTCAAAAAAGGTGACAAAACCCTGCTGAAAAACTACAGACCCATCTCACTCCTGAGTCACGTCTACAAGTTGTTCTCGAGAGTCCTAACAAATCGCCTCGCCAGAAAACTCGACGATTTCCAGCCACCGGAACAAGCCGGGTTTCGAAAAGGCTACAGCACCGTAGACCACATCCATACTGTTCGGCAGATTGTACAGAAGACCAACGAATACAATCAGCCGCTGTGTATGGCTTTCGTGGACTACGAGAAAGCCTTCGACTCCATCGAAACCTGGGCGGTTCTGGATGCTCTGCAGCGGTGTCGCATCGATTGGCGCTACATCGAGGTGTTGAGATGTTTGTACGACACGGCCACTATGACCGTCCAGCTCCAGGACAATAAATTGAGTCCAGCCCCATTGAGTTGCGTAGAGGGGTGAGGCAGGGGGATGTAATATCCCCTAAGCTCTTCACCAACGCACTCGAAGACGTCTTCAAGACGCTGGACTGGACTGGACGGGGCATCAACATTAATGGCGAGTACATATCCCACCTTCGGTTTGCCGACGATATCGTCATCGTGGCAGAGAGCCTGGCAGAGCTGAGCGAGATGCTGCACAGCCTAAATGGAGCCTCTCGACGGGTCGGTCTCGGCATGAACTTGGATAAAACCAAGATTATGTTCAACGAACACATTGTGCCGGGACCGATTTATGTCGACGGATCGATGCTCGAAGTTGTTCAAGAGTATGTCTACCTTGGGCAAGTAGTCCAGCTTGGTAGAAACAACTTCGAGAAAGAAATCGACCGCAGGATCCAGTTGGGTTGGGCAGCGTTTGGCAAGCTACGTCGAGTTTTCTCTTCGCCCCTACCGCAATGCCTGAAGACCAAAGTCTTCAACCAATGCGTCCTACCTGTTATGACGTACGGTGCCGAGACGTGGACACTCACAGTGGGACTAGTCCACAAACTAAAAGTCACGCAGCGAGCTATGGAACGGGCTATGCTTGGCGTCTCTTTGAAGGATAAAATTCGAAACGAAGTTATCCGACAAAGAACCAAAGTTACCGACATAGCTCACAGAATCAGTAGGCTCAAGTGGCAGTGGGCTGGCCATATCTGTAGAAGGACTGATGGCCGATGGAGCAAGCGTATCCTAGAGTGGCGACCACGTCTCGGCAAGCGTAAGGTAGGGCGGCCCCCGGCTAGGTGGACCGACGACCTGAAAAAGGCGGCTGGGACAGACTGGATGCGGAAGGCTGAGGACCGTGTACTGTGGCGCGTGTTGGGAGAGGCCTATGTCCAGCAGTGGACTGCGATAGGCTGATTGATTGATTGATTGAAAGCCTTAGGTGTACTCAACGACGAAGATTACAACAAGATTTTTTTGAACAAATACAGGCTGTTCTTATTTCTTTTGGTCACTTTAAAAAGTTTATATTAAATGTAGGTACCTATCTGCTAAATTGTGGCAGAAATATTTTATTAATTTATGGTAAGTGGCACTCATAGAATGACTAAACGTTTATAATAGATCGGTGAAATAAAACAACGTCATCACTTGACCGTCTACTGTGGTATTTACATCAGAGTGCTATCGTGCTTCGGAAGGCACGTAATGTTAGGCCACGACTTTCTATTGGATATGAACCCCGACACCAGAGTTAGTTACACTCACGCGAAATGATTGTATGAAAATCCGTGATTAATGCATAGACGGCCTCCTTTTGATGCGTGAAATAAAAAAATGTGTGCTCTACAATAGTTTCTCCGATCACTATTGTTTACATCACAAAAAACTGTTTGTCGTCTCTTCTTCAACAACTCGTCAAATAAATCAGCGATTTCGTTAAATAAAGCAGAAATGTTGTTATCCATACAGATGACGAAAACGTACATATTTTGCCTTGGTTTACCGATTTACCTTCGAATAGTTGCAATGTCTAGTTAGTTCAAACCAGTTCGCTGCAAATGAACATCAGAATGTCTGCTGAAATCTGTGAACTAACCCGTCTGGGAGTTGCTTTCGACCTACGAATAATCGCAGCTTAATTGTCTTGTATTATATTCCGATTAGTTTCTAATTATGCTAATGACGTTTGACATTGCAATCGGAAGCTTCAGTTTCAGACTTTATTGGCTTACAATGTCATAAGCCGAGACTTACCTTGTCACTTTTGGAGTCATCATGTACATAGTTTAAAATATACTTCAATTATACACGCTTTATATTTCGGCCGTCTTACAAAAAACAAACTCCAAAAAAACCTAAACTAGCCAGCATCAATACAAAATTTGAAAAATGTAAAACGGTTTAATTAAACATCACACAAAAAGTGTACCACAGGCTGTCTTTGCGTATGAATTTCTTTGATGTATTAGAGTGGCACTCGACAAGTGCGTCTGGGAGGGCGGGGAAGTCAACAGCCCTCTCCTTGTGCTAAGGCTTCAAGCGCTCTGATTCGCTTTTACTCCTTGGAGTAGGCAGTTACTTTGACTTATGTACTCGCCTCTCAGTGCATGGACACTACGACGACGTCTTTCGATGTTTTTTGCCGCCTAATTATTATTTTTGCTGTTTGCTTCGTAAGACTTTGAAAAGGTTGTTTTTACTTCGTCTTCCTTAATTGTATTGATTCGATACTCGTTCGATCATTCGTTCACTGGAAATGAATCATGAAGTGTGTATCTTATTTTTACTTATGACAGACCGGTACCTTTACCGGCGAGCATGTATGAAAAGAGTAGGTAATGAATGTAGAGGAAGCGCGTGAGGTTTGCAAGGATAGAAGCAAGTGGCGATCTGTTGTCTCTGCCTACCCCGACGAGAAAAAGGCGTGAGCATATGTATGTATCTATGTACTTTTGACATAAACTAACGTATATTTTCACACAAAAAGCAAACTATTTATTATTTTACATCAACTAGCTAAAGCATACAATGGAATAAAACGTATGTCTTATAATATTATTTCACTGCATCTTATATTCTTATCATCATCATCCTCTTAGCGTTATCCCAGTCTCAACCCGGGGTCCGCTTTCTAGCCTAACCGGATTTGGCGGAACATTAGCTTTACCACGGAGCGACTGCCTGTCTGACTTCCGCAACCCAAAGGGATAGCGATATTCCATGGTTTAGACTAGTGTCAGTTTATTTTAGAGGTACTGACGCCCTTTAACGACTGTCAAAGATCTTCATGACAGCTGGGACCGCCGGCTTAACGTGCTCTCCGAGACACGAGACGAGCGATAATTAACAATTCAATACGCACATAACTCCGAAAAAGTCAGTGGTGCGCGCCGTGGATTCGAACCCGATACCCTCTGCATGGGAGTCTGTTGGTATCTCCACTAGGCTATCGCTGCCTTTGCATCTTATATTCTTATGTAGATATTATTTAAATTTTCAGATAAAAGATACAGATATTATATCATGGGGGTAAACATTAATTCGTTAGATTTCTAGTAACCTAAAGTAGGTATATAAGCAATTGTCAAGATACTTTAGGTATTGGTAGCGCCATCTACCTTCCTATCGATAACTAATCGCATCAACGTCAATCGTTCCACGCTTGTCTAGTGCGAGCGATACCATGTTTCCGTCCCTGTCTCCCATTCCCAAGAAGGGGCACGCCTTTCGCGGATTGGTCACCGTGATCGTCGACGCGAGGGACAATCTAGAACTTTCAATTCGCAAAATACGTGTCGGCCATACTGTACCGCACCGCGCCGCTCCCGCTATAATTATTACCGCTTATACAAAACCGCAGGAAAGTGATTTGTGTAGTGGAGTGAATCAAGCAGCTGCATCACGAAACCACCAGGAGATTGCCCTTCGGAGAAGAAGAAGATTGCCGTACAAGGTAAGTGCTCCTCATCATTAGAATATCCTATACCCACTCACAATCCTTTTCCACAGCCTCTTCCCGTATCCAATCCTAGGCGACTAAAAACCCGCTATCCTTTGTATACAGTCCATTTCCTTCTCCAAGTCGCCTAGAACCTACGGTTTCGGCGTATCGCCGAACCAGGTATCAATGGAAATATGTGAAGTAAGGTTTGTTAAGTTCCACACGACCGTAAAAAGTCGTTAGTCAGGTCTCCGTCGATATTTTCACTCAATACGTAAGTAACAATCGGCATACATTAGGTTCGGTCTGTTAGGTTTTTGTGACCCTGAAGACAGAAATAGGGACCCGATAAGCAGGGCTCCTATTTCTCGTCACATAATGCCTAGCAACGATTGTAATTTCTACTAAACCCGCCAAGAAAGAGCGCTCAGCGGCCCGGTACGCATGACTCGGCAACTAATCTTGATAAGATAGTAATCAATGATTACTTGCGGGCTAGTTACGTTATAAGCAGGTAAATTGTTAGTAGGTACGTAAAATATATTTACACTTATTTGTTCATATTAGGTCGGCCGACTTGATAAACAATGTTTGTTATTCATACAAGACTCTGTACGCTTAAAATAATATATTTAGTTTGATAGTATATTATTTGAGTGAAGTAATAGATTTGTTGAACCTGTAGCAAGCTTAATTGCTGTCGTCATTATTTGGTATAAAGATGGTTGTTATAACAAAATAGGGGATTAATTGTTCTACTGCTAAACAAGGCACTGCTTTCTGATTGATAGATGAGTGTAGTCTGCCGGCAAATTAGAGGTTGACCGAGTATATTTTATTATCTCGTTATGAATACTTACCTGAAATAAATAATGATGAGATTTACAAGAAAATCAGAGTCGTAGACACCAGTCTCCGAGAGTCTAGAGTGGTGGCCACGCAACGGACGTTGTAGGCCTAGCGCAAGGTGGATTCCACCGCCCTCATGCGGGCGGCTCACTAGCGGTCTATGCGGAGAGCTTTGGGGAAGGCCAACGTCCAGCAGTGGACGTATTTTGGCTAGATGAAGAAGTAAATCCTTATATTCTTCTTGACATCAATATCGATGTACTTGTACATGTTTACTTTTAAACTTGCCTGATCACTTATACTTGCTTACACAAATGCACTGTACAGTAGAAGTTCATCATTTACAATAGTGCAGAAGTCAGCTACATGGTAAAAATCACAATAAACGTTAAATAGGTTAGGGAAAAACAAAGTTTACAACGTGCATTGCATAGAGTGCAATGCACGTTGTAAACTTTGTTTTTAACATGCATTTGATACGTATTTTTATGATTTAAATAAAAACATTAATAACTTTCATCATGAGCATAGACTAATGATTGGTCTCGCTCTGATCTACGAAGCGATACCAATCATTTGTCTAGGATCATGAGAACTCATCGAGTGCCGACGTATCTCCGCCAAATAGTCAGGGAATACCTATACGAGAGATATGTGGTATACCCGGGTCACGATGGTTGGAGTCGGCGAGAGATGTCGTGCGGTGTTCCGCAGGGGTCGGTTCTTGGTCCATTCCTGTGGAACATCGGGTACGACTATGTGCTGCTGGGTGCGCTCCTCCACGGCGTCGGCATAGTCTGTTATGCCGACGATACGTTGGTCACGGCCAAGGGTAAGACGCACCGGGCGGCGGCCATACTGGCGACGGCTGCGGTTGCACACATAGTGAGTCGCATCGACAGTTGGGCCTCGCGGTGGCCCTGTCGAAATCCGAGCCCATTTCGTTCCGTGGCCCTCGGAACAGGCCACCTGCAGGGCCAACATAATGGTAGGAGGGGTCCGCATTGGCATCGGGAAGATCTTGAAGTACCTCGGGCTCGTTCACGACAGCCGATGGGACTTTCACCGGCATTTTGAGCGTTTGGCACCTAGACTCCTGAGGGCGGCGGCCGCTTTGTCGAGGCTGCTGCCAAACCTAAGGGGGTCGAACGCTTCATGCCGGAGGCTCTATGAGCGAGTCGTGCGGTCGATGGCCTTATATGGGTGTCTCATCTGGGCCAAGAACCTGACGGCCCGCAACGTTCGGGTGCTTAGCGTACCGCAGCGCGCCATGGCCGTCAGGATAAATTGTGGCTACCGCACGGTCCTTCGAAGCTGCGACCCTCCTCGCCGGATGTCCGCCCTGGGACCTACAGGCCGGGCTGCTGGCGTCACTTTATAAGTGGCGCCGTGAGGCCAAGTCAATAGGCGGAGAACCCGCTCCTCGCAAGATGGAGGCGCGTAAGGCGGAACTTCGACAGGTCCTAGTGGCGGAATGGCGTCAGCGACTCACGCACCCCAGCGCGGGGCTTCGCTGCATCGAGGCAGTAAGGCCAGTACTCGACGAGTGGCTGGAGAGAATACACGGCGCCCTCACCTTCCGGTTGACATAGGTGATATCCGGCCATGGTTGTTTCGGCCGGTTCCTGCACCGTATTGGCCAGGAGGAGACGCCCGGATGTCACCACTGCGGAGATCACCGTGACCAATAGAGGACACAGCGCTGCACACCTTGGCGGAATGCCCGGCTTGAGCATCGCAGCGCCGTGACCTAGTCGCGGCAATAGGAGTTGTCGAACTCTCGCTTTGGACCTTGATTCGTTCCATGGTCTGGAGCGAGATGTGTTGGGACGCCGACGCCTCCTTTTGTGAGACGGTGATGTCGATCAAGGAGGCGGCGGAGCGGTATAGGGAGCCCACGCGACCTGTCTCCACCCGCAGAACCGGGGATCGTCGCCGGAGGCCGCTCAACAATCTCCGCCACCGTGAGTACACGCCAGTGGGCGGCAAGCCTGTTGGACTGCCCGCCGTCCGCGAGGCCTGAGAGGCTACGAGAGGCGTACGCGAAACACGTGCGCCTCTCGTAGCGTTTCGTTCTTTTCCGCTCGTAGTATGAAAGAGGATGTATATGTATGATGGATGCAGATGGATGCATGTGACGAACGGGGCCCGCCCCGGCGGGTCAGCTCAGGAGGGGTCGCGGCAGTAATGCTAACGTAGTTGACCCGTGACCCCGCCATTCAATGGGATCGGATAGAGGAACACCATGGTGGTTTTAGTGGGTAGTCCCGGCGCTTCTCGTCGGGGAGCCCCACACTCTCCTTAGCCTGAGCCCCTTTAGGGGCCCAGCCTGGGGGGGTCAGCCCGTAAATAGTTTGGTTTCCACCATGCCTCAAAAAAAAAAAGGATCATGAGAACTATTAGTAATTTTTTGGTTTACCTTGTGTGGTATTCAGAATCATTACATATGCAACCATTGCAGTAGTGTTTACATAAGCAACGTGATGGCGAGTCAATTAGAAACGATAGCCATCCACGAGTTTATCCTGCAGTAGCGATACCATTAGGACGACGATTAGTGTGCGTTGCACTGAGGTTCATACAATGAATAGTAGCAGTCTTTACATAAGCAACGTAAAGGCAGTCGATTAGAAACGATAGCCGTTCACGTGTTTGTCCTGCAGTAGCGATACCATTAGGACGACGATTAGTGTGCGTTGCACTGAGGTTCATACAATGAATAGTAGCAGTCTTTACATAAGCAACGTGAAGGCAGTCGATTAGAAACGATAGCCGTTCACGAGTTTATCCTGCAGTAGCGATATCATTAGGACGACGATTAGTGTGCGTTGCACTGAGGTTCATACAATGAATAGTAGCAGTCTTTACGTAAGCAACGTGAAGGCAGTCGATTAGAAACGATAGCCGTTCACGAGTTTATCCTGCAGTAGCGATATCATTAGGACGACGATTAGTTTGCGTTGCACTGAGGTTTATACAATGAATAGTAGTAGTCTTTACATAAACAACGTAATGGCGAGTCGATTAGAAACGATAGCCGTCCACGAGTTTATCCTGCAGTAGCGATATCATTAGGACGACGATTAGTGTGCGTTGCACTGAGGTTCATACAATGAATAGTAGCAGTCTTTACATAAGCAACGTGATGGCAGTCGATTAGAAACGATAGCCGTTCACGAGTTTATCCTGCAGTAGCGATACCATTAGGACGACGATTAGTGTGCGTTGCACTGAGGTTCGTACAATGAATTCTCACAACATTTTGATCATTACTTCTGATTTGTTTATCCGTTTGTTCGGTTGTCGGACCTCAGGATCTGTCTGTCCAATTTTTAGTTCTAGTCATTCCATAAGTTGATTCTGATGTAAAATATGTTATAATGATAAGGAAGCGATAGTGAAGATAGCAACAGACTGCCATGCTGAGGGTATCGGTTCCGAATCCTCGGCGCACATAACTTTTCGGAGCTATGTGTGTATTGAATTGTTAATTATCGCTATTTCCTCGGAGCGCACGTTAAGCCGTTAGTCCCGGCTATCATGAAGATCTTTGACAGTCGTTATAGAGAGTCAATACCTCTGAAAAACTGATGATAGACTAAACCATGGAATATGGGTATTACCACAGATCATATAATTTAGTATTCTGTATTCCATGGCTATTACTTTTGGAATGAGGAGGTCGGACAGGCAGTTGCTCTGTAGAAAAGCTAAAATTCGGCCAATGCTTGCTGGACCAAATAAGCGGTCCTCGGGTTGCCACTAGGATAACGCTAGGAGGATGATATAGTTGCAATAAAATGTTGTTAGTATCGACTAGATAAGACAAACTAGTTGCTTAGCTGCTCCTATAGAAATTGATATTGCATTAACCTACTTGGTTTAAATCAGATTTCATAACATTTTACGCCAGAAAAACTTCTGCGATTATGTTTTTGAGAGGATGACGTATACAGATTTATATCACAGGGAACTGCGAACAAGTACTGGAATAAATGTATAGTTATAATTCTCTTTTGGCGGCGAGCCCATACCAAAAATTATATGTCTTCTTTTAGGCTGAAATTCGCAATGTTCTCAAATAATTTATGAAACCACTATTCATAATTAATATAATCTCCTCGCCAAAACACGTTAGATTGGAACAATTGTTATTCACCAACAAGAATATTGGCACGCAGTAAAAGTTTGGATATTGTTCGCGACGGACATTAAAACTATGACAGTGAATAGTGTATTCGAAACCGCGAGTGAAAATCGAATAAAATCAGTGTTATCTAATCGTGCGGTACACCGGGTTCGGTTCCCGGACGTGTCAAAACGTTAAAAAATAGCTAAAATAGTGTAAATGGTTAGATTGTTAATATACAACAACTATGTAATACATGAACATTAGTCTTAAACTTGTGCTAACTGTAGGGACCTTAGATATCGAATCATAAATAGCCTTATCAGTAGTGACAGATAAGAGCTAATGCTTCATAAAACAGCTGTTTGTTTACACATTCGTATTATAGTTTTATAAGTGTTTTTTAGCTTCATATAGACTTGAAATCATGTCTAGATACCTTTTTATTGCTAGTTATTACCTTATATAGTTAAAATAAGCATAATAACAAACATTCGTATGTTTATCATAAAATTTGTTTACTTACGATAGTATTTACTTAAGAAATTCTGTAATTTTTTATGCTTCAAAGTTATCATGTAATATGTTCGAATTGAATAAAGATATTTTCATGGTGTTTGTTTTAATAGATGCCCCATATAGTTGCACACAACGGCCTACCAAAATTATATATATAAATTTAGTATACGATAGTTTTTCAATAGAAAATATAGTGGGCGGGCCCTTGTGTGGCAGCATTTTTTGGGAGTTTTTATGGAATAACTTAGTGACGCTAATAGTTAGGTTTAGGTATTGTATACCAATAGATAGAACTTAATGAGACCTATCTAACGATGTATAGAACATGTATGTATGTATAATAGGATCGAAACATACGTAACATTTGTACTGTTTTTGAAATAAAAATAAACGAAAGATTCTCTGTGCACGTGTTCGGTGCGATGGTCGTCGATAAGGTAAAGTTTCGAGGTACTTAAGCGACCATGTATTTGGCCAGTTGTTGGCGTCTCAACCACCATCTTGTAACCATCAAGCACCCCACACCTGAACAGCATCGCTCTCAACGTATGAAGATGTTTCATTTCTGAAGCCCTTACACATCGAAGCCATACAGTCCACACACATAGAAGGACACGCATCGTCGTAGGCACACGTCAGCAGCACACTACCAGCGCACTGTAGCGGACTAGCAAAGGTTCGATTCCTGGCATCCGTTACATTTGTTGGTCCTATCGAAGCCGGATCGCCTGTTGCTGCCGCGACCATTTGTTGGTCGCTTCGAGCCGGATTGAAGAATGCCTACGACGCGTTCAAGAGGTCGTGCTCCCGAGGTCGCCGGGGGAGCGGCCGGCGCCAGGCCTAGTTCCAGTACCCCTGCCCGCGCCGCCGCTGCCCGCAACCCAGCCGCCGCGGTCGTCCGTCACGACGGGCCACCGCGATCGCCGTCGACAACAGTCGGGAGCGACGCGCCGCCGCCGGCCCCCCCCGGCCCCGCGGGGAGGGACGAACGAAACATCACTCAAGATGCAAGGGAGCGAGCAGAGGTGCAGTCGAAAAATGAAGATGGCAAGGAAAGGACGTTGCAACCATCCGATAGATCGAGCGTTTGTACAGCGCAACATAGTATAATAGAAAATAGAGATAGAAAGAAGCCAACGAGGGAACGCGACCAACGCTCAGCAGCTACGGGACGCTCCAATAGAAATGTGATGTTGGCTCGAGAAGAAGTTTTGAAGATAAAACTACAGTTAGCACAGTTAGCACTACAGAAGGCTGAAGAGGAGGCGGACTCCGATGACTACGACGAGGATGGACAGTCGAAACAAGACTACGTACGTTCGTGGTTGGAAGAGGCTCCGGAACCCCAGCCCGGCCCCGAAGATATAGAAGTGATATCGGCGCCCACTAAGAAGAGGGACGTCGACGGGGCACAGAAGATAGAAGATGGACCGCCCTCACAGAAGATGGACGTTCATCAACAGGGAGGTGATTCGCTGAAGCCGTTCATCACGGATCTCACCTCCGCGATCGCCGCGCTCGCCGATAGGAAGCCACCGGACACATCGATAGTTGCACCACACCCGGCGGTTTCGAAAGTCATCATGACGCTACCGACGTTCGGCGGCGCGCACACCGAGTGGCTGTCGTTCAAGGCGATATACGACACCACCAAAAATTTCTTCAACGACGTGGAGAATACAGCGAGACTGAGAAGAAGTCTCAAGGGAAGAGCGTTAGAAACAGTTAGCTCTGAACTGATTGGGCATGCGCGACCAGATGAGATTATGAAGGAGTTGGAGCTGCAGTTCGGACGACCAGACTCGATCAGACAGGCAGAGACGGACAAGCTGAGGACCCTGCCACGCTGTAGCGAAGCACCCAAGGACATATGCGCGTTCGCGAGCAAGATTAGAAGCGGCGTCGTCACACTTCGTGCGTTGAAAAAGGAACACTACCTCATCAATGCGGAGCTAGTGCGCGTGTTGACCGAGAAGCTACCGAACTCGCTACGTGTGCAGTGGTACAAGACGTATACCGAGAAGTGCCAGTCGAAGCCGGACCTCAGCCGATTCAGTGACTTCGTGACAGAGTACGCGCGTTACTGTAGCGCGTTCGCGCCGGCTGAGAACATCACCGATGGGCCGCCAAGCAGACGTACCGTGCAGAGGACGTACACGGCGACGGAGAAGCGAACGCATACGGACACGTCCAACGCAAAGTGCAGGATATGTGAACGCGAAGGACACTACTCGTCGGCCTGCAGCACGTTTCGTAACGCCAACGCAGAGAAGAGATGGCAGCTAGCTAAGCAGCATGGATTGTGTTTTCGCTGCTTACGCATACGCCGAATAGAACACTCGTGCAAGCCCAAGAAGTGCGGTGTAGAGGGATGCCGCGCTACACACAACCAGTTGCTTCACTACGATAGAGGAGCCCATAGGACCGAAGACGTGAACATAGAAAAGCAAGAAACGGTCGCCAGTTCGTGCATACGTGCAAAGGCTCAAGCATACTTAAAGATAGTGCCCGTGCAGATAGTCGGACCGGCGGGAGAGGCGTCTACGTTCGCCCTACTCGACGACGGAAGCACCGTATCGCTCATAGACGAAGACATAGCCAAGGAAGTCGGCGCGGAAGGGAACCCGGACCCGTTTACGATCCGTGCCATAGGCGATACGTCGATCGACATGCCAACGTCGCGACGCGTAGACATACAAATACGAGGAGCCGGCGCCGACAGCAAACAAGTGCCTTTGTGTGCGCGCACCGTAGCCAGCCTACACCTGTCGCCGCAGAAGATCGCCGAAGAGGACCTGATAGACTGCAAACACCTCGAAGGCATCAAGAAGAAGCTGGTGTATGACATAGGCGTGCCAAAGGTGCTAATAGGTCAAGACAACTGGCACCTGCTCATAGCGAACGCAGTACGAAGAGGACCCAACGATCAACCGGTGGCGTCGCTTACATCGCTGGGATGGGTGCTGCACGGCGCGCGCTCACGCACCTTGGGAAACACCGTACACTTCGTCAACGGTCTCTCCGCTATAGATGAAAACATAGAAGCGCAACTGAAAGAATATTTCGCTTTCGGATCGCTCATAGTGAACCCACGTCGACCGAACTCGGACCCCGAGAAGCGGGCTACAGATATGTTAGAAAAACATACGAAACAATTAGAAGATAGACATATAGAGACGGCCCTTCTACAGAAAGAAGCACACGTCATTCCACATAGTTTTGAAGACGCAGCGAAGAGGCTCGCGTACGATAGAAACATAGAATTAGTTAATAGAAATATAGAGACGGCTCTTCTGTGGAAACAAGAAGACATCGTCGGACCCGATAGTCAAGACGCAGCGAAGAGGCTCGCGTATATAGAAAACATAGATCCAAGAAACTCTCACACAGATATGAAGCCGGCTACGCGCTCACATATAGTTTCGAATAGAGAACAGGTGCACTCTCCCATAGATTTGAAGGCCGCCGTTAAGCCTACCGTCGTTGAGACAATAGGGGAGCAGTTCATTGCATCCTGCATAGATAGTCGCCCACCACAGCGAATTATAGAAGCCGTCATGGGTACGCGAGTCGCTCAAGCGGTAATAGAAGAACATCGCGTCAAACCCGAGGCCGTCGTGTACTGGACGGACAGCAAGACCGTACTAACGTGGATAAGAAAAGAAGCACGGGCGTACAAACCATTCGTCGCGCACCGCCTAGCCGCCATAGAAGATCATAGTAAAGTTGAAGATTGGCGCTGGGTACCTACGAAGTTGAACGCGGCGGGTGCGGCTACACGCGACGTGCCAAACAGCTTTAACTCCGAACACGAGTGGTACACCGGACCGTCGTTCCTGTACGAAGACCCGTCACTATGGACCGTAGAGAAGCACATCGCCCCTAACGCGACAGGCGAAGAGCGCACACTGACAGCTGTAGAGAAACGTCAAACACATAGAATTATAGAAGCCGTACCGGACCCGTATAGATTTTCCAAATGGGAGAGGCTCTTACGAGCGACAGCAAGAGTTCTACAATTTATAGCATTATGTAAGAAAACCGCAGAGAAGGTTCTATATAAAAGAACGCAGAAAAATAGACAGAAGGATCCAGATTGGCGTCACGTGACGAAGACGAAGCACAACATCAAGTCGGGCAGAGCGGCACCTCGTCCAGCCGCCGACTCCCGAAACTTCGTGCTTCTCTCCGCAGAACACACCCGCGGCGCCGAAGACCTTCTTGTGAAGGCGGTACAAGAGGACTCCTTCGGCGCCGACCTTCGGGAGCTGCGGCGCGGAGGAGGTGTCGCCAGAGACAGCCGCCTGTATTCGTTACCCGTGGAGATGAACAACGGAATGATCACTCTACGCAGTCGTATAACAGCTACAGAAGAAATCGCCGAACAAACAAAGAGACCGCCAATCTTAGACGGCGATCATCGTATTACACAGCTATACATAGATTGGACGCATAGAAAATTACATCACAGCGGTACAGAGTTGGTAATCAATGAAATACGCCAACACTATTGGATTCTTCGTCTGCGGCCGACTACAAAGAAAATATAGTACATAGATGTCTACCATGCCGCATTAGAAAAACGCAGCCGCCTGAGCCAGCCACAGGGGACCATCCGAAGACGCGCCTTGCTCACCATCAGAGGCCCTTCACCTACACGGGTCTTGATTATTTCGGGCCGCTCTCCGTAACCGTCGGTAGACAGCGTCACAAACGTTATGTGGCACTGTTTACATGTCTCACTTCCAGGGCAGTACATCTGGAGGTCGCCGCCAGCCTGAGCGCCGACTCCGCAATCTTGGCGCTGCGCAGGTTCGCAGCGCGCCGAGGTTGCCCCGCAGAGATCTACTCGGACAACGGCACCAACATGCATGGTGCCGACCAAGAGATGAGAGACGCCGTCGCCGAGGAAGCGAGTCACCGTGGCATCATATGGCGCTTCATCACCCCCTCAGCGCCATTCATGGGGGGCGCATGGGAGCGCCTCGTCAGGTGCGTGAAGACCGCCCTCTATACGGTCCTTCACGAGCGCCATCCGCACGAAGAAGTCCTAGCTACACTACTGTGTGAGGTCGAGTACACAGTAAACAGTCGACCCCTCACACACGTCTCCGTCAACGCAGCAGACAGCGAGGCCATCACCCCAAACCACATCCTGTTCGGTGGTTCTGCTAGCCTCCCTCCGCTGGGCGAGTTCAGCGAGGCTGACCCCAACAGCAGCAAGCACTGGCGGCGCGCCCAAGTCCTCGCCAACATGTTCTGGCGCCGTTGGGTGCGCAAGTACCTACCCGAGCTGCAACACCGGCGGGAGCCCCATGGGTCTGGGCTCAACCTCGAGGTCGGCGACCCCGTCCTGATCGCCGACGGCCAACTCCCGCGCAACACCTGGCCGCGCGGTCGAGTTGTGGCTGTCTACCCGGGCGCCGACGGCGCCATACGCACTGTCGAGGTGCGCACAGCAGCAGGCGTCCTCAAACGGCCGGCTAAGAAGCTGGTCCCCCTGCCCAAGTGACGAGGTGTCGCTCACCGGGTGCTCTGCAGCACCGCCACACGACGGGTCACGCGCGTTGCTGCACGGCGGGAGAGATGTTCGCGACAGACATTAAAACTATGACAGTGAATAGTGTATTCGAAACCGCGAGTGAAAATCGAATAAAATCAGTGTTATCTAATCGTGCGGTACACCGGGTTCGGTTCCCGGACGTGTCAAAACGTTAAAAAATAGCTAAAATAGTGTAAATGGTTAGATTGTTAATATACAACAACTATGTAATACATGAACATTAGTCTTAAACTTGTGCTAACTGTAGGGACCTTAGATATCGAATCATAAATAGCCTTATCAGTAGTGACAGATAAGAGCTAATGCTTCATAAAACAGCTGTTTGTTTACACATTCGTATTATAGTTTTATAAGTGTTTTTTAGCTTCATATAGACTTGAAATCATGTCTAGATACCTTTTTATTGCTAGTTATTATATAGTTTATATATTATTAATTATTATTACCTTATATAGTTAAAATAAGCATAATAACAAACATTCGTATGTTTATCATAAAATTTGTTTACTTACGATAGTATTTACTTAAGAAATTCTGTAATTTTTTATGCTTCAAAGTTATCATGTAATATGTTCGAATTGAATAAAGATATTTTCATGGTGTTTGTTTTAATAGATGCCCCATATAGTTGCACACAACGGCCTACCAAAATTATATATATAAATTTAGTATACGATAGTTTTTCAATAGAAAATATAGTGGGCGGGCCCTTGTGTGGCAGCATTTTTTGGGAGTTTTTATGGAATAACTTAGTGACGCTAATAGTTAGGTTTAGGTATTGTATACCAATAGATAGAACTTAATGAGACCTATCTAACGATGTATAGAACATGTATGTATGTATAATAGGATCGAAACATACGTAACATTTGTACTGTTTTTGAAATAAAAATAAACGAAAGATTCTCTGTGCACGTGTTCGGTGCGATGGTCGTCGATAAGGTAAAGTTTCGAGGTACTTAAGCGACCATGTATTCGGCCAGTTGTTGGCGTCTCAACCACCATCTTGTAACCATCAAGCACCCCACACCTGGGGGGCAATCGTGCTAAACGTCAACGTATTTACCAAAACCAAACTTCAACCGAAAATGTTACGTTATGCACATTTCGTATCGTGCTAATTATTTGAACGTAAACGATTTGGTTTTTGTAGGGCAGATACGTTCAGTGACAGCTAGGTGACAGCGTGCGAGCAAACTCTCGTTGTTGCATGGTATCGCGCTATTATTTGACAACGTTTTAAACCTAAACCGTTACGTTCGCGGACGTCTCATACGTTGTCAAACCAAAAGTTCCTATCGACGAACTTTGCAATTATATAGTATTTTAAATTTGAGAAAGTTATTAAGATAATTCTGTATTATTTATCAATTTAGTGGCATATGCTTAAAATACGTTTGATTGCAACTTAAATGAGTGAACAACATTATTTCATAAGGCAATTTTTATAGATATCTCTTTGGTATAGCTTATTGTTGCGGTAGAATTAATTATTGTAAGATTGGCGTCAACCTTGCTTGGCCCTATATTTATGACAATGTCTAGGAAGGCATCTCATCAAATAGGCTACATCTCGACGCGATACCTTCCTAGACATTCGCTTTTAAAAGGCTGAAAGAATATTATGGGGATGTACGAATACCATACATCCCCATAATATTCTTTCAGCCGGCGATAGCCGAGTGGATATACCAACAGACTGCCATGCAGAGGGTATCGGGTTCGAATCCACGACGCGCACCAATGACTTTTCGGAGTTATGTGCGTATTGAATGGTTAATTATCGCTTGTCCCGTGCCTCGGTGAGCACGTTAAGCCGTCGGTTTGGAGTTTGTAGTGTCATGAAGATCTTTGACAGTCGTCACAGAGCGTCAGTCCCTTCTACATAAACTGACACTAGTCTAAACCATGGAATATCGCTATCCCTTCGGGTTGCGGAGGTCAGACAGGCAGTCGCTCTGTGGAAAAGCTAATATTCAGCCAAATCCGGTTAGACTAGAAAGCGGACCCCAGATTGAAACTGGGATAACGCTAGGAGAATGATGATACGTATACCATACACATAATACTGTCACAGTTATAGGTTCTTTGGGTGGCTTAAGCCAAAAGCCGTCTGAGCGCGCACTGACCGAGTAGGCAGACTCGGTCAGTGCGCGCTCAGACGCCTGTATACAGCAAGTAGACGACTGATAAACGTTCATTATAATTATTTTTCCTAAGTACCTAGATAGGTATTGTAATTATTTCATTTAACCAAGACCTGTGTCTTGGTCATCATACAAAGATTTGTCGTGTTAGGAATCCAACCCACTACCTCGGGTAACAGACCTAAGTCTTAGATTAGGGCTGGGTGGCAGCGAGTTGAACGTGCGTGCGTGGGTAGCGCAATGCGGTGCCGACACAGAATTGTGAATTTCATGTAATCTGTGGGTTCCGAATAGTTCTTTCTCCACCGGCCGTAGTTCAGGCCATGTTGACGGAAGACGTCCGGTGGGACGCTGATGTGGTCTCCTTCTGTGAAGCGGTCATGCTCCAGAAGGAGACTGCCGAGCGGGATCGCGAGAAAGCCGATCCCGCCCGCAGACGCAGGCGGCGTCGCATGTCGTGGCGGTGACAATGACCGCTAGCCTGACAGGGCCTGACTCTTCCTTGGGGCCATGGGCAATCAGAAATGGTAATCTGACTGCCCGACAACGAACCGGCAACGACACCGGAAACGACCACGGACAGGGAGCTCTATCGGTTCTTCCCGGACGTGGCGGCCCGACTCAAGTATACTTGAGTCGAGCCGGACTATCAAGTCTCGCAAGTTTTGACAGGTCATGGATGTTTCAGAAAGAGATTGTATGACATGAAGCTGAGTGAGGAAAGCGTGTGCTATTGCGGCGAAGAGGATGAATGTTTGGACCACATTTTGTGGCGATGCCCCCTTTATGAGGACATTAGAAGAGAGATGATGGATGGGATGACAAGTCCAGAGGGCCCTCCATTTTACGTCGAGCTCGTGAACTCCGAGGCGAACTTCCGGCGGTTGAGAAACTTCGCGCACAAGTGGTACAGAACGAGGAGAAGCCTCGAAGAGGAAAACTGGACCCAGGCCGACGACGAAGCTGTATCTGTACCGACAGCTGTATTGACAGCGCCTAGCCTACTAGTATAGTAGAGCCGCCCCTGAATGGGGAGAGTGGCAAAGGGACGAAATTTGTAGGGAGCCTGCAACGGGCGCGCGGGAAAGAGCATACAGCAAGTACCGCGCGTCTCTCCCATGATTCGGTCCATATACCCATACGGGTGGTGGGACCATGAGGTGGTGGAGGGAATGCCCGACCACGAACGACCCCGAGGAAACAGCGGTCTCGGATAGTCGAGGGACCACTGTACTCGCACAGTACGAGGTAGCGAAGGGAGGGCACTACCAACCTAGCCCTTTCAGAGACTGAGCCCTACTACGGGACAAGCGTAACGGGACCCAGGAGCAGTACACCCGCGTTCCCTGTGTCCCATTCTTTTGAGCGCTGAGGCGGCTATCGTGGTGGTTTTAGTCGGTAAACACGGGTTCTGTCCCGGACATGGCCTAGACTCTGGTCAGCCTATTTTGACTAGCTGGTTCAGGGCTCTTAAATTTGGCTTACTTTGGCCGATCAGCGAAGGGAAGGCCACAGGAGCTATTCGCTTGGTGTAATTTTGAAATGCATAATCACTGGAAAACCTGCCCCGGGTCTTTGTTGCCACGAGAGAAAACATCACTGTTGCCCACTTTGCATATATAGTAAAAGTAATAAGCCTTGGATCCTGTTAAGAGAATATCTATCTAATAAGGTTGCCCATCAAGTACCACCTGCCCATACTAGTATGAGAGTGGTTAGGGTAGGTGCCGCCTATCGTCATTAGTGACCATTTAGACCGGGTGAATTTCTAAGTGAATTGTAAGAAAATATCCGCGAAGAAGAGAAACATAAGAATAAATTAATTCTCTGTGGCGATGTGATCCCAAACTAGGCACAACCTAGTGGCATGGTAGTCAGACAATTGATTAATATGTATATAAATATTGCTTTTATACACATACGAGTATTATAGTTATGGTAATTTGCTCATCGCACAAAGAGTTCTCCTGGGTGGTAATTAGCACTCAGGTTTAGGTACCACTAGACCAATAGGCCGTTCTACAGGGGATACTAACCACAAACTCAGCAAGATGTGATACAATTGTGTGAGCTAACATAAGCGTAGCGCGATTCTAATCGGGTACCGAGTCCAACATCTGATGATCCAGTGTTACCCAGACTGCCGCTGGACCACTTCAATAGATATTTAAAAGAATAGAGTAGGTATATATTAAAAGGCAAGCTCCAAATTCACATTTCGATTTTATTTATTCAGTGTATTGAGATGATGAAATCTGATACAAAATATTATTTTAAGTAGAGTTGAAACAATCAACATCCGTTAGGCCATTTGATTGTTACAATTACAATGTGAACTTCACAGTAATAATTATGTATTTGGTTTGGTTTTCATTATTTTAGTAAACTACATACGTACATACATAGTCTCACGCCTATAACCCCGAAGAGGTAGGCAGAGGTGTATTTCTACACCCACTTTTCGCCAGATATACTTTAGTCCCACGTAATAAGGGGCGAGCCTATTGCCGTACCGGGCACATTTCCAGACTCCGTGCTGCTACTGAGAATTTCGTGACAGAAAAACCCAATAACACTGCCTGACCCAGGAATCGAACCCGGGACCTCCCGATCCCACGCGCACACTTATGCCGCGAGATCAATGAGGCAGTCGTATAGGGTTTGATGTTGAGTTTTCCGTCTCTACGTAAAGATGGTATTTGCATCATGTTATCCCTTAGTTGCCTCTTACGACACCCACGGGAAGAGAACGAATTAATAGTATATTCTTGTTTAATGTCCAAGAAGTGACGATGGTCTCGATTTGGCTCATAGCAAATTCCTCATTTTTGTTAACTTGCAATTATGTACTGTCTATGTGGTTGTGCTAACGAGCGGTTTATTATTCTGCTTACTCCCCGGCTACTGTGAACAAAATTAAAACAAATTATTTAGTAAATATTTACTCAAATGTAAGTCTTGCCCAAATAACTAAATACGCTGACATTTAACTTAAGATTAATATTGTTCTCATACGTGCGCTATATCTTGTGTTTGAGTATATACTTACAATATTTTGTTGGGGATTTATGCATATTATAAGAAAAGTTCAGAATGAGAGTAAATACTGTAGGATCTTACGTAATGATAATTGAAATGCGTACCTGAAAAGTTAGAAAGTCAGCCAAATTCAAATTCTCCTGCTTTTCGTCTATCTCTTTTTATATAGAAAGGATGACTATGATGCCGAACGCTGACAATTCGGGCTTTGTTTTTAACATCTTTCTCTGCTCTATATATTATTCCAAATCTGAAAAATAGGTGTTTTTTATTGTAACGATCATATAAAATTCGTATTGGGCTCGACAAATAGCAGAAGAAGCTGCAATTGCAGTAATGTTGTGGTGCATCATCATTTGAATTCACCTTCGTTACTCTAGTGAAATAAAAACCACTTCTACATGACCAAGTGTGATCATTAATTGTTTTTTGCATAAATCACTTATTACAGTAAACAATATTTCGGTACTTACCGTATAATTTGAATAAAAATATTTCATGATTTCATAATATATAATATTTGTTGACATTCAATGACATTCACATAATGACATTTGTCTTTTTAAAATAGTGCTTGCACATGGCGCGATGTCGCTACAACCTCTTTAGTATAAGAATAGTACTTACTATTTTCAAAAGCCGGTGTCAAGCACTAAACGTTTGACGTTAGCCCAACGTAAGGGTTGCGTCTACGGTTCGAACGCTCAATACAATTAGCACGATACCATGTTTGACATCAGCCAAACTAAAACCAAACGTTCACCAAATACGTTTCGTTGTCAACGTTTGAACGTTTGAAAATAGCACGATTAGCCCCCTGAACAGCATCGCTCTCAACGTATGAAGATGTTTCATTTCTGAAGCCCTTACACATCGAAGCCATACAGTCCACACACATAGAAGAACACGCATCGTCGTAGGCACACGTCAGCAGCACACTACCAGCGCACTGTAGCGGACTAGCAAAGGTTCGATTCCTGGCATCCGTTACAGATTTGTTGCCAGAACACAAAAAATATGGTGGTGTTAAATTTTTAAACTTGTTAAACTTTATTCTTGGTGAGAACAGAAACGGATGTTACAGTTTTTTCTTTCCTTTTCTTAAGAGTATATGGCCGCTGATGTCGAATTTAAAGACTGCACAAGTCACCGACATGGCCTAAGAATTCTTGAATTAGGAAAAGAATCTGGTCTGATGGCTTTACATACCCCCTGTGCACGGTAGCGTTATGATGTAGGTAAATACCATAACAAGCGATTATCTATCCTAGTGGGGTCTCGGCAAGCCTTGCTTTATTTCCCACTCTAATACGAACGGCAAGATAGCCCACACTATGAGCGCTACAGTACTCATATGTCATCAACCATTAATTACAAGCGATAATAAACAATTCAACACGCACATAACTCCGAAAAGTCAGTGGTGCGCGCCGTGGATTCAAACCCGATACCATAGTAAAAACAGAATAGTAAGCTAGCTAAGGCCGCTCGGCGAGTTAATTGCCTACTCTTGCGTTGACGCACGGGTTGTCACGTGTTTACACCGCGGCGCCGGCTTTGTCGGCGCGCGCGCATTTTCGCCGTTTTTTTAAGTGATTGCGCTGAATACTAGAGAATTTAAGCTTGCATATATTTTTTTTCAAATACCTACTGACTAGCTAAGCGTTATATAACTATCTAAATGCCCTTTATAGCGACAAAAATGTAACAAGTTTTATTTACTGTCGTTTAACACATTGTATAATATTAATAACGTTTATTACAAAACTGAATGTACATAAACAATTCGAGCGGGCGAGCAGTGTAGTACCTACATGAATGCGCGCGATCAGACGCGCGGCGCATCCCGTACTGAATCCGCGCCGAGCTTGTCGCGTTGTGAGATTGTGTGCGTGAAAAGTGCGTGCGTACACGGCGCCCCGGCGACTCACGCATACATTCAAACCAGCGCGGCGGCGGCCGGCCGATTTGTATGAAGCTATCCTACTATTCTGTTTTTACTATGCCGATACCCTCTGCATGGTAGTCTGTTGGTGTCTCCACTAGGCTATCGCTATGGTATATTTCTTTAGATTTCCTTGTAAATATTGCCTGACGTTTCGCACTTAATCAGCATCCCGTGGCTACACCATTGTGCATTGCTTCGTGTATTTTGACTGTCAATTTAGACCTGTAGCATATAGTGTAGGTACCTACAAATCCCAAAATTTTAGAAGTTAGTTATATATTTCGTAGGCAAGGAAAGTCTAGTTAAACCATTAATCTATATTAAATAGTGAAAAACTTCGAACAGGCTGGTAACGAGTAAGACAGTGGCCACAAGTTAATAATAATGGGTATCAAAGATTACAGACAGATATATCCAATTAATTTGAGACCATACAATTACAAAGTTTTCTGAGGAGCGTATCCCTTGAGCTATTAATTAGAACATTAGTTTCGCAACTGATCTTTTGGACAGGGCGGTATCTTACACTATATCTTTCATAGAGGTGCACACCGATATAAGAATTCAGGCAGGACTATCTACTTATCTAACTTGATTATGCTTGAGTATCATGTAAAGTAAATATATACAAGTAACATAGAAGGTATAACAGTTGCAGCACCTTACAAAAGTTTAATTGTTATGTATTACTAGAGGACGCCAGCAGCTTCGCCTGCATTTTTTTTTAATTTACCCGTTTTGACCGATCCCGTGGGATTTTCCGGAAATCCCTTCTTAGTGCACCCCTATGGTCTCCAAGGAACATACATGCCAAATTTCAGCTTCCTGCGCCCAATAGTTTCGGCTGTAGCGTGTCTGTCAGTCAGTCAGTAACGCAAGGATTTTATATATTAAGATTAAAAACCTGGCGATGAAAAAGAGTGACCGTGAGTTTTATTGCCCGTTCTTTCTCATGGTTCTACGTCCTTGCTTTGCAAACGTGGCAGTAAATGTAAATGTAGAAGCATACAGTAATAATGTTTAAATTTGACGTTCATAAGTGTCACTTTGTGATCTAAGTGAATAAAGGATTTTGAGTTTGAGTTAACTGTCTTGTTAGACGTAGGTGACGGCATTTCTTCTTGTTGGTCTATGTTTTGCAATATAGGCCTAAAGAAATCATTTCATACTTGCCCGATGTAAACCCATAACTTTATTTTATTTATTTATTTTTATTTATAGTCTCACGCCTGTATCCCCGAAGCGGTAGGCAGAGGTGTAAATATTACACCACATTACGCCATGAATTTTTAGGTCTCACGTAATAGGGGGCGAGCCTATTGCCGTTACCGGGCACATCACCAGACTCTGGGCTGCTACTGAGTATTCGGAAAAACCCAGTAACACTTTCTGCCTGACCCGGGAATCGAAACCGGGACCTGCGTTCAGCAGTCGCATACGCTTTGCACTGGACCACGGAGGCAGAGGCAGACCCATAACTTGTATTGATATAACGGGTCATAATCGTGTAATCACTCAACAATAAAGATGACCACAGGTAGTGTAACCTACGCCAAAATGTCAAGGTTTTTCTTTTTAAGGTTCAGGATGACGTCATAACACTATTTCTCAATACAGTGAAGTTATGAAGCTGAGCGAAGTGGAACTTCAAACACCTAATGATTGAGTGCTCTCAGTATTCTGTGCTCAAAGAATGTAGTGGTCTATGGATCTTTGAGCTACAACTCAGTGCAGGTACTGTAAACGTCACTCACATGATACAAACCTAGTTAAACAATGCAATAGAAGTGATTTACATTCGCCAAACAAACACAAAAGTGTTTACATTGAGTAGCACAACAATAACGCACCACGGTTCATATCCGCACTGCACGGATGCAAATATTGAACATAATTATTCAAATCGACGCCGTTACATTTTTACATCACTATACAATAAGGCCTAGTGTGCACACCTGACTTTTGTCATCGTCACAAAAAATTATCTCGCTCCACTTTTTTATATACTTTGTTTACATGGAAACAAAAGGTCATCTAAACCCAAGCGGGGTAAAACCTGCACTATGGTAGCCAGATAATTTATAAACCTGATAAACATTACTCAGTGAATCAAAGCGACTACGAATCACGCACAGAGTTTAACGATACCGAACGATACCTGCACACTCTTTGAAGTAACAAACTAATCACGTAGACACCATGAAAGTTTTGACACGGGCGTGTTCGCGAGTCACCGGACAAAAATGATAGCTGCCCGTCAAACCAAAGCACGCGGTGACAGCCAGCCGAGACAAGAGTGACGTCACAATTACCGTGACAAAATTCACCCGTGTGCACCTACCCTTACACGATCATACTTAATTATCTTCTAGCTTTGGGTCCGTGGATTCTGTTGTGAATGAAAGGGTCGCACTCGACAATAGGCTCATTAAATTTTAAATATAATATTGCTTTACAATGGTAGCATTTACTTGCAAAGGTCTTTGTACGGACAACAAAGAAGCAGTCTGCGTGGTCTTGTACCTTCTTTTGTTTATTTAGTGTTTCAGAAGCGTATAATACGTTTTAACGCAGTAACTAGATTTGTCCCGTTTTTGTCCCGGTTTTACCTGCGTCACATAAATTTTCGTAATTTTGCTTAGTTTTCCAGTTAGTATGACTTGGCATGATGTGCAAAACGAGTAGACTTCGGCTTGATAATGGGTCTTTTAACACACTGTATATTTTTCAGATTTTGTCACTCTCTTACTTTAAAAAGTAAAAAGTAACAAATTGACTTTGAGAAACAATGGTATAAGAAACCTTAATGTCATTGTAAAGACCTATCTATAGACACCACGCAAGTATAGGTACGACCGACTAAAACAGTTAAAAGTCTGTATGGCGAGTCTCCCTTTATTTTCTATTTCTTTTATTTTTGTATAAAAATCTTGAAGCAATTCACAGAATACATATCTACTTACAAGTTTTCAAATGTATAGTATCAATCGTTTCAGAATAAAACGGCTGTGTCATACGGATGGACGACAATAGAGACTGAAAGAGTTGATCTCGGCAATTAAACAATTATAAAAGAAATGCTTACCAAGCAACACAAAGACGATCTATCAACATCAAACCCCTAACGCATGTGTGGACTGTATGTCCGTACACATTAACATCAACGCCAACTAATTTTCCAGTTCGTAATGATTGTTTCACAAAGTGTGAAATACGCGCGTGAGGCGAGTATACAAGTGTAGTGTTTACAATGACATGTGTCGACCGTAAGGGGAGCCGGCGCTGAAAGATTACGTGCCTCCTAACTTGTGATCCGATTCGTTTTGTTCGTCACGTACATGTCAAAGCATGTAGTGTTCTGAGAGCCCCCACTGCCGCCACAAAGGGATTTCACTACCTACTTTCAGCAGCTTGAAGCGCGTAAAAGTATAAAGCTAAGGCCGGAATACACAATTAGTGACTGCAGTTAAAGTGCTTGGATTATTTTAATGTGGAGTGGTGTAAGTTTGGATGGACAAGTTTCTGAAGTCGGGTCAGTCTTCGGGTTAAATAAAGTGGTTTTGTGTATAGAATTTCAAAATTCTTTATCGTAATCCTACTGGTTTGATAAATAATTAGGAGAAGTTTGTATAACCGCCATACTTAAAAAGCCTTATAGTTTGTGATGGTACAGACGGGCTGGAGCAGTGCAGAACAGTGTGTGCATCCGTCTAATTCAGATCGCCACAGAGTTGAAACACTTAACATGTTCTACAAGCACTCTATCCGCTATAACTAAGGATTCGATATACCACAAGTGCTTTGATCTGCATCGACTACGAATTTAATTTCCAGTCACGAGCAAGGAGCATACAATAACCGCATGTCACACGTAATTTATTAACGGGTCTTAGTCACATATGGAAAATATACCTAAGTATTTTTAAGGGTATAAATACATACGTCCTTATGCCTCGCCGTTTCACCTGCTTGCGAAGGTCGTGTACACGTGAAGAACCTTTCTTTAACATATTTTCCTGGAATAAGAAATATGTACTTAAATTCACGATTAAGTCACCTCAATAAACATCGTAAAACATATGTGTACATAAAGGAATGCGAAAGTTTAAAATCGTTTATCCTGCGTATTGTGTGTATATTATGTTAAACATATTTGGTTGTAAAAGGAAAATTAAAACGATGACTAAAGAGTTTTCTAAAGTGCTTCAAAGCACCCAAACGGAAGGTATATAAACGTATAAAGTAAATTAGGTTCGGGTATAACTGAGAGAGAGGATTTGGTTCTATTTCTAAGCTCGAATCATTGAAATTTTCCTCTTTGTTTCGCGGTAGCAGTGAATACATGTTACTCACTTCAGTAGCCCCGTTTCTATTCACTTTGTCAGCTGGACCCATGTTATTTGAAATCGGTGCTTAAAAGATTCTGCGACTAAAAGACATTAGGTTCATTTCATTATTAAATGAACCTAAGGTGTTAAGTTATTTCTGCCTGGATTTGTATGCTCAGGTGGAAAACAACTACGATAGCAAAAAGACGCTACATCACTTCAACTCCTCGAAATATGAAGTGACAGCGATGCAAGTGTTACAAAGGCTTGTTTTGTATCCACCTACTTGGTCCAATAGTTATTCAAAATATCAAGGTCGACTTCAATATTCTTTTTCTCTCGTGTCAATTTACTTTAACACAAATCATTACAAAATGTACAGGTTTGTACATTTTGCAATGTATTTCTTTATTATATTTTGCCCAGGATACAGTCAACATTCCTGAATATAAGGAGGCATCCAGGAGGTCTTCAAGTGATTTTCACTTCACAGTCTGGCGAATAACATAATATTCGGTAGATAGTTGATTGCGGGGACGTCTCACTCACAAAGAGTTTCTAATACATAGGCCATATAACAGTGCCTTACTGGATGTAGTTTGAATAAGCTGATGCAATGCAGCGAAATAACTATCCTCTCTCGTTTACTCACTGAAAACAGCAAATACAATATTAGTGTAATAAAGGGTAATAATTGTCTCAAAGTCAAAGCAAAGCACAGGATATGAAAGATTTTCTTTTTCAAAAGCGCGTTCAAAAGTTTGATTTCCTCCAAAGTCTAAATTGTCTCGAAGCACGTTCGAAACATCAGATCTGTTTTATTGATACAACTTTTTAACAATACAAGAATAACTCGGTACCGAGGACGCGGGATGTGTTTTGAGTTTTCATCCTTTATGAATTGCTTTAAAATCTATGTTTAAATTGTATAGGTCAAATTTTATTTGCTTTTCAGATGTAGTCTCTGGATTCTGAAGGTATACCATTATTTATGCTCACATTCTACTTAAAAGATTTCCTCTGCTGGACATAGATCTCCTTCAAGGCAAACCGATCTTTAGCCGGCAGCATCCAACCGCATTTACTAATACTATAAAAGCGAAAGCTTGTGAAAACCACAAAATAAAAGAACAGTTCAATGAAACTAAAAAGAGTCGCTTTTGGGTGCCAGAAGGAAAGATCAGAACTAGATATGATGAATTTGGGTCACTAGAATCATCTAAACTAGTTCTGATCTCTTAGCATTACCAAAGGATACTGCAGAGAAGGTAACCAAATTAGACACTCGATGCTCATTTAATATTATTTATAATATCTGTATAAATCAAATTATTTATAATATCTGTAAATCATATTATTTATAATATCTGTAAATCATATTATTTATGATATCTACATACACACATACATAGACTCACGCCTGTTTCCCGGAGGGGTAGGCAGAGACTACGGCACGCCATTTGCAACGATCCTGACATATCTCTTTTGCTTCATTCACTCCCATCAGATTCCTCATGCATGCTCTTCTGTTCAGGGTACTTCTAACCTGTCCTGTTTTTAGGATGTCTCCAAACTGGTATGATATCTGTATAAATACTATTATTTATAACAGGTATCTTTATGAATGTTTAAAATTCACCACGGGATGTGGGTTCGGTATCGGGTAGAAAGCTCAAATAAAAAAGTTATAATTTTTACTGGTGCGTTAATAGCAATAATAATGACTGGATTATTGGTGTACCTACTTAGTGGTTGGTAACACCGACTGCCAAGTTGGAAATAGGATCGATTCCCATCTAGAACAGTTTTCATCAAATTTCGAGGAACCTACACAGGTGTGGAAATATAATCTTACCAAAATTGCGACAAAGTAAACACAAAATAATTCCAATATTATTCTATCGATTGATAATACAATTATTCGCCGTCACATAATTAGATGTCCAATATGGGCGAATTAATTAAAATAACACATTTAATTCGACGAACCCCATTGGAACTAGATATTAAACAAACAAATTAAATAAACAGGGTTCATCAATATCCAACGAGTGATATTTGTTCGATATGTTTTGTACTGTAAACACATTTGTGTATTGTTTATTTTGTGAAATTCGGAATTATATCAATTGTGTTGTTTCAATTAATTCAACGTTCAATCCTAGCTGTGAGTTTTTCACAAAGACAAAGACAAAGACATTTATTGCATAACTGTGTAGTAAAGTACATGGATGTTAAATATGTATAATGTATCAACAGTTTACCCGTTACGGGCATTGCAATTATATAATATTAGATTACATTTTAATAATGCTTACAACTAAAAAAATCATGCATGTTATAAAATACTTTCTCCAATAACCACTTTTTTAATCTTATTTTAAACAAATTGCCATTTAGCTCTTTAATTTCTAGAGGTAAATGGTTAAATACTCTTATAGCAGTGACATATGTGCTTTTGTAGTAAATTGATTTATGGATTAATGGTATGCTTAAATTATATTTGTTTTGCGTTCTTACATTAGGTTTTAGATTAAATTTAACATCAAAATATTCAGAATTACATTTAACAAAGAGACTAAGTTCCAATATATACACAGAAGTTAGCGTCAAGAAACCTTTTTCTTTAAAGACAACTCTTAAGGACTCGGTGGTTTGCATATTATAGATAACTCTTAAACATTTCTTTTGTAAAATAAAAGTTGATTCGACATTTGTGGAGTTACTCCAGTATATGACACCATATGTTAACAATGGATACACGTAGCCGTAATACGCTGATTTTGCTAGGGCCGTTGAAGCACTTTCAGTTAGTATTGATAGGGCGTAACAGAAGCTAGATATTTTTTTGTTTAAATTTTCTATAAGGCTCTTCCAATTCAAATGCTGATCTATGGAGACACCAAGAAATTTAATTTGAGTAACTTCTTCAACTTTAGTATTATTTTCACATATATTTAGGGGTGGTAATTTACTTTGGTGATTTCTGAACTGCATAACTTTAGTTTTAGTAAGATTTACT
This sequence comes from Euclidia mi, assembly GCA_944739405.2. Taxonomy (NCBI): domain Eukaryota; kingdom Metazoa; phylum Arthropoda; class Insecta; order Lepidoptera; family Erebidae; genus Euclidia; species Euclidia mi. Next base: position 3,128,155 of record OX123185.2, read on the forward strand.
TTTAGGTTAATGGATAGAAGCCAGTGTGTAACAGTTTTCAGAGTATTTGATACTTCTATCTCGATATTGTTTCTGCATTTATCATTTTGTATAAATATGGTTGCATCATCAGCGTACATTATACACATGTGATTGACAATTTTTGGCAATTCATTGACATAGATCAAAAACAAAAGAGGTCCCAGTATACTACCTTCTGGCACACCCAGTACAACTTTTTCGAAGCTAGAATATACGGTTTCTATTGTTTTGGTGTCTTTATTATAAGTTTCTAATTTAGTGGCCTGAGTTCTATTACACAAGTATGATTCCATTAAATTTAAGGGTATACCTCTGACACCTATCCTTTCCAATTGTTTCAATAATATGTCAAATTTCACACAGTCGAATGTTTTTGACATGTCTAAGAATACAGCAGTGCATTGTCTTTTTTTATTGATGCCTTCCCATATACCTCGCAAAAAATTTAATATTTCTAATGAGGTTGACTTCCCTCTCTGAAAGCCGAATTTATTTTCATTTATGATTTTGTTATTGATGAGAAATTTAGATATTCGGTTATGTAGGGCTTTCTCAAATATTTTTGAAAAACTAGTTAGAAGAGGTATAGGCCTGTAGTTATTGATTTCATGTTTGGAGCCTTTTTTGTATATAGGTTTTATGACTGCTGCTTTAAGTTTATCAGGGAAAGTTCCTGTTTCAAACATGAGGTTTATGATATGGACAAGGGCATCTGCAATGTATTCAATACTGATCTTTACAACGCTTATTGGAATATCATCAATACCACAGCTATTTTTATTTTTGAATTTTTTTACTATATTTATAACCTCATTTCTGTTAACTGGACAAAGAAAAATGCTGTTTATATTTTCGCTTACTGTTGCTTTATAGATTATATGGCTTGTCGTATTATTTTGAGATATATATGTATTATTAAAAACTGTAGCTATTTCAACTGGATTCTTGATGGTGTTTTTTTCATGAATTATATAATCTATAGAGGTTAATAGGTCGTTAGTGGGACTTGTTTGTTGTTTAATCAAAGTCCATGAAGCTTTCGTGATATTACATACATACATACATAGACTCACGCCTGTTTCCCGGAGGGGTAGGCAGAGACTACGGAACGCCATTTGCAACGATCCTGACATACCTCACTTGCTTCACTCACTCCCATCAAGTTTCTCATGCATGCTCTTCTGTTAAGGGTACTTCTGACTTGTCCTTTGTTCAGGATGTCTCCAATCTGGTCAGAGAACGTCCGCCTGGGTCTTCCCTTTTGTCCTGTTCCATTCACACTTGCCTTATATATCTTCTTTGTCAGTCTATCGTCATCCATCCTCTCCATGTGCCCAAACCATCTTAACATGCCTTTCTCAATGCTTGTCACTACATCTTCTTTTACCCCACACCACTCTCGTATCACACAATTCTTTACTCTGTCGGTCAAAGACACACCACACATACTTCTCAGTGCTCTCATTTCTACAGCATTTATTTTACTTTCAAATCTCTTCTGCCATACCCAACTTTCACTACCATACATAAGGGTAGGCACTAACACGCCTCTATGTACAGCCAAACGTGCCTTTTTGGACACGTTTTGACTGTTCATAAAGGCTTTCAGAGCTCCATTCACACTATTACCTGCATTAACTCTCCTTTCAATATCTTCTTCATTCTTACCATCTCTTGTAAACAACGTACCTAAGTAAACAAACTCATTCACTTGTGCCACTCGCTGTCCATCGATCAAAACATTACAAGCCGTAACGCATTCCTCCTTTTCAAAAACCATAACTTTCGTTTTACTTACATTCACTTTCATACCTTTCCTCTCTAACGCACCATGCATGATTGCTACCATCTCCTGCAACTCCTCCGCTGAAGATGCAAGTATTACCTGATCATCAGCATAAAGGAGGCATTTGACGAGTAACCCATTCATCCTTAATCCGTAGTCACTATGTTTTAAATCTTGCAAACAACTGTCCATGAAGAGGTTAAACAGCCACGGCGACGCTACACATCCCTGTCTAACACCTTTCTCGATGGTAAACCAGTCAGTGTATGCCCCGTTTATTCTCACACAAGCTCTAGAATCCTCATAAAGGGATTTCAGAGCTCGAATGAGGCTGCTGTCCATCCCGTTCATGACAGCACCGACCACATTTCATTCCTCACCACTTTATCGTAAGCCTTTTCCAAATCCACGAAAGCGCAATAGACCTTTTGGCCTTTGGCCAAAAACTTTTCGGCTATGCTTCGCAAGGAAAAAACCTGATCCGTGCATCCCATACCCTTTCGGAATCCCGCTTGTACATCCCATATTTTCTTGTCGGTTACTTCCGTAACTCTTTCAATAAGTACCTTTGCATACAATTTGCCAACAATGCTGAGAAGGCTAATGCCTCTATAGTTTTTGCAATCTTGTTGCGAGCCTTTTCCTTTATAAAGATGCACAACTATAGCTGTGGCCCAGTCCTTAGGTACTCGGCCGGTGGTCCAGCACAAGTTATATAACCGCTGCAACTGACCAACTATGATGCCCTGTCCAGCCTTCAGCATTTCGACTGAAATCCTATCATATCCTGCAGCCTTACCTACTTTCATACTTCCCAGTGCCTTCACGATCTCATCCACGCCAATAACGCTTCATCATTGCTATCGTTACCATTCATTTCAGCTATCGGTGTCTCTATCGCCGACCTTTCAAAATACTCTTTCCACCTCTTCAGCACGCAGGATTCATCATTTACTATCTTTCCATTCTCGTTTCTGATGGATGTGTGTTCTGAGGATTGAGTTCTTCCTCGAACTGCACGAACGGATTTCTAGAAAAACTTAATGTTCCTCTGGAAATCGTCAGATAATCTGCTATCAAACTCATCTTTCTTTTCCTCTTTTTTCCTTTTAACCATTTCTTTCACTATTATTTTTGACCTAACAAACTCCTTTCTTGCTTCATCTATGTCTACACTCGTTGCTTTTCCCATTCTTTCATTTGCTCTGGCAGCCAACCAATCTGACCAAGCTTTCTTCTTCTCTGACACTGCTGATTGTATTTATTCTTTGTTGTTCGTGATATTCTGGCTGTATTTTAGAAAATTTATATTACAAAGTCTTTTTGATTCTCTAGTAACACGCTTAAGGATTTTGCAGTAATTTTTATACTTATGATTAGTAGCTGAATTATTTTTTAAACTAAGGTACATGTTTTTTTTGTGTTTGCTTGAATGAATTATGCCTTTTGTTTTCCAATTTTTACTTTTAGTGTACTTTATTTTTACTTTATTTTTAGGGAAACATGAATTAAATATTAGAGAGAATAATTCTAAAAAGATACTATAAGCTAAGTTAACTTCACTTTCATTATATACGTCCTGGAAGTTTATTTGAGCCATATATTTTAAAAATATTTCCTTGTCTTTAAGACTACGTTTAAATACATACCACATTTTTTCTTTAAAAGCTACTTTGCACGGTATCATTATAACTTGCGCAGTATGATCAGAGATGCCTAGATCCCATATCTCTGTTTTGCATCTCAGATGGTTGGTTATTATATTGTCGACACAGGTAGCTGAATGTGAAGTTACTCTTGCAGGTTTATGAAATGATAAGTGTAAATTGAATTTTTTGAGTGTGTTAATAAATTCATTACTTTTTGAGTTGGTGGTAAGTGTGTTTATATTAAAATCACCCAATATAAAAATCTTTTTATTTTTGTGTCTAGATTTAGATCTAGAGCTTATTATTAGTAATTATTATTATTAGTAGTATTAGCTTATTATTAGTATTAATATTTAGATTAGAGCTTACTTTTAGTAGTAAGCTTATACAATATCATTTCAAGTTTTTCTAGAAATAAATCAAAGTTTATATTTGGTGTTCTGTATAGACACAAGACAAACCAGTTAGTTTCAGGGATAACAATTCCACAGCACTCAAAATGTAATTCTGTTGAGTACTCCGTGATCCAGTCAATTTTTTTAAAACATAAACATTTTTTTACATAAATACACACCCCACCTTGACGTTTATTTTTCCTAGAGAAGTGCGCTGCCGTTTTATAACCGGGTAACTGCAGTGTTTCAGCACTATTTCTTATAAAAAATGTTTCACTGACGCAAAGAATATCAATGTTTTTTAAAGATAGTAATATTTCTAGTTCACTCAATTTGGAACGCATGCCTTGTACATTGTTGTGTAAAATTTTGAATGTTTTATTCTGATCGAAAAAACTGAAGCTCAGGTTCAGTTTGTGTACCAGTACTTGATAAAGTCGTTACAGATTGCACTTCAGTTTGAGTACTGACCGTGTTAATGTTTAATTTATTACCTTCCTTCTTTTCTGTGTTATTAATGTACAGTTGGTATTTATATTTATATTGCAAGTGAAGTATGTATCTTAATATATAACCAGTTGTTACAATATTATAAGTACGAAGTGAGACTCTAGGGTTAGAACTAATCAGTCCACAGTGTGCAAATTGAGAGCATATATGGTAGTACAATTCATTGAGCTTCAGCTCGTTTAAAGATCTGTTCTTTTTCGTATTACATAGCAGTACATTAGTATGTGAAAGTTTATTAACAAAGTAATATGGGGTTGATTGCAATTGTAAAGGATTTTTATCATAGCTACCACATAAAATGATCACATAATCAAGTTCATTAAAGTCTTTACACATCTCTATGCATGATTCCAGTAACTTGTCAGTCGTGGCACCGGGTTTACTAATAGACGAAACAAAGAATGTATTACCAGCCGAATGTTGTAATAATCTTCTAAAGTGAGAGCCATAATTATCTGTAAATATTAATATTCTTTGTTGTTTATCTGGAACAGTACTTTGTGGAGTAACATTATGTGATTGTCCAATCTTCGTTTCTTCTTTATATTCATAAGAATATTTCTTTGTAAGGCTGAAGGGAGTTGTTTCATTTTCTTTACCTAGGTTAGTATGCTCGGGTGGCTCAGGTTGTTCTACGAGATCGTTTGGAGTGTCATTAATAACTTCAATTGCATTTTCTGAATTGATATTTAACTTAGTGTAGCTTTCATCCAAGTTTTGATCTAACTTTTCGCTGGTCTGAGGATTAATTCCTCAGACCAGCGAAAGTGCGAGTGAGCTTCGTCGCAATAATTTATTTCTTTAGACCAGAAGAATTCTTACATAATAGTTTTAGATCGTCTATCTGCGATTGCTGACCAGTGATGACTTTTTGAAGGGAATAATTTTTAACATTTAAGCTATCTACCTCTTGTTGTGTTCTTTCTAGTTCCATTCGTAACTTCATTATCTCGCTTCTTAATTCATCAACTTCGTTGTTTAATAATATTCGAGATAGATCCGGTAAGCTACGTACTGTTTCCGAACACTCAGGGTTCGATAATATATCATCGTAGTTGCTACTACTACCAGTACTACCAGAGATATTAAATTTCTTGTTAGGTAATTTATGTCGTTGTGTGATGTTCTCTTCACTGGAACTCATTTTAAATACGAATTGAAGTATTATCAATATCAAATAACATTCAAAAAGAGTTGCTGATATGTGGGACGCGAACTCAAGCTCGTCGCATCCCAGTCGTATGGACTACAAATCACGCCAAAGACGACTTGTTAAGTTGCGTCAAATTGGCAACCAGCTTTTACTTTGAGTAAATCTTGCATTTAGGTGACGTTAATGAATGCTATTGGTCGTTAGTTTGTAAGCACGGCATTCAAATAAAATTAACGATTCAGTTTTTCACTCTCTAAAACAGTGACTTTAAACTAGTTGTTTCGGACTCTTATATTGTTTGAGTATGTAATTTCACTGTAATTATAGTTTTTATTAGTTTTGTGGTATGTTTAATTGTTTATATTCAATATATTTTGCTTGTCACTGCACTTTATTGTTGATTAGTTATAAACTGTTTATGATTGTTTACACTGTAGCTTTATGACCACCAACGATAGACGACAGTTATTGACACTAGATTAACTTAATTATCATTTGGAAATGCATTTACACTGACAATATATTTTTAATTAAATTTAAATACGGAGCTGATGTTTACTCGACAGCTAGCGCCATCTGTCTGATCATTGTTAGCAAGCAAATGTATTTTTGGCTGTAGAAATTGCATCTTTTGTTCTGTTGATTGAAAGGCGCAGTAATTTTTCAAATAACAAAGGCAAACATCATCTATAACGTGTCTTACTTACTTTTATTTTTATCAATCACCGAGGTCGCCGCCGCGCCGCCTAAACCACTTCGCCACGGTAATGTTGTATGTATAACATTAGGTTTTCATTTACGCCATCTCTCCAATCATAACAAATATAATGTTAGGTAGGTTTTTATCTACAACAAGGCGAACTAGTGTTTTATATAAGTAACATTCGACGTAACTAATCATACACTTGCACTACCAGTCCAAAAGATCAGTGTTTTCTCGTCATTGCATAATACCTATTTCTTCAACGTAAGCAGCTCAGAAACAATGTATAAATTCATCAGGCTAATTGATTGCGATCATCAAGAAACCAAAAGAAAAAGGAAAAAGTCTCTCATCAATACCTTACATGTTAAAAAACCTGATGCTTCATTGTTCTTCATCTGAAAACCAGCACCGAAGTGGCACTTCCCCGCGAGTGATAGCTTTAATCAAACCTTTTACTGAACTATAACAAAAGGGTGCAAGTATACCCACACGGAATGCTAAAATAACCTTGATAAAATATTCACATACACAGCGTAGGGGCCCGTTCTAGAGAATTCCTTGTAGGGGTGAGTGGAATTTATTGGACACCTTCAGTTTCAATTTGCGAACGCATTGTGAAGATGGTGTCATTCCGGTCCGGCTGCCCCTCTCCGAGTTTGAATGAGTGTTCTCGGACAGAAGAGAAATGTTACACAGATAAAGCTTAGTATTTCTACATACGTACACTTCTCGCTGTATAACGTATTTTCCCCAAATAAAATAAGTGAGTTCAACGGGTCCAGCGAACGCCAGAATAAACGTACAACACATAGAAATCCCATACAATATCGTAAAATATCGCTGTCACATTAGAAACATTGACTTTCCAATTTACCGCATATATAAATTTAAGATAGTTTAGTATTACTCATTTTGCTAATGGATAAAACCAAATAATCTATACTTATAATAAATCTTCTATACTTATAATAAATCTGTAGAGAGGTCAATTCTGTACATTGAATATATATTCAAAATTAATATTGGAGGATGAATGGTGATCGATACTGATGCCAAAAATGCAATCAGTAATTTTTTTGTCTGTCTGTCTGTCTGTCCGTCTGTCTGTCTGTCTGTATGTGCACGCATGGGTCAAAAACTACTGAAGGGATTTTAACCAAACTTAGTACGATTGTAGTCCATACCCCTGGGCAGGTTATAGGCTATATAGCATAACGCTAAGACACATAGGAGCTGAGCAGTGACGATAAATTTGAAGCAAGTCGGATGAAAATGCGCTTTCGAGCTCTTATCCTCGCATAAGTTGATCATTCACCAAAAGTATGTATTACAAAGATGATGGTCTTCAAAAGATCTACAAAAAAGTCTTTAATAGTATATATCTATCTTTTATAAATTAGCCACAATAACGGGTTTAATCATTAGGCATTTCTTCAAAGTGTATTAAAAACAACAATATATTGTATTTCACATAGACATATCTTTATCAAACTGCCATATTCAAAAAGTACACTTTAATATGTATATTATTATTTTTTTTATATTGAAATCGGTTTATAAACAATTAAAAACAAAGATCATAAATATAATATTTTCGAACATTTGGAACTTCCAATTTAAATTGAGCTTAAATCTGTATGATTAATTATATTAAATAGGGTTCAGCTTAGGCTGGACGTTTTTGCACATGTATATGTAAAGAGGTTGGAGTCATTTTATTTTACTGTATGGGGATAAACACTGGGATGGTACTGTCTGAAGCAAGTATAAGTAAAAGTCCTCATCGATTACGCCATGGGTTTGAGATGCTGCATAGTTATGGCATAAATATGAAGACAAATTGGCCAAGGACATTTTTAGGTTCCCACAACAATGTAATAAACCATTGTTTGACAGTAGATATAGTGATATCTATCCTATTACTCAATATGAACGACCACGACGACCGATACGAACCATCATTTGCTGGTGTAAAAATGATCTGTCGAGACTTACTGAAGAACAGCGTTTGATATAAATTATGATTGTGTGTGTCGTAGCGTGGATAGTGATTTGAGAAAAATACTATTTGTAGATGCTCCGGGTGGACGGCAAGACTTTTCCTACCAAGGTGATTTCGGCAAAGGAACGAAGCTAAAGTAAGATTGTGCGAATACAAAATAACGAACCCATGGGCGGTATAACAGTACTTTTACGTGGCGATTTTCGTTAGGCTCTGTCTGTTATACCGCCATAGAATATGAGACATAACTATGGGATTGTATTATTGCTTTTCTTTTTGACATTAAATATGCGAGCATGATTAAGAGGCAACGAACATGCACAGGAATTCTCTGATCTTTTACTCGCGATTGGTAACTTCGCGGTGTGGACTTGCACGAACGAGTGAAAGTCATTTGAGCTATTTTTAGGACATCTACACTATTCAATATAGTTATTATTTATTATTTATAATCATATGCCTGTATCCCCGAAGGGGTAGGCAGAGGCCTAATATTCCACCCACATTTCGCCATGAAGTTTTAGGTATAGGTATTATATTACCTATAAAACTTAAAACATTTTGGGTATCAATTCTGTAGCCCAATGAAAAGACAAATTCCACGCGAACGGAGTCGCGGGCACAGCTAGTTAGAAGAATATTTATCTTGAAACTTCATTATTTTCCATTGATTCGATTACACATGCACGTTAGTAAAAGATAAATTGAGCTAGTGACTAGGTCTCCACAAAGGGAATACGGGAAGAGACGAGGTCCACAGATTCTATAGGTATGCCTAAGTTTTAACGTGTATACAAGTAAGATTTTTTTAATTCTCTTACATGCACTGTAGCTTATCATTGAATTTAATGCCTCGGGGTGTATCTACCTACATAATATTGAATCGATACCAACGCCGAAAAAATCGCTTCCCTGTTGCCAAACGTAATTACGATAACTTGTTATGTGAAAATTTGATAAAGAGAGGATAAATTAGAAAGTTTGTTTCTCCTGCTGCCTTTTCACTAAAGTATTGACTTCAATTAAATTATTTAATATTAATGGATATTCACGCCCCAATTTGCCCGGGTGGGGATAGATACTGAATAATTGAAACCAGTTTGTTTCAGGCTTACCAAACTTATAATAAACTTTTTGTTCGCCAAACTTTATCGTTATAAGTCATTAACTCTAAAGTAATAAAATTATGCTCGCAAAATCAACGTCCGTCGTGAAATATATTAGTAAACTATAGGTTTACTCTTGTCATACAAAAAGAGTCTTGTTGCCCTAGATGGACTAGTTCAGAATGTTTATTTGTCTTGTATTGTCTATTATGTCTATAATGTCTATTATGGCCAACGCTCTGGTACAAATTATAAAAAGGTGCTGAAGTGAGAAACTCTTTTCTTAAGTAATTTGTGCAGTTATATGTGCCTATTTACAAAATTCATATATTCCTTAAGTATGTTCACGTGTCTCAGCCGCCTTAGACAGTTCTTTTTCTACAGATTATGCAACTAACGCAAAAACTATGCCAGTTTATTCAGAGGTATTGACCTATAATGAAACGACTGTCAAAGATCTTCATGACAGCTGGGACCGACGAGTAAACATACAAAATAATTCAATCGAAGGTCTTTGAGATGTCTCTTTATTCAATCATTGGTTCTCAAGTGAGCGTAAAACTAAGCGACACCCAACATGGCTTTCGGGCGGGTCACAGCACTAACTCAAACCTTATGAATTTCATGCACATTGCAGCGCCGTTTCTCGATTCTAAGGCGGGGGCTCGGTAAGATGTAGCATATTTTAACTTCCAGAACGCCTTCGATAGTGTTGATAATGACGTGTTGCTGATGAAATTCGCAACGGCAGGGTTCACCCCGGACCTTATACACTTTTTTTCAGATTATTTAGGAAACCGTCAGCAGTATGTAGAATATGGTAGATACATTTCGAAGCCATTTCCTACCCTCACAGGCGTGAGTCAAGGTAGAAATTTGGGATCTCTGGAATTTATCGTCATGATCAATGACTTGCCGGAACTGGTCAAGCATGCAGAGTGTTTATTATTTGCTGATGATTTAAAATTATATCATCAAATTAATAGTGAACACGACTGCGAACGCTTCCAGTCCGATATTAACCAAGTAGTAGAGTGAAGCCATACAAACAAACTGGTTTGTAAAGTGAGAAAATGCAACGTAATTACTTTCACTATCAAATAGAGGGTGAGGTTATGCCTCGTGTTACCCTCGTGCTTGATCTCGGGGTTCTGTTCACTGCTGAATTAACATTCCGACAGCATACAATTAATATCTGCAAAGCAGCTTTTAGGAATTTAGGATTTATTATACGTGAGACGAAGAATTTCCAGAACACCAATGCCGTAAAATCACTGTACAACGCACTGGTAAGGAGTAGGTTGGAGACGAGTGCTATTATCTGTAATCCCCATGAAACTAAATATAGTCTTATGGTGGAGTAAATTTATGAGACACCTATATTTAAAGCACTATGTTGTATACCCCTTCTACCCGCTTATGTACCCAACACTATTTGTTATAGGGATGGTTGGGTACTATAAGCTGGAGGTAAGGCGCAACTTGGCTGTAGCAAAATATGTATTTCTAGTGTTTCGTGGAAAATTAAATAATCCCCAGATCCTGAAAGCGTTGAGACTGCTTGTTCCTTAGGCACACCAGCTTACGACAGGAGCCACGGGGCAGTTTATTCGAAGTCGCACTATCCCGTACCAACTTTTTGAAGTATGCTCCTCTTGTGCGAGCAATAAATACAATTAACAGCGTCTCACAGTAAATTGATATTTTTATGTGCACATGGCCGGAATTTGTGAAGGTGACACTAGCATATTTGCCAAATTAATTTGAAGATTTTTATGTAAGTCCATTATCATTTATTTATTTTATAATAACTTAAATATTTCAAGCAACTTAGGTATGTCTTAAAATTAAAATAAGTATAAAGAAAAAGTAACTAGTTCTTAAAATACTTTACAAAGAAATGTATACAGAACATACAAATAAATATATACAGGCAGCGATAGCCGAGTGGATATACCAACAGACTACCATGCAGAGAGTATCGGGTTCGAATCCACGGCGCGCACCAATGACTTTTCGGAGTTATGTGCGTATTGAATTGTTAATTATCGCTTGTCCCGTGCCTCGGAGAGCACGTTAAGCCGTCGGTCCCGGTTGTCATGAAGATCTTTGACAGTCGTTACAGGGCGTCAGTACCTTCTAAAAAAACTGACACTAGGCTAAACCATGGAATATCGCTATCCCTTCGGGTTGCGGAGGTCAGACAGGTAGTCGCTCCGTGGAAAAGCCAACAGCCAAATCCAGTTAGACTATATAGCGATCCAGTTATACTAGAAAGCGGACCCCAGATTGAAACTGGATGATGATACAAATAAATTTATACAGAAAGAAAAGAAAATAAGTAAGTCCTATATTGTCATACCTGTAAAGACAATGTATGTTATTATAAATAAATAAGAAAATTAAAATAAAAAGTTTGATTGGTTTTTCACTGTTGTGTATTTGCTTCCACAGCTAACAAATATTATTTGGTACTTCACAATACACAAACATCAAACTTTTTATTTTAATTTTATTTATTTATTTATAATGTTCTAATAGATAGTTATGTTTGTTGAGCGGATATAAATATCCGCTCAACAAACATAACTATCTATTAGAACATGTCCGATGTCCTGCCATGTCCAATTCTCGTTGTCAAACATATCCCGTTAAAGAGCGCCACGAAACAAAGTGCACTGAATCAGTCAGGTAGCCACCGAAGCATTAGTATAATGGGATATCTAACATGCATTAACACTTTGTGCTATCAATTTACCGGACCAGGGAGCTAGCATAAGTGTGTAGTCTATGGATCAGACCTTCAAATAAGGCTGCTTTATTTCAATATATTATCATTCAACGGATAAAAAAGCAGATATTCTAAACAACGGTGCCTTTAAAATGTCATAAAATAATTCATTAAATATTAAAAAGAAAAATATAAGCGAGCGGTAGAGCCATGATAGTCGCGCTATGAAGAGTAGTGTAGTGTAGTGTAAGTAGTCGTCTTGTTAATAGTGCGCTAAGTATAACGGGATTGGTAGCGCCATCTACCTTCCTATCTCTAACTAATCGCATCTACGTCAATCGTTCCATGCTTGTCTAGTGCGAGCGATACCATATTTCCGTCCCTGTCTCCCATTCCCTAAGGAGGGGCACGCCTTTCGCGGATTGGTCGCGGAGATCGTCGACGCGAGAGACAGTCCAGAACTTTCGAGAACATTCGATTCGCTAAAAACGTGTTCGCCATACCGTACCGCACCGCACCGCTCCCGCTATAATTATTACCGCTTATAAAAAACCGCTCACAAGTGGAAGTGATTTGTGTAGTGAAGTGAATCAAGCAGCTTTATCCCGAAACCACCAGGAGACTGCCCTTCTGAGACGAAGAAGATTGCCGTATAAGGTAAGTGCCCTCCATCCTTGGAATATCCTATACCCACTCACAATCATCTCTCCCATTCCAATCCTACACCTCTTTCCCTTATCCAATTCTAGGCGACTAAAACTCGCCCTAATACAGTCCATTTTCCTTTCCAAATCGCCTAGAACCTTACGGTTTCGGTGTATCGCCGAACCATTTTTTGGTCCTTCGAGCAGGATTCATTTACGTTTTTATACGTTATATCGCTATACCTAGGCAGTTATAGCACCTAGCTATACTCCTAATATATTCACATAACCTTCACATGGTTGTTTCCGCCCGCATCATTAGGTAAACTTTTATGTAGCTACCTACTTAGTCAATTATTATTTCTGGAACTATCATAGTTGTCTTGTAAATCTCATATTTCGAGCAACTTTTAATTCCACAGCTCTAAAGTGTTGCCAACTTAGCCTACTTAGATAAAATAATAGTTAGGTACATTAGATATTCTTATTTTGTTTCGTTCTCATTAGCTTATACTTACGTTAGCATGTCACAACAAAAGAAATCACGCGTGTCGGAAGACAAAGAGATGACAATCTTAGAAGCAAAACGCAATATTTTATTTGAGCGTATTCAAAAACCGCATCTATTTCCGACAGTAATAGCGAAGCATTTCTCAGTTATTGTATGACAGTAGATAGTATTCGAACAGATTTTCATAAGTTGTTAGACGATTATAACGCAAGATTACTTTCTATCAATCCTGATGAAAAACCGAACTATCAGGCGTACACCTCATTCGAAGATCTTTATTGTATTATGAAGCGTATACAATCGCCATTGGAGGGTAAATGTTCAGCAGAGCCCGTTGCCTGCAAACCGAGATTACCGCCAATCGAGATTATGTCGTTTGACGGAGATATACGAAATTGGCCGTTATTCTATGCGAGTTTTAAGTCTACAGTGCACGATAATGGTTCTCTGACAGATGCTGACAGGTTGTACTATTTAATAAGTAAACTGTCACCGAAGGCCCAGTCCGTATTTACAGGTGTCACACCCAGTGCTGAGAATTATCAGGTCATATTTCAGTCACTACTTGATAGATATCAGGACACGCGCGTCCTAGCGTCTACCTACTTTGACAAAGCTTTAAATCTTAAACTGTCCGGTGCCGCATCTGTCTCGAATTTCCAGCTGTTTATTGATAACTTCGTAACCGCGGTTAATTCTCTAAGGAACTTAAAATTAGAAGATCTTTCCGACTTTATGTTGCTTCAACTCGCTTTAAAAAAATTTGACACTGATACAATTCGCGCATTTGAGATGACGGAACGCAATAATAAAATACCTACACTAGATAGTTTTATTTCGTTCATCAAAGATCAGTGTCGAATATTTCATAATGCGCAGTCTGGTTTACCTGGCCCGTCTAACACTAACAACAACAAACAAAGGTTGAATAAATCGCGAAATAGTAATAATAACTCGGTCCCTAATCCACAATCTTACGTAACATGTTCGGAATCTAATAGTAATAATTCACAGAAGTGTCTGTGCAGTAATATAGTGCACGACCATTTATACAAGTGTCCCGCCTTCGATAATTTGAATGCAACCGCTCGTTTTAAATGCGTAAAAGATAACAAAGCTTGCATTAATTGCTTAAGCATAAAACATAAAACAAGTAATTGTTTTAGTAAGACAAAGTGTCGCTTATGCAATAAAAAACATCATTCATTGCTACATTTCGATAAAGATAATCCGTTGTCAAGCCAAACCGCTAACCTTGACACACTTACGTCGCAGGTGCAGGCTACGATAACTGCGCCTATTCAGAATGAGATATCGTTGTGTACGACATCCATTGCGCGGGCGGCACGCACGCGCGGACGGCCTTCGCGCGCTTGTAGTGGTCAGAGCAGTGCTAGACCGCGATGTATGGTGTCTAAGACTGTTCTGTTAGCGACAGCGCAAGTTATCGTATATGATGTTAATGGGTCGCCGCACATGGTACGTTGTCTGCTAGATAGCGCATTTCAGACAAATTTAATAACGTTAGAATTGTTCAAACGCCTCGGATTATGGAATAACTTTTAAAATACGTACTCAATAATCCGAGGGATAGGCGGATCAGAAAAACATTGCAAGGGTTCCGTAGATATAGAAATACATTCGCGTTTTGATGGAGACATTAATTTTAACATTTCTTCGCTTATCATGGAGCGTATTACGGACACATTACCAAACGCTAATGTGGACGTATCGCTTCTCACACACCTCGAGTCATTGTCGCTGGCGGACTCGGAGTTTGCGAATCCGGCAGACATTGATATTTTGATCGGAGCCAAAATATTCCCGCACTTGCTACTAACTAAAGTGGTACGTAGTGAGCAAAATAACTTACCGCCCGCTATTGAGACGGTATTTGGGTATGTGATTATGGGTACCGTACCTACATTACATACTTCTCAATACGTTACGTCTTGCTGTTGTTCTGTTCTTCAAGAAAACAATATTGATTCTCTTCTCAAGCGATTTTGGGAGCTGGAAGAGGTTACCGCACCGCCCTCGATGAGCCGTAAAGATCTCGAGTGTGAAGAACATTTCCGCACTACCACTGTTCGTGACGACAGTGGCAGATACGTTGTGGCGTTGCTATTCTGTGGTGACCCTTATTCGTTAGGCGACTCGTACGCTGCTACGCTCAGACGTTTCCATTGTTTGGAACGTAAGCTTGATGCATCACTTAAGTTACGTAGCGCCTATAATGACGTCATTCGTGACTACATAGATAAAGGTTTTTTGAGTGTAGTTGTAAACAACGAGGGCAACTCTCTGCCCTCATATTATATCCCGCATCACGGCGTAGTTCGCGAAGATAAAATCTCTACTAAACTCCGTGTGGTTTTAGACGCTAGTTGTAAGACTATATCGGGTCAGTCGATTAATGATATTTTGCATGCCGGCCCCAATCTACAGGGTGATTTATTTAACATCATAATAAAGTTTCGTCTTTTCCAAATCGCTCTGTCAGCTGATTGCCGCCAAATGTTTCTCAATATCGGCGTTCGCGAATCTGACCGTAGATTTCAACGGATCTTTTATCGTGTTGACAAGAAAGAACCTTTATCTGTGTATCAGTTCAATCGTGTTTGTTTTGGACTCAAGTCTAGCCCATGTCACGCGTTACGAGTTGTTCGCCAATTGATCGCTGATGAAGGCGATCGGTTTGACGTCTCACCACCAGATGATAAGTGCACCAAACGCACTATGCTGTTCACAGTGGCTCGACTATGGGACATAATGGGTTTTGTGGCTCCCACAATTTTTTACGCCAACCTCTTGATCAAAGAGCTTTGGCTATCAAAGTGTGAGTGGGATGAAACACCCTCTGACCATATTGTCGCCGCTTGGGGCCAGTTTTGTATTGAGCTTACCGCGCTCAATCAAATTACTATTCCGCATCATCTTGGATTGGTAGATGGATGTACCATCAACTTAATAGGTTTCGCTGACGCCAGCGAGCGTGCTTACGGCGAAGTCGTATATCTGCAAGTCCGCATTGGTTCTAACTACTCGGTGCAGTTGGTTTGTGCCAAATCTAAGGTCTCGTCTGTTAAAACCATTTCGGTTGCGAGACTGGAGTTGTGCGCGGCCTTTCTGCTGTCTCAGTTGTTCCGCAAGGTTCAAGACACAGTTTTGCCCCACTTCCCTATTAATAAAATATACGCATTTTCTGACTCCAAAGTAGTGCTCGCTTGGATTTATTCATCTCCTCACCGCTGGCAGACTTTTGTCGCCAATCGCGTTAGCAAATTGATTGAACTTATTCCCGCTACTTATTTCAATCACGTCGCGGGTTATCGTACTCGTCTTCAGGAAGAACTTTCCATAGATCATATTGACTAGAAGTTTATTCCATCAGCATCACCACATTTCGGTGGATGTTGGGAAAGCATGGTCAAAGTAATTGAAACGCATCTCTTCAAAGTTATAGGTCAACAGATCCTCTCTTACGAAGAGCTTTTAACTGTCCTTGCACAAGTCGAGGCACTGATCAACCCGCGTTGTTACCGTGAAAACCGCTAAAGGGAGCTACGTGCGCCCTGTTGTACGTCTCTGTCCGCTTCCAACTCAGTGAGATCTAGCCTGAAGTTGGATCTACCTCTTAGTTTAAGTATTTAGTTAGTAGTTTTCGCTATTATTGCGTTTGTAGTTTTCGCTAAAGTTAATTTAGATTAATTTTATTGTCATATCGCTGTCTTAGCCTATTGATGGGTTATGCGGTAGTACATCCAACATAGCTAAGTTCAATTCTATTTTTTTTTAAAGGCAACCCTTTAGGGCCGGGGGGATATGGTAGCGCCATCTACCTTCCTATCTCTAACTAATCGCATCTACGTCAATCGTTCCATGCTTGTCTAGTGCGAGCAATACCATATTTCCGTCCCTGTCTCCCATTCCCTAAAGAGGGGCACGCCTTTCGCGGATTGGTCGCGGAGATCATCGACGGGAGAGACAGTCCAGAACTTTCGAGAACATTCGATTCGCTAAATACGTGTCCGCCATACCGTACCGCACCGCGCGGCTCCCGCTATAATTATTACCGCTTATAAAAAACCGCTCGCAAGTGGAAGTGATTTGTGTAGTGAAGTGAATCACGCAGCTTCATCCCGAAACCACCAGGAGACTGCCCTTCTGAGACGAAGAAGATTGCCGTATAAGGTAAGTGCCCTCCATCCTTGGAATATCCTATACCCACTCACAATCATCTCTCCCATTCTAATCCTACACCTCTTTCCCTTATCCAATTCTAGGCGACTAAAACTCGCCCTAAAACAGTCTATTTTCCTTTTTAAATCGCCTAGAACCTTACGGTTTCGGTGTATCGCCGAACCAGGGATCGATATAGGAATTTAAACTTCCATGGTTATCACTCATTTTAAATTGCCTTCGGGACAGGAAAAAGGTTTTACTTGCTCGTGACGTGAAGATGGCGAAACAGTGCCGAAATATCGGTTACTCGAAATAAAGGTACGTGGTATTTATCCCATAAGACATTAACAATAGAAGCACAAATTAAAATTAATGGTATCGATCCACAACTTATTGCGCGAACCACAGATTGTTATTGAGTTTAGCTTGAATATTTGTAAAAAATCTCTGACGCTAAGAAACAAAAATGGATCTGAACAATTATAAATTAGTAATTAATTAACAATTATTTTAGAAGTCCCACTTAAATTGGGATTTTAAGTGTTTAAATGATTACAAAGCACTTGGCGCGTTTATTGCCGCTATAACAGTCCAGTTTCGTTTTACGGTTTCGTTATGAAGTTGTTTTTACCTGAGTCACATTCTCAAAATGTCGTTAAAATTGTTGTCGACTTATGATGTATTGAACAATTAACTATATATTTTAGTGTCGTTCATTTTTAATGTGAAAGCCAAATTCTCAATAAAATGGTTGCACCGCCATCGTTTGTCATATTGACATCAAAGCAATCCGTTGGGTACACAGATCACGTTGGATACTTTGAGTGATTTCGCCTGTTTGTGGCAATTTAGGCTCAAGAGAGTCAGAGTAACAGTGTGAACCAACGAAGTTATCAATTAGATGTAAGTTAGTCGGTACAGTTCTGTTTTTTTTAATAATTTTAAGACACCCTTAGTAACGGTACCACTTGAAACACGGCTATAATTGTTACTTACCCTTACCCTTCCAAGGAAAGTTAAGCAACTGCAAAGCAACTTTTGTAGAGCTTATTCTGTCGATGGGTGAGCACTAGTTGCTATCCGTACATTAGAGCGCTACCGTACTCGGAACAGCTTTAGTATTATCTATCTATACTATTATAAAACTGTAGAGGTGAAAAAGTCTGTACATTAAAGATATTTTGACGAAAATTAGCTAAAAAATCTAGGAAAATGCTAAAAAGCAATACTTGATATTTTTTAGAATTTATGTCTGTCTGTCTTTCCCTATGTTGCTAAAGATCTCTAAATTGGTGAAATTGATAACAATAAAACTTACACTCATGTACAAAGGATACTCAAACCTATAAAATAGTATATGTTACATCACAATCGGTTGAGTGGTTTTCGGTGTACAGCTTGACCTCTCCTTTGTACGTAGTCTCAAACAAAACAGGTATCATCCAAAACTGGTTATATATGTGGTGCCATCTATGATCATTATAAGTTTGTTAGTAAAAGTATAGTTAGTCTTAATAGGTACCTTCAATGTGTTTTATGGCTATTTACCTGACTTTAAAAAAGGAGGCGATTCTTAATTTCGTCAGTATATTTTTATGTATTTTCGATAAATAAATTACTGGAACCGAGCAAAATTATAGTTATCCTTCCGACCGATAGATGTCACTATTTTCAAATAATTTTCCAGCAAAATAAATGTTTCTTGCAAAAAAGACAATAATTATATGTATATTCTTTCTGTTATCTATACATATAATAAAATGGTAGGAAAGTCAAAACTGCACATTGAATATTTTTTTTAAGGAATTCTTGGGGTGTAATCTACAATCGATACCGAAGCCAAAAATATAGTTTTTAGAATTTTTGTCTGTTTGTCTATCCGAGATAAACTCAAAAAGTACTGCATAGATTTACTTAAAATTTGGCACGAATATTATTAGAATGTCGGGTCAACATAATTAGGCTACATATTGTTACGCTATCAACTACGGGCAACGAGTAGTAAACCTTTATTTCTTTAACGCATTCTGTAACATCGTGTAATCTAACGACGCATATTTGAATGTTGTTATTACGTTAACCATGCTATAAGCTAGCTTCACACTATAAAAATCACGCAATATAAGTAACTTAGGCTGATAAACATAATTAAATGAATATAAGTAGTATCAAGACAATTTTAAAGCAGCGCCATCTATTAGAGTTCAAAAACATCAAGTTGAATTAAATGTGTAAGCCCTTTTGGATATAAATAATTTAAATTTGATCATGTTGGCGAGGTTAATATTTGTTTTCAAAAGTCATAGATGGAGTTGTGCATTTTCTTCTTAAAAATTGTATCGTTAATTCGATTCAAAGATGAGCTAGACAATTAAAAAAAATGTGTTTATATAAATCTTAAGCTGCTTCTTCTATGTCTTATTAAATTCATCGAGTTTATCTGTTTGTAAAAACAAACAGAACTCAAAAAGAACTGCATCGATTTATAACAAAAGTTAAACTCGAAAACGGTACGCTATTGCTGTAAGCAATTTGAGCTAAATAACGAAGTAAGAGGAAAATTAAGCATGCCATAAATATCTTAAAGATGAGAGATGCTTATTTTTTACAGTACAGAATAAATAGTAATAGATTTAGTACAAAATATACATTTTGGCCTCGACGAGGAGGTCCTGTGGAAGGTTTTCCGGCAAGTTTCAAGGACGCCGCATTTTGTAGAGTTTATATCGTACACACGAATAATGGTGAATGCTATTTTCTGCGGTTGTTACTTCAGACGGTCCGAGGCCCAACGTCTTTCGCCTTTCTGAGGACATTTGATGGCGTGGAGTAACCCACTCACCGCACAGCCTGCGTAGTACGTCACTTTCTCGACGGTGACCAAAACTGGTAGGTATGACATCCTTGCGGAGGCGAGCGTCAGTGACTGGGCGGCTGGGACCCGCATGCGTCATCTGTTTGACGTCATCTTGGTGTTTTGTAAAGTCGCGAACACGGTAGTTTTGTGGGAAAAGTATCGCCATCATCTGTCTGAAGATCAGAGATCTGTCTTCAAGCTTTGAGGCGTGCTACTGAAGACAAAGTCGAAGTAACTGATGAACGCGTGCTGAACACCTGTCTCAGTTCACTTCAAGACGTGGTCATTTCTATCAGCGGCAATCCACTGGTCGAATATGGGTTACCACCTTCCCAATCCTCACCGCATCAAGACCGTGGCAATTTGGAGTATAACGCTGAGACAATTTACGATCCGGGTGAAATGACCACCAT
The DNA here is from genome assembly GCA_944739405.2 of Euclidia mi. Taxonomy (NCBI): domain Eukaryota; kingdom Metazoa; phylum Arthropoda; class Insecta; order Lepidoptera; family Erebidae; genus Euclidia; species Euclidia mi. Next base: position 3,148,824 of record OX123185.2, read on the forward strand.
ACGAAATTTATGACACCGTCTTTGAAAGGGTTGGGCAAAGCCAGGGTAAAATGTTTTTCTTGGATGCTCTTGGTGGATCAGGAAAAACATTTGTTACCACTGGCATACTTGCAGAGGTCAAGAAGGAAAGCAAAATAGCCTTTGCCGTAGCATTGTTGGGAATCGCTGCCACACTGATTCCGGGTGGCAAGACAGCACATGCCATGTTTAAAATTCCCATCGATTTAGAGAGCGCCGCAACGTCCGTTTGTGGTGTGTCACGTAACAGTGATAAGAGACACGTGCTCAAGGATTGCTCTCTGATCGTATGGGATGAGCGTACGATGGCCAATAGGAAGGCAGTTGAGGCCGTGGACAGAACTCTGCAGGACATTCACAGCGAGCATTTGATGGGTGTTCACAGTTCTGTTCAGTGGCGATTTCCGACAAATGTTCCCGTGGTGACGCGGGGATCGAGGGCTGACAAGGTGAATGCTTCGTTGAAACGATCTTCGTTGTGGTCACGAGTTTGTACGCTGGGCTTGACCATTAATATGAGAGCTCGGCTCGGCGTCAATACACGTGCTCAACAATTCTCCGATGTCTTTCTAAGTCTTGGCGAAGGCACTCTACCAGAGGAGAGAGGTGGACAGGTGGTGCTTCTAGAGTCTATCAGTAGAGTTGTATCCAGCTTAGAAGAACTCATATACGCTGTGTGTACGGGGATATCAGTTGAATACCGTAATAGCAGAATTCTTGGGTGTGTGAGCGGGCTATTTTGAGGCCCAAAAATGATTAGGCTGTAGCAATTAACGAATGCATTCTCTCGGATTTAGAGGTAAATGAAGTAATCTACACCTTTGTAAACACTGTCATCCAGCAAGATGATGCCACACATTACCCCGTGGAATTTCTGAAATACCTGTCAGCAAGTGGACTTCCTGACTGAACGTCTGCCAAAAAAAAAGTAAAGTCATCTCGCTCCACACACACCATTGAGGCGGAAATTCTTACGGGTTGTGGCGTCGGCGAGGCAGTATTTATACCACGCATTCCCCTCATACCGCATAACTTCCCGTTCCCGTTCAAGTACGTACAGATCCCTGTGAGTGTTTGCTTCGCGATGACCATCAATAAGTTGCAGGGGCAGACCTGAGGACGAGCTGATTCTCACACGGACAGCTGTACGTCGCTTGCTCCCGCGTCACCAGTACTGACTCTCTTTACATTTTGGCTGCGGAGAGCCAAGCTACTAGAGTTGTTTATCGAGAAGTCCTATAAGTATGTATTTTTACTCTATTCTGTATTCCTTATTTTCTCCATCTGCTTCAGTCACAATTTATGACTTAATTCAGCAGAATCACCATAAAGTCATTTATTCAAAGCAGGCTGAAAATCAGCACTTATTGAAGGTAAATTTTTCAAAAGACAGTCTCCCTCTATTCCTATATGATATGAAATATAAAGAAGAAACGTAAATTAATGTTATTTTAAAAGGTATAATCGTAGGCATTTATTTAATCATTTGGCGCTGTATAGCGTTCACGCAGACGACGTCGCGGGCAGCAGCTTGAATTATATAAAAATTAATATGCAATCTGTATTTGGTTTCTTGACAATTCCTATTTTTTGTCTTTTTCTTCGCGAAAGATTACACTCTAATATAAAGTAAACATTTATTGAAACTACGTGGTCAGAATTTCCATTGTTTATCGTCTTAAACATTTTGCCTTCATCGGGAAATATGATGTGAATAAAATTGCGATCGCACTTCGTAATAGATATAGATGTACATACAGACATACATACATATCGTCACGCCTTTTATCCCCGAAGGGGTAGGCAGAGGTGTATTTCTACACCCACTTTTCGCCAGATATACTTTAGTCCCACGTAATAAGGGGCGAGCCTATTGCCGTACCGGGCACATTTCCAGACTCCGTGCTGCTACTGAGAATTTCGTGACAGAAAAACCCAATAACACTGCCCGACCCAGGAATCGAACCCGGGACCTCCTGATCCCACGCGCACATTTATGCCGCGAGACCAACGAGGCAGTCGTATAGGGTTTGATGTCGAGTTTTCCGTCTCTACGCAAAGATGGTATTTGCATCGTGTTATCCCTTAGTCGCCTCTTACGACACCCACGGGAAGATAGGGGGTGGTGACACTTGTATTCTATGCCGTCAACCATTTTAATTAATAATTTTGTTAAATAGCAAGTCTGTTGGCTAGGTTGTCACTGATTAATAAATAATAATTATTGTTCGATACGACTTTTCACCTTCACAAAGACACGTTAGTGACTGAATCAGCACCAGGTACATGAAATGTTACTCCTCATTTCACCTTTAATTAATCATGGCTTCTGTAAATTGCAACCAAAAGCCTGCATATAAAATAAAAAAGAACATCCGGCAAGGACAAAACACTACCCGACTTTTGCTAGAACTTTAGACAATATTAAAGAACCCATATGTACGTATCCAAAGTACTACAGTCGTAAGCGATGCTCATATGTATAAAATATATTTTGTTAGCATGATCCACCAATTTAACTCTCTCGGCTTGAGCGTACCTCCGTATCTCCGGCCGCCGAGTGTATGAAAGAAGTGGGATGAATGGATGACTGATTTTATACATAACGCATGTCCCCGCATGCCTCTCGCATGCCCTCCACATCTCAGAGGTGTGCTATGATGCTCTCATATACGCAGAGCACGTACACTGACTTTAGTTTACATTTACGCTCGCTTTTACAGGAAAGGGGTCGAATTTTAAGCGGTGTTAATGTCTAAAACCTTTTGTGCCATTTGGAGGCTGATTTTGAATGTAAAGTTCTGAAGGGGTCGATACTAGTAATCCTTTTCTTCGCTTTGTAGTCAAAATTATTCACGTTAGTTGAAGGTCGCGGATATGATAACTTCTTATATCTTGATTCGATGCTATCGTAGTTTTGCAATGCTTTGAGTTGGTTTGGTATTCACAACTCTTAAATGCCACCTCTGGGCACTGGACACTTCTCATCATGACTTCACGAGAGTCGTAAGGTCATAATACACCACGCTAATCAAATACATTTTCATCACGGTTTATAACCGATAAGTAATAATATAATACGCATTTAACTCGACAAGTTAGTGGTACGCACCATGAGCTTAAAAGCCCTCTGTGTAGCATTGTGTTAGCCCTCTATGCTATGGTATGATTTCAATCAACAAGAGCGTCCTTCAAAATATTCCAAGCTTTTACAAAGTAAACGATTTTTCTTACCGTATCTCAGTAATTTAAGTAGAGTCTTTTCAATAACTCATCTTAAAAGCAATCAAAAGTCAGAACTCAGAAATCCATTTTAGTCTAGTTAGGATCACGATCGCTGCCAAAATGAGTCCAGACCTTAACCTAAGGACTAAAGACATCCAACGGTATCAACCAAACTCTGAAATATGGTATCTGAAATATATAAAGTGGATAGAGTTTTCAAATAACAGACCTCGCAAACTTCCTCTCATATAATACGCAGTATTTATCGAAATATCACATAAATGTGTCGGCAACATGTTGCGCCACACTGTGCCCCTACTAACTCTCCGTAAAAACACCAAACGTGACACCCTCAAAGTTTTTTACTCCACGAACGCGCACAGGCACCACAAAAATTTGAAGTTCATGTTTAGGAGCAGTTCCAAGTTTCCAAAGGTCGACATGCACTTACTCTTAACATACAACACCTACTACAATCCGCGTGAGTAACGGGTATTTGTACATTGATGTTTAAGCTATAAGACTGCTAATTTACTTTTTTGTAGCGTTCATAGTGTGCGCTTGTGTACTTGGCTTGCCGTTCGTAATTGATCGGCAAAGTTAAGCAACGCTTGCACAGGTCGCCACTTGGATGGGTGACCGCGTGCGGCATTTACATCAGAGCTCTACCGTCCTTTGGAGGGTAGGTAAAACTGTCGGTCCCGGTCTTGTCATAGAACAAAAATAGTTAGGCCGTGTCGGTGACCTTCGGACGCGGTAAAAACTAACACCAGAGTTGGCCGCACACTAAAACGAAAAAAAAAGAAAGACAATTTTTTATTGAAATAGTTTTCGCGTAAGAATAACAAACATCTTTCTCCATCCATCCTCGTAAATTTTCACATTTATAATAGTAGTAAATTTATATGTACTTTATATATATAGAATCTGAGCGCAGCGTGCTCGGTTTTATAGTCCACTTCTAAAATGATAGCAACGGAACGTCTTGTTTTCATGTGCCGTGATGAAGGCGCCATTGTCATGTGTCACAAGTGTAGCTTAAACCTCGTGTGACCCACATTCCACCAAAGTGTTACGTAAGTCAGCCTTGACACGACACTCGCAAATGACTCAAAACGCTTTAAACTTCGAGATCTTGCTGTCTCTCCTGATATACGCGATGCTTTGAGGTATTTAAGAGAAAGTGACATTGACATGATATGAATATTAAAAAAATATATAAATAGGTGCCATTTAAAACAGTAGGAATATTAAATTTGTAAAGAACCCTTAGGAACAAATAAAAAAAAACCTAAACTTTTAATAGATGAGGTGTATCCAGATATTTTTCATATATGTAGGTATTTGTTAAATCAAATTTATTTTCTATGGAATCCTTGTTGTAATTATTGAATTACATGTAATTATACATATGACTGATATTCTTAGCTTTCGTTATTAGAGTTTCATAGTAGCAAAACGATTTTATATTGATTTTCTACGTGATTTTGTTGGTCAAGCCGATCCACTCATGCAGTAGGTAGTATGGCTTTACCACTAATAAATATAATTAAGAATTTTAAATATGAGTCTTTCGATCTTTCTAGTATGTATTCCGTCAGCGACAGTTTGGTTATGTGCATCTATTATGTAGCAAAGCTAAAAGCGAGATATCGGTCAGCAGTGCCCCTAAACGCCATTAAATATTCGTGTGTGTCCAACATCCAGCGCAAGTTGGACGACATGTCGACTGTTTAGACTGGTGGCTAGTGGTGGCCGGTAACGAACTATGTGCGGCGTACGCGATGCAGAAAGTTAATTGAAATACAATTATTTCGCTACTAAAATGGTTGCACACAAGTGCAATCATTTTAATAGCGAATGCTATGCACTTGTGTGCAACCATTTTAGTAATAATGCCCGCATATGAAGTGAAAGCACAGCATCTTCTGCCTAAAACGTGCTAAAGTGGTTCGTACATTGCTGATCACCAAAAATCTAAGAGGAAAGAAGATGAAGAGGGAAATAATGAGAGGGCTCACTTGCTCATCGGTGAGTGAGAGGTTCAGAGCCTGAAACCACAGAGTAGGAAAGATTTTTATATAATATTCTGTAATATAATGAAACTGCGGGATTCGAGATGGTCAATTCATGCGGAAACCATTAACGCTCTATCACTGATTAACCCCCAAATGAATCACTACCTCGATCCCTTAATAACCAACCAAATACTCCAATAAATAAACAAGATATTACTGAGCTTATTCAAGTTAGTTTAACAATAAATCAATTTTACTCAAACTTACTACGTGCCATCACATATTTTCTCAATGAATACTTTTATTTTAATCGTCATAGCTTTCAGTCATATCTTCCTATTGAACAGAATTTTTAGTTGTTTATCTCAAACTTCAAATATCGCAGGTAATATTTTAAAGCAGTAGTTATAATACGAAGTAGTTATCAGTTAGTCTGTCTAGTAGTGGTGTGTTAAACGAGCTTATAAGAGAGAATAGTGACCGATACGTTAGCGGGATCAGCACGACTGGACCACGGCGATACCACTCACAATACATGAGCCATTTTCAGCCAACTCTGATTTATATGATACATTAACAAAGAATGACAAATACTGGGTGGAAGAATAATGGTACTGCGTTATATGTCATCGGAGCTAAAGTGAAATTAGAGGGCAGACACATGATACTTACGTAACAAGGTAATCTTGTGGTGACACTGTTGACAGATTTATATTACAGGCGCTACATGTGATGGCGCAGTAAGTTTTGTTCTTATATTATATAACTATGTTTTCTTCCAAAACGAAACTTTGTATTTTTTGGTATAGTTGACAATTAATGACTGTAAAATATTTATATTGGCAGTAAATTGCTTATATATTGTCAATAATCATTCATCATTCACACCTAAAAATATACACCTTGTTATTATTTACCTAATGTTTCTACAATCGCAAGAGTACTTGCCTACTTGGCAAGATCGCTATATATGTGTCATATATTTATTATATAGATACCTACCTATTTTTGTAGCTGGTAAGACTACAAGCATCTGCATTGTACTGAGTCGGCAAGACGACAAGGAAAGGTCATGGCAGAAGGGCTTTCTCCGTAATTGATTTTATTTATTTAATTAATTACATAGGCGGACGCATTCTTAACTACACAACCCTAAAGCGTTAGCAAGAATGTATAATGGTATGCTACTGATGACATGCTGTCCTAAACTATTTTTTTTTTATAGACTCACGCCTGTATCCCCGAAGAGGTAGGCAGAGGTGTAATATTACACCCACATTTTGCCATGAATTTTTAAGTCCCACGTAATAGGGGGCGAGTTTATTGCCGTTACCGGGCACATCACTAGACTCCGAGCTGCTACTGAGAATTCGGAAAAACCCAGTTACACATTTGCCCGACCCGGGAATCGAACCCGGGACCTCTGATCAGTAGTCGCATACGCTATCCACTGGACCACGGAGTGTCCTAAACTAAAAGATAAATTTCATCCGACATAAACTTAAGTTTAATGAAAAATCACGTCTTTTCACAGACGAATGCAAATGAAATACTCCAGAAGTGAGACCAATCAAAAGGAACTTTATAACGTAACGTTATATACAAGTATTGCGTGATATTAAAAATACCTGTTTCTTAGGCCAATATGGCCTCGGGTTTAAATCCACGCCACCACCAACAGAATTTTAGAAGCAAATTACATATAAATTTGTAGAATATCGATCGTTTGCGTAAGGTGTTCTACTTGAACATCATAAAAAATCTATATGTCCGACATTTCTCCATACAAAGTTTCGCAAAGACGAGTCTTCCAACCCACAGTTGACCAGCGTGGTGCACTACAGCCTAACTCTTCTCTTGATGAGAAGATGCCTCTGTCCAGTTATAGAAATATTATTGTAATCAAAAACTAGATTAGAGAAATTAAATAGCTAAACTTGTAGCATATAACCTCACGGCTTGAACAAAATTTATACGTATGGTGAGTCAGTCTTTGATAGATTGCTATCACACGCTTTCAACCGCTCTAAGATACTATCGCTCTCTATAATCTACTTTAACGCTAAACAGCTTTAAATACTGTACCTAGAGATCATTTATTCATGAAATGGACAGCTAGGCGTAAACCATGTTGTAATTAGTGCCTTCTGGAATAAAAGGAAAACCAATCAAATATATTATAATAAGGTTATAACAATACGTATTTGTTAATTAATGTACTCACATTCAATATCAAATATTATATACTTACCACATTCATCTTGCAGCTGCAATTCAGATGCAGATTCGTCAGACCTTTGCAAAACTACAGTACCTACCAACGATCTTGTCAATATTAATCAAACGAGCTTAAACATGATTAGGTTTCGTCGTTCTAATAGAAAGTAGTCTTCGCATATATGCAGCTCTATCATCAGATCGCCAGGGTCTGATGATAGTCATCCAGCACCAAATTCCTAGTAAAAACGAATCAATTATTACGTAAATACCTAATACGACCTGTTAGAATACTTGACCTAGCTAGTTACGGCATCTTGCTTCAGTATCATGTAGCCTACATTGTAAGGAACCTATAGAATCAATTGTCATCTCGTAAAATTTTACGTAGGGATCGTTTTCTTTTAGTAGGTAACATTTGTAAAGTCAGAGGTTCCAGTGTTTTGACAAGAATCTTAAAACATTCCAACGTGTCGTAGTCACCTTAGTAGTATTGTTGTAGGTATTGACAAGTGTTTTCTGTACCTGTTTGTTAGATTGCACCATAGTACTACTGTAACACATTTTAAGCAAACTTCAGACTACGTCTGCTAGTGCGACAAATTTAGCATATAGGTCAAAATTTAAAGACAATATATAAAATATACATAGGTAGTTTACAAAACGAAAAAATGTTAAATGGGCAAACTGAATATTGAATAAATTGAACGCCGCTCTCAGATTTGCTCGCTGGCTTCGAAGCTAGAGGAGTTGTCAAATCACTTGCAGGGATTTCTTGTTGGTGAATTATAGGATACACTCATTATGTTTTATGCGATAGCCTGCCAGAACAAACCCTTGTGCTCACTACAAAAGCTTGCTCTGAACTTGAGTGTCTCTCACTCTGTCCTTTAAGGGCTTTAAGGTTGGTAGTTAGGTACGTTTTTCAAGGTTTGTAAAGTCATCTGTAACATAGGATCCTAGTGCGGTATTTGCTCTTTTCAAGCATAACAACCAGGAACTATATGCCCTTAGTAAAATAAGACCTCAAGCTTTCATTGGAAATTTAAGTACTTAAACTTACCTTGTCAGATATCATTTGTGTGTCTCTATCTTCATCTGTTTTATCAAGGAGAACAAAGACAGCAATGGACTAAATATTCGTACACAACAGTATCACAAGCCATTGCTATTTTCATGCTTAAACTTCACAACATTTTAACCTGCTGTTATATTAATTCTACGCTCAGATTACAAAATGAAGACGAATTTAGTGCCATAAATTAGAAATACATATATCAGCTTACAAAGGATACTTTCAACTCTTTAACCAAACATCCAGGCCCAAAAATGTGTGAAAGCATACAAGACTCCTTTTAAGCTTTGATACTTTAATAAAAGTATATGTAAGGTTTATGACTACCTAAGCCTACGTATGCTTTAAAGGGCTTTTATTAACTTCGTGTAAAGATCGTGTGTCGTTCAGTTATACATACTCGTATGACATTATGTGTCTGTATATCTCTAAACAGGCAAACAGAATTGTATTATATTAATATTTCGTCATCTTTGAGTAAAATGTAGAAGTGAGGGAACCTACCACTATCTAATAATAAGCTAGCTTGCACTAGTAAGAACTTGAATTTTGCATTAAACGGTTCCCAAACTATTATTTGTTTTATTTGTCTATGATTGAGATTTCATATAAAAGTCTTTTACTTACCGTAGTATACAAACTTAAACCATTTAAGGTCCTAGGTACATTGTTTATGACAATGACTCCATTCAAAAATTTAAATTTAAAAATTAAATTAAATTAATTCTAAGTATTTCACACATCTTTGAATGTGAGATTTATATTAAATGACAATATATTTAGTTTTTTTCATCGATAGTAAAGTAAAGCGAATTATGTGCTAAACATTACGAATAAAATATAAGTCTGTATTCCCATATTCTTAATTGGTAAATCCCCTTCAATAGTTATAAACATGTCAATGTAGACGTAGTGCACATTGTGAATGGATCGCTTGTAACACGTTACTGTAACAAAAGAGTGTGGACGCCGATATCGCGATAAATAATTAGCTGCACTGAACTCAGTGCACGAGGAAGTCATTAATTATGGCGATGATAAATTGTGATCCTGCCTTATACATATGTAGCTATAGCAATATAGTAAGAGCAATATTACTAAGGAGCCATTATTAGTTCCATAATATAGAAAACGTAAGTCTAAGAAATAAACTGCGCCCATGGTGAAGTGGTTTGAGCGGCCTCCTCACAGATTATCACTGCACTGAATGTTGTTGAGAGTGGCTTCGTTTCCACCATGGGACAACAGTTGCACTGATCCATAAGTGTAGTTTTCTTTGTGTCCAAAGGTCAAGCCCTTCGCGATACACTATTGTTTCCGTTTATATCTACTTACTCAATTCACTTATTTACCTTTGTAGGGTATCATCATATCAGCCAAACGACGTCCACTGCTGGACATAGGCCTCCCCCAAGGTTCTCCACACAGACCGGTCTTGAGCCGCCCGCATCCAACCGCCTCCCGCGATCTTGACGAGGTCGTCGGTCCAACTTGCGGGGGGCCTACCTCTGCTGCGTCGTCCGGTACGTGGCCGCCACTCCAAAACCTTTCTGCCCCAACGGCCATCGGTTCTTCGAGCTATGTGCCCTGCCCACTGCCACTTCAGCTTGGCTATCCGGAGAGCTATGTCGGCGACTTTGGTTCTACTGCGGATCTTCTCATTTTTGATTCGATCTCGCAGGGAAACTCCAAGCATAGCTCTCTCCATCGCCCTCTGAGTGACCTTGAGCCTTTTGATAAGGCCCATAGTGAGCGACCACGTCTCTGATCCGTAAGTCATCACTGTCAACGCACACTGGTCAAAGACTTTCGTCTTGAGACACTGCGGAATATCGGACAAGAAGATATGTCGTAGCTTCCCGAACGCTGCCCAACCGAGTTGGATTCGACGATTGACCTCCTTCTCGAAGTTGGACCTACCTAATTAGACTACTTGTCCCAGGTAGATATACTTGTCGACAACTTCGAGCATAGAGTTCCCAACCTGAATAGGAGCAGGTACAACATGGACGTTCGACATGATTTTCGTCTTGTCCATGTTCATCTTAAGACCAACTTGTTGGGAGACTCTACAGAGGCCATCGAGCATTGTGCCTAGGTCTTCCATGGTCTCAGCCATGACTACGATATCGTCTGCGAATCGAAGGTGAGTGATGTACTCGCCGTTGATGTTGATGCCGAGTCCATTCCAGTCCAGAAGCTTGAAAACATCCTCCAGCGCAGTGGTAAACAGTTTCGGGGATATGACATCCCCCTGTCTCACTCCTCGCTGGAGTTGAATAGGTTTCGAACTCTGGTCCTGGAGGCGGACTGACATAGTGGCGTTTTCATACAAGCACTTCAGCAATTCGATATATCGGTAGTTAATCCGGCACCGTTGGAGAGACTGTAGCACCGCCCAGGTTTCGATCGAATCGAAGGCTTTCTCATAGTCGACAAACGCCAAGCATAGGGGCTGGTTATACTCCTCGGACTTCTGTATAACCTGCCGCAGCGTATGTATGTGGTCTATGGTACTATAGCCTTTACGGAAACCGGCTTGTTCGGGAGGCTGGAAGTCGTCTAGCTTGCTCTCGAGACGATTCGTGATGACCCTCGAAAACAGCTTGTAGACGTGGCTCAGAAGTGTGATGGGTCTGTAGTTCTTTAAGAGGGTTTTATCCCCTTTCTTAAAGAAAAGCACCACCACACCTCTGTGCCACGCCTGTGGCCTTTTACCTTCGAGAATGACGGAATTAAATAGCTTCCGAAGGGCTTCTCTAGCGGGTGCACCGCCAGCCATCAGAAGCTCGCTCGTAATTCCGTCATCACCTGGCGCCTTGTTGTTTTTGAGTTGTTTGAGAGCCACACTAATCTCGTGAATGCTGACGTCCGGGATATCTTCAGTATAGTGTCGGGTCAATCCAGCTCTAGGGTCTGGCGCTGGAGTACTTGCGGGTTGTTGCGTTGTCGTGTATAACTGTCCATAGAACCTTTCGATCTCCTCCAAGAACTCAGGCTTGGACGATACGATTCTGCCATCCTCCGTTTTCAGCTTTGTCAGCTGACTCTGCCCAACAGACAGATCCCTCTGGAACACTTTGGATCCCTTACTCTGCTCGATCGCCTCACGAACACATTTTGTGTTGTATTGGTGGAGGTCGCGAGTCAGAGACTTAGAGATCTGTCTGTTGAGGTGCCGATATTTCGGCATGTCGTCGGAGGATAGCAGAACCATCTTGCGCCTTTCCTCTAACAGCTCGAAGGTCGGACCCGAGATTTTGCTGGTTCTCTTACTTTTCTGCGGCTTAAAGAATTTAGCCCCTGTTGTATGGACAGCATCCAAGAACCCGTTACTGTACTCGTCCACATCTACGCATTCGCCCAGGCATTCGAAACGGTTCTTGAGTTCGAGCTGAAAGCTCTCGGGGTTTTGGATATGAACCGGTGCTGGTCGGAGCGTGGACTTTATCAACCTCGACCGCTCGAGGCTTTTACAGATATTCAATGTGCCTCTTACCATTCGGTGATCGCTCACATTGATCGAGACATCATTGAATATCTGCCTCTTCGTCGACATGATAAAGTCGATCTCGTTTTTGGTGGCACCGTCTGGACTTACCCAGGTCCACTTGCGGCATTCTCGCTTCTTGAAGAAGGAATTCATCATACAGAGGCCTTCCTTCTCCATAAAGCTAGCCGGCAAGTGACCCCGGGAATTGCGATGCCCCTAACCAAATTGCCCCACTCTCAGCTCATCGCGTTTGCCCAGTTTCGCGTTAAAATCTCCCATGATCACGGTGTAATGGGTTTTGAAGCCATGTATAGCCCGAGATATGTCCTCGTACATGGCTTCCACCTCCTCATCGGGGTGTGTCGAGGTCGGAGCGTATACCTGTATGACCTTCAGCGAATACCGCTTGGATATTCTGAGTATAAGGTACGCTACCCTGCTCGACACACTCCCAATATTTACCACGTTGGTCACGAGAGATTTGTGGACGATGAACCCGACACCACCTTGGGACTGTTGGTCGCCCTCCCGGTAGAAGAGCAAGTTGCCGGAATTGAGAACTATGGAGTCCTCCCCCTGTCTTCGAACTTCAGATAGGCCTATGATATCCCATCGCAACTTGCTTAATTCTTCTTCCAGCTCGACAATCTTCTCGTCGGTCCGCAGTGTGCGCGTGTTCAGTGTTGCCAGGGCCAATAATAATTGTCTTTGGTGGTGGTAGCCCGATCTCTTCCGGAGATTCTTCGCACCCCTTGCCCCGCCGTTACCATGGCCGCTACCATAACCAGGACTAGCGGGGCCGCCGGGGACTAGGGGCCGGTTTTCATTGGTGTGGTTCATTTATGGGGGGGATTTGCCATAATCGCCACGCTTGGCAGGCGTATTGGCGATCGCAGTGGCGGAAGTTTTCAGTGCTGGACGCTGCTGCCCATCTAGCATCTTGGGATTTACTTCCGCCAGGTTCGGATGGTTTGACCGCCATCTTTCGGTTGACTGCTTGCGCTGGGGGAGATACTATGACGAGTATCTACTCGTCAGAGTAACCCCCCCAGTGGGCGGTGGGGTCGTCACGTCCCGACACCATGTAGGGTATAAACAGTTACAATTAACGTTCTGCTAAGGATAACGTTCTGATATTAAAATCAACTTTTAATCGTATGTCGCACGCACAACCCAATACAATCCAACGTCAATTTAATTTTATTTGGAGGATTTTTTTTATGTAACTGTTTCTTCCTGGTCTGATGGGAATTTTTGGAAAAACCGTCTTAGTGCACCCTTACGATCCCCAAGGAACATACGTAAGTACATGCTAAATTTCAACTTCTAAGGGCCAATAGTTTTGGCTGTGCGTTGTCTGTCAGTCTGAAATGGAAGAATTTAAATATAGATGAATGATTGGCCACTCATTATTATCCCCAGCCCATTTTGAGTAGGTATAGTAGAGAAGACTAAGCTAAATATTACTGGTTTAATGTATATCAGACTGCCTCGTTGGTCTCGCGGCATACATGTGCGCGTGGGATTGGGAGGTCTCGGGTTCGATTCCCGGGTCGGGCAAAGTGTTATTGGGATTTTCCTTTAGGAAATTCTCAGTAGCAGCACGGAGTCTGGTAATGGGCCCGGTACAGCAATAGGCTCGCCCCCTATTACGTGGGACCTAAAAATTCATGGCGAAATGTGGGTGTAATATTACACCTCTGCCTACCCCTTCGGGGATACAGGCGTGAGACTATAAATAAATAAAATAAATAAATTAATGTATATCAAGGTAAAAAAGTAGAGCTTTGCTGATTTAGTCGAAGAACCGATACAAAAACCAGGTGCTCAAATCTGCCTGTTGGTGCTGCGTATACAATAAATGTAGGTGTATTGAACGCGTTCAGAACCAAAGGGTTACCTCTCGGGACAACCCGACATATTACCCTTTTGATTGTTTCACTCCCGTCACAGTCTTGACGCACACATTGATTCACGCTAGTTTCAACCTTAACTTTTTCCGGCATTGCTCTGATTTGGTCAAATAAAACAGTTAAAGTTCAGTTAGTTCAGTTTCAGCTTATGTTGCCATTTCCCATTTGTTCTTAATCGGGGCAGTAAGATAAGTCGTGGTTTAGTGTAGCAGATCGGAAGGAACGACAAAACGAGGCCTTATTAGATTGATGTTTAATTTATTGCATTGCACAACTAGTATTAGTGTTAATGGGCCCAAGCATCCATGGAGAACGTCTTAGTTGCAGCCAGGACAGCGCTATGCAATGTTGGGATTTGGTTCGATAAATAAAAGATGTTACTTGTACGAGTGAATAACGTATAATGGTCCATATTACAAAGTTTATACTTATTATATAGGAAGGAAGGCGTTACACACACTACACCTCCCCCCTTTATTAAAATAAAAAAATATGATTACATTTTTTTTTATACTTACTTATTACTTAAATCTTATTTCTAATTACAATTTTCGATTAATTTAATTTCGATAATAAAGAAATAACAGAACATTTAAAATCTTTATTATAGCGATAATAGAAAAAGAAAGTTGAATATATGCCAAGAAACAGTTTACTAAAAAAAATATACAGTATAAATTGCAAAAATAATCTTAATAATACCTCACTGTAATGCAAGTAAAGGTAAGTCAAATTATAAGTTCTTTTGAAAAGTCAAGTAAGTAAGAGAATGTTTGAAATCTGTATTATAAAATCAATATAAAAAGTTAATATTAAATGACAATAAACAATTTACTAAAAATAAGTCAATGTAAATTGCATTTAAAAAAATCTTAATATCATCTACTATAATGCGCTGTTGACAAGTTTTTAAACTAAGTATAACAAAAATAAAATATAATTCAATAAAATAAACAATATAAAACAAGATAAACAATATCAATAGAGATTAAGTATTCATTTTTATAACATTATCATAATAAAATAAAAAAACTATGATTGGGTACAAATTACCGTCTCCTAATACAAAATTAATAAGTTTTTGTTCCTTTGTTTGTGTTGCAACACAGATATACATTTTATTATACCATACCTAATAAAAATATCAATAGGAACAAGTGGCAAATGCCATAAACACAAGCTGATCTACACTAAAAAAAACACTATCTTACATTATTATAAAACTTGATGGTCATATTTTCGTATTATTTCAATAATCATTCTATCTTTATTTCATAAAAGCATACGTTTTAATTCACATAACATCGTATATCGTATAGGTAGGTACAGTCATGTTTCCACCAGTCTTGTCATACACATCAATAATCAAATGATACTTATCAACAAATCATCATTCCAGTCTACATTATTTTTCACAATAACACAGTCATTTTCTTTTTTATTCTCAATCAATACATTGGTACACACATTTTGTCATATAGTACAATTTTATCATATTGGTACACATTTTAACATTTTCGTCTGGCCAGACTTTCTTATTTTATCATAATAAGATACATTTCTCATATTTGTCGACAATATTAATATTAATTATTATAAACAGGGCCATAATTTAAGACTCCTTTGGCCTCTAACAATTTTCACAGAGAAATCTCGTTTACACCATGATCAAATTGAAAGACTTGAACCCTTTATGTATCTCTATATATATCTTCACTTTTAACAATGCATAAGCATTCAGTCAATACCAAATCTATATACTTAACACATTCCCTTTGAATATTTCAGTACATATGAATGCAACATCGCTTTTGGGTGATCAGTCCAATTGCTGTCGAAAACTTATTTACTGAATATTCCCTTCTACCTATTTAGTACATCTATCTTATACAAACACAAACCAACATATCAGAATACTCATTCCTTTCTCGTGCAACAAAATACACTTAATAATAAAAACTTCAACATTTCCGTCTCATGTCAAGGTTAAGGGTACCTAATTGCATATAACAATGACAAAAAGATTTTTAATACCACACATGTCATATCCTTCGTTATTCCGTTTTACAAAAAAGAACATTCCGTATTTCTCCATAGTTAAAACATAACAAAACGTCATTCATAGTTACCTCTAAGTATTATACTAAATAGTAATAATGATTCAAAGGTTTTTCAGGTATGCCCAAAATAAAATCTTTTTACAAAAGTTCATCTCTCCTAAAGCGCTTTAAAAATAATTATTGTATGTACTTATTACGTGATTCAAAATTATATTTCATTATGAGACTAATGTTCAAACAAGTAAATATTGCTGATGCAATTATACGCAGGTGGCATAATTTCCGATGAATTCATGCCTGAGATAGTGCGACATGGGTGTCAGGTTTTATAACAAGGTATCATCTTTATTAGCGTGTATTAGCTCACTACCTACTGGATACCAAACTTATTATTTTACTGATACGTACTTAGTTCACCATATTATTATAGTAAACGTAAGAAATAATTGTTCACTATCACAAAAAAGAAACAGAAATAAGTCGCACAAAAATATCGTAGAATCTAAAATCTTTACATGTTAGTATTATGTCGGAAACACACAGAAAGAACCTATTACGTGCGGCAATTAATAAAAGTTCATGTAAAGTATTTTGACGTGACAACGTCTTATAAATTGGTTTGCCGGGTGACACTTCAAGAAACTGCGTTACGCTCCGCTCACGTTATGCGCTCACAATGAGAGCGAGTGAGAGGCACGCGTCCCGCCTAAGAGCGAGAGAGACAGACATAAAAAGTGAAAGGCACGCGTCTTTCATCCTTCCTCCTACTATACGAATGAATATTCACATTAAAATTATTTTACCACTCAAAGTCGTTGTCACGTAAAACTTTCGCCCGTATACCGACTTTACAGGCAATTTTTTGTTTTTTTTTTTAATTCACAAATAAATAAAATATAGTTCAATTGAAATGAAGTTAGACTTAGTACTGTATAGGTAGGTACTGTAAAAAAACAAGCAGCAAAGCCGCGCGCACAAATTGTATTGCTAACGGATCATATATCGCGTCTTCGTATTGTACACCAAATGCG
Organism: Euclidia mi; assembly: GCA_944739405.2. Classification (NCBI taxonomy): domain Eukaryota; kingdom Metazoa; phylum Arthropoda; class Insecta; order Lepidoptera; family Erebidae; genus Euclidia; species Euclidia mi. The sequence continues at coordinate 3,165,874 of OX123185.2, forward strand.
TAATATCATTGGAATTCATACATAAAACATGATTCCTTCTAACAAAATACTATAATATAATTTTATAGTAAAAAAAGATCTACATTTTTAAAGTAAATAAAATAATAATGGTAAATAAAATAATAATAAAAATGTAAACAGGAAATTTAGGTCTTAAAAGTTTAAAAACGTGTTCAAGGCCTATTTAATTAATAAGCTATAACTATCATACTCTTAGTAAAAAATCTATTATGTATTTACTAAGAAACAGTAACTTATAAAGACACATTAAATTGAAAGCAATGAGTTACTAAAAAAAAATACCTTATTTCACTAAAGATAACTTGTCAACAGGCATTTTTGCATAATCTAATCATTAATGTAACATAAAAATTAAGAACTAAATTACTAATTGCAGTAAAATTATAAAGAAATTACGTAATAAAATTTATTATTAAACGCAAAAAGAACACATGCTTAAATTAACACAAAATTAAAAAATATTGTCCGCGGCAATAGAGAAAAAAAATCACCTCATATTTCACACCGTGTCCGAGGTCATCATGAAGTTTCACGGTTCCGTCCTTGGCTCTTTACGCAATATCCTCGTGTACCCTCGTGTCGGCCCGCAACAGGCCAAAGCCCATATCTCCCGGCTGCATCACCAGGAGCTCGCATCAGTGAACCTCGGCTCAGGGATCTCTCATCTCTCCAGTACAACGCATCTCGCTCTCTCAATAAAATTTCGCAATTTTGGAAATATCCGTCCGACGTATTTATCAAAAACTTGCTCTAATTCGACGATATTTTATCATCTTCACAGTAAGTTATGCCAGAATCTTATAAAAAACCACATGCTCAGCACTGCCGCAAGGCAGCACTGGCAGGGTCGCCATGCAATGTTGGGATTTGGTTCGATAAATAAAAGATGTTACTTGTACGAGTGAATAACGTATAATGGCCCATATTACAAAGGTTATACTTATTATATAGGAAGGAAGGCGTTACACACACTACAGCTACGTCGATGATGATGGCTCTATTATTATATTAGTGGTAAATCTGACTTAATCCTACTTTGGTCACAATAACTAATAGAAATTGCGAAATATTACAGTGACATCGTAGTGTTGCAGGTATTAATTAATTTATCGGGACATAAGTGTACCGATCAGTAACAAATCAGGACGGGTCCCTGAGGACACGCCCGATTTATTCGTCTGAAAATTGGGACGTCCCGCGCAAATCGGTACACCTGGCAACTCTAGTAGTTCCTTCAAGTTCAAAGCACTATCCAACAACTAACCCATTTTAATTTATAATGTTGTGCCTATAGCACATTTCCTTTTATAGTAGCGTTAATCATCCGCTTGTATTTAGCGTATGTACTACACTGTAATCGATATTAATTATTGTGTAACCAGTCGATCCATAGCCTTTGTATTGAATTCATGTGTGACGTTAATAAATATCATATCGCATTTTCGGATTTTATTCCTGAGCCTGAAGACAGAACCCGATACACACAGATACATGCATACACAACAGAGAAGACACACAACAATGTTTATGCTGATAGTCTTTCGTTTAGGCACATTGAAGGGTTAGTGGGCGAACGGCACAAGTATTAAATCGAACCGATCCTCACTCCTCTTATTGCCACTCTTCACAAGGAGTATCATCCTCCATCTTCTATTCAAACTCCATTTCCTCACCTTTCTTTTGTATTGCCGTTTTCACAAAGAAAATTACCTACCGTATGAGACGCTTTTGATATCCGTTATATCTGTGCTTGCCACCGTAATGTAGTATTTAAACCTGCCAAGAAAGAGCGCTCATAGTCCCGGTACGCATGGCTCGGCAACTAATCTTGGTAAGATAGTAAATGATTACTTGCGAACTAGTAATGTACTAAGTAGGTAAATTATAAGTAGGTATGTACGTATAAGATACATATTTACGCATATATGTTCATATTAAATCGACAGATTTTATGAACTATGTATGTTATACATACAAGACTCTGTACCTATGCTTAAAATAATATATTTAGTTTGATAGTGTATTATATTATTTGAGTGAAGTAATAGATTTGTGGTATCTGTAGCAAGCTTAATTGCTGTCGTCACTATTTGGTATAAAGATGGAGCACCGATCAGAACAAGTCTTTCTCTGTGTCTCGGAGAGCACTTAAAGCCGTCGGTCCCGACTGTTATGAACATCTATGTCAGACTTTACAGAATGAAGATACACTGTCACCGTTGGTTTATGCCTTTGGATTGTGAAGGTTAGGCCTGATACCCTCTACATGGAAGTCTGTCGACAACTCCAACACTCTGCCAAATGTGTAGTCAAAAGTATTGATGAACCAGTACTGCTATCTTGTGTGTGACGCAATACCTCGAGCCACGGCGCGCGTATCGCTCGAAATGCACTTAGCTGTCATCGCTGTATGTGCTCACGACTCGATGCTCGGACACAATGCGCTCTCCGCCGTGACTCAGACGGAACTATAAACAAGACGCCGTTTGTATGTGTTGTGCAGAGATGACAGCGACATTGGCGGAGGATTTTGAAAATCAATCCTTTGAACTGAATAAATTTTAAAGGCTTAGTAAAGACTATTTTAGGACATCTTCGTTGAATTAATGTTCTAAATTAATCTTCAGATAGTATAAGAAGATTTATTACAGGTAAACCTATGTGTGGCAAACGTATGAAACTTTTATTTACATAATTCTGAAGCCAATACAAAAATGGTGAATGTGACTCAGCGGGAGGACCATGAAAACGCTTTTCTTTTATGCAAGACAGTATATTCCTTGATATTGAAAGTGACAAGGAAGATAGTGTCTGTATCAGAATTATCCTACGTATTTTGGGAATAACTGGGATTCAAAAAGATCCATATATCATATATGCACATGAACGTATGTAAGAATTTATAACTTTATCAGCTTCATATCATTATTCATATCAACGTCAATAATGAGTATAATATTAAAATACTCAAAGCATAAGTAAAGTGTACTCTAACAGTAGGATTATGTTTGAGAAATGCCTCTTCGTCGCGGTAACGGTAACTAGAACATACCAGTGTTCATTTTGTTCAAGTTTTAAAAGCAGCCACGTCGACGTACGGCAACAAACTTTGGCAATTAGTGTTAAGTGGTTTTTAACCTAAATAAAATAATAGTAACATTGTTTCGGAACACGGCATGTCTTACATTTAATATTTAAGCTGTAATGTTGTTATAACAAACGTGTTAATTAATTGTTCCACTGTTAAATAAGGCTTTGCTTTCTGATTGATAGGTCATAGTGCAATCTGCTGGCCAATAGGAAGTTGGCAAAGTATATATTATTATCTCTTCATGAATACTTATCTGAAGTTAATAATGAGGAGATTTGCAGGAAAATCACAGTCGTAGACAGAGCTCTCCGAATAATCAAGCTGTTACAGCAGTGGGCGCGGCACATAGCTTGAAATACTGATGGCCGTTGGGGCTTTCTGCTCTTTGATTCTGGAGTGGCGGCTACGAACGCTGTTGCAGCAGATGTAGGCCTTCCTCAAGGTGAATTCCGCCGCCCTCATGCGGGCGGCTCAAGACCGGTCTATGTAGTTTATTGGATGAGACCTATTTTCAGCAGAAGACATCATTCGGCTATGATAAAGTAAATTTCTATATTTTTGATGACAGCAATATTATCAAACATTTAAAGTTTCGCGGTGACTTACACACTTATAACAGTGATGATATCTCAAAGCGACGCGTGCCGGTCGTGGTATATATTTGTTTTCACTTAATAAATAGCTTTGAATACTGGCTACATCTAGATACTGGACGTCTATTTTATATCTTGTGTCGGTTTCAGACTGATTATATTTGCAGCAATAGTAGCAGTCTTTACATAAGCAACGTGAAGGTAGTCGATTAGAAACGATAGCCGTTCACGAGTTTATCCTGCAGTAGCGATACCATTAGGACGACGATTAGTGTGCGTTGTACTGAGGTTCATACAATGAATTCTAAACGGATCGAGCTAAGCACAGTGCCGCTTTAGTGCTGCCGTGATAAAGGATCTGTAGCACTACCTGCATAGTACACACATATGTACATACACAAATGAGCGAGTACTCAGAAATGCTTCTATTTAGGCAGGTTTCATTTCGGAGAAACCTGCCAGTATAATGCTATATTGAATTCACACAACATTGTGACCATTACTTCTCATTTATTTATCTGTTTGTTCGATTTCCGGACCTCAGGATCATTCTGTCCGATTTTTAGTTCTAGTAATTTCATAAGTTGATTCTAAAGATGTAAAATATATTATAATGATCAGGAAGCGATAGTGAAGATACCAACAGACTGCCATGCTGAGGGTATCGGGTTCGAATCCTCGGCGCACATCACTTTTCGGAGTTATGTGTGTATTGAATTGTTAATTCGGTCCGTGTGGTGATGGATTAAGAATACGGAATGTCACCACCGCATATCATCCCATGGGTGTCGTAAGAGCCGACAGAGGCAGCATATTATGCAGAGAACAGCACTGTAAGAGAAGGAAAACTTGATACAAACCCTATACCAACCCGTTTGGCCAGCGTGGTATAGTAGGCCAATTCCTCCTTTCAAAGGAGAGGCCTAGTCCAGCAGTGGACTGTTAAAGGCTGATGATGATGAATTGTTAATTCTATTATTGCTTGTCCCTCGGAGCGCACGTTAAGCTGTTGGTCCCGGCTATTATGAAGATCTTTGACAGTCGTTATAGAGAGTCAATACGTCTGAATAACTGAAGCTAGACTAAACCATGGAATATTGCTGTCCCTTTTGGGTTGCGGCGGTGAGACAGGCAGTCGCTCTGTAGAGAAGCTGTTTGCTTTTGTTTGTTTGTCGTGTGAGTGTGTGGCCAACTCTGATGTCAGAGTTTTTAGACCACCCGAAGGCCTCCGACATGGCCTAACGATTCTTATCCTGAAACAAAAACTGGGACCGACAGCTTAACGTGCCCTCCGAAGCACGGTAGCGCTCAGATGTTAATGCTACACGCGGTCATCCATCCAAGTGGCGACCTGGGCAAGCATTTCTTGACTTTGTCGATCTGTTACGAACGACAAGCTAAGTATCGCTATGAGCGCTACTGTAAAGAAGCTTTTAATCAGTCAATGCCGGTTAGACTAAATAAGCGGTCCTTAGGTTGCAACTAAGGAGGATGATTTAGTTAATAAGCATATTGAAATAGCCGACTTGATTTAAATATTTGATTTGATAACTTTTTAAAGCATAATAACTTATGAGATTATGTTTTGGATGGGATGGCATTTACAGATTTATACCGCAGGAAACTGCGAACAAGCACTGGAATAAATGTAATTACTGAAATCAAAAAGTATCATTTTCTTTTGGCGGCGAGCCCAGACCAAAAATGATATGTCTTCTTTTAGGCTGAAATTCGCATCGTTCGCAAATAATTTATGAAACCACTATTCATAATTAATATAATCTCCTCGCCAAAACACGTTAGATTGGAACAATTGTTATTCACCAACAAGAATATTGGCACGCAGTCAAAGTTTGTATATGTTGCCAGAACACAAAAAATATGGTGGTCTTAACTTTTAAAACTTGTTAAACTTTATTCTTGGTGAGAACAGAAACGGATGTTACAGTCTTTTTTTCTCTTCTCGTAAGTGTTTGGCCAGCTCTGATGTCAGTGTATATAGATCATACAAAAGCCTCCGATATGGCCTATTCTTGACATGAGACAGGAGTCGGGACCTTCGGCTTTACGTATATACCTAAGCACTAGCGTTATGGTGTAAATGCTACAACAAGCGGCTATCTATCCAATTGGTGACCTCAGCAAGCGTTGCTTTACTTGCTCGGTCTATTACGAACGACAAATTAACACACATTTTCAGCGCTACTGTATTAATGTGTCATCAATCTATTAGAATAGAGCGAACTGCTGTGGCAAGCGATAGCCCAGTAGGAAGGATATCTTGGCACTATCTCACTGGGTCTTACTAAATTAACATCTCAGTAATTCCACTGCATCATACTAATTACTTTAGATCTCAGTAACTAAGAGGAATCGTCTCCGAATAAATCATCCGATACGTACAGCTGTTAGTTCGGACTAAATTTCACTTAAGTGCTTAAAAGTAACCCACCCGACAAGCTGATATTTTGAAATGTTTACTAATTCATGAATTACAGGTTTTTATGTGTCCATTACAACTAAAGACCCAACCAGTAATTCGCAAGATGTTTAACACGTAACATAATACATAAACTGTGTTTATTGTTTTACAACAACTGGCTAAAGAACACAATGGATAGGAATAAAAGTAATAAAACTTACGACTTAACATTTATTTCAAAGCATCTTATAATCTATATTTTCAATTGATATGCTGTAATTATACAGATAACATCATAAGGATTTAAACATTATTTCGATGGATTTCTAGTAAGCTAAAGTATAAAAGCAATTGTCGGACACTAAAGGTATCAATCGAAATATGTTAAGTAGGGTTTGTTAAGTTTCACACGACTGTAAAGACCTCCGTTAGTCAGGTCCCCGTCGATATTTTCACTCAATACGAAGTAACAATCGGCATACATTAGATTCGGTCTGTTAGGCTTTTGTGACCCTGAAGACAGAAATAGGGACCCGATAAGTAGGGCTCCTATTTGTCGTTAGAAAATACCTAGTAACAATTGTAATTTCTATTAGAAACGCCAAGAAAAAGCGCTCAGCGGACCGGTACGCATGGCTCGGCAACTAATCTTAATAAGATAGTAATCAATGATTACTTACGGGCTAGTTACTTCGCAAGTAGGTAAATTATTAGTAGGTACGTAAAATATATTTACGCTTATTTGTTCATATTAGGTCGGCCAACAAGCTAAACAATGTTTGTTATACATACCAGACTCTGTACGTTAAAAATAATTTAATTATTTAGTTTGATAGTATATTATTTGAGTGAAGTAATAGATTTGTGGTACTTATAGCAGAAGTGCATTCGTCACCATCTGGTATATAGATTGGTCACCGATCAGGATCAGGAAATCACTCTGTGCCTCGGAGAAAACTTAAAAATATCGGATCCAACTTACTGTCATGGGGACTCCTTTAGTCGTTACAGAATTAAGATACACCCTGTTACTGTTGTTTTATGCCTTTGGGTCTGAAAAGTCAAATGGGGCGGTCGCACTGTGGGAAAGTTAAAAACGACAGCTTAAGTTTCGAGGCACGGGACAGGTGAAAAATTTCAACAATTCAATACGCACTTAACTTTGAAAAGTGGTAAGTTTGAAGACGTTACCCTCTACGTGGCAGTCTGTTGAAACTCCACTAGGCTATCGCTGCCTCTATGATCTAAACGTGTTGTCAAAAATATTGACGAGTCCATTCACTGCGCACATATCCGCGATCTATCCAGTACTTACTACTATCTTGTGTGTGACGCATTACCTCGAGCCATGGCGCACGTATCGCTCGACATGCACTTAGCTGTCATCGCTGTATGTGCTCACGACTCGATGCTCGGGCACAATGCGCTCTCACTCAAACAGAACTAAAAACAAGACGCCGTTTGTACGTGATGTGCAGAGATGACAACGACATTGGCGTAGGACTGTAAAAACAATCCTTTGAACCAAATACATTTTATAGGCATTAGTCGATTAATTATTTTAGGGCACCATCGTTGCATAAAAACTTTTCCTTATGTAATTCAGAAGCCATTAAGCCAACATAAAAATTGTGTCATGTAACTCAGTGGCAGGACCATGAACACCTTATTCAACTACATTTCTTTATAATAAGAGGAAAGTTTTGTTTGTATCAGCAATAAATATATAAATATATATATAAATAAATAAGTAAACTACGTTTTACAATTTATAATTCCTTGGTAAAACCACATTTGTCGTATTTAATCGAAATCTGGGGAAACGCTGCAAAAACGAGATTGGGCAAATTACAAGTCTTACAAAACAAAATAATAAAAATGTTATTTGATTATAAATTTCGAACAGAAACTGAAAAAATATATCGCGAAACTAAATTAATGAACCTAAAACAATTATACATTTATAGCACTTGTATTTTCATTCGCAAAACAATTACCAATAATGTCCGCACCGAATTACAATTTACTAAGCGGAAAAAAGTTGGGCGCCCCTGCACGCGACGCGCGAGTCTAATCGTCCTGCCTAGAATTCGAACAAAATACGGCCAAACCGCAATGACTTATGACGGTGCGCGCCATTATAACAAGATACCCTCCGATATAAAAAATATTGAATCTTTTAACATATTTAAAAAACGATTGGCACAGTATATTATTACAAAAGTATCGATTTGAGCATCTAATTTTTTTGAATGCGAACTGTTTTGGTAATGTGTGTTTTTGTGTAGATAACTAATTGGTCTGCAAATGTTTTGTGTATGTATGATTGTACCTTTAATAATTTATTTAAGTAAGTACCTACTCTATTTTTTTTAATAACGTGCGGCAATGAATGTTTTGTATTTTTATTGTAAACATGTTCTCATGTAAGTGACTTTTGTCTTTATGAGAATAAATGTCTTTAAACCTAAACCTAATAGATGACATGTTCTGGGAATAACAGACATTCAAAATGACTCCATATATAGACTTAATTTCAACCTAAAATATCAAAGTACAGATGTATAAGTATTTATAACTTTGTTTCTCAGCTTCATATCATCATTCATATCAACTTCAATAATGAGTATAATATTGAAATACTTAAAGCATAAGTAAAGTGTAACAGTAGGATTATGTTTGAGAAATGCCTAGTCGTCGCGGTAACGGTAACTAGAACATACGTACCAGTGTTCATTTTGTTCAAGTTTTAAAAGCAGCCACGTCGGCGTACGGCAACAAACTTTGGCAATTAGTGTTAAGTGGTTTTTAACCTAAATAAAATAATAGTAACATTGTGTTGGAACACGGCATGTCTCACATTTAATATTTAAGCTATCTTCTATATATATAAAATCCTTGCGTTACTGACTGACTGACAGACAAGCTACAGCCAAAACTACTCGCCGCAAGAAGCTGAAATTTAGCATGTATATTCCTTGGGGACCGTAGGGGTGCACTAAGACGGGATTTCCCGAAATTCCCAGGGGATCGGTCAAAACGGGAAATTCGAAAATATGTGCGTGCGAAGCCGCTGGCGTCAACTAGTATAAAATAGTAGTAACATTGTGTCGGAACACGGCATGTTTTACATTTAATAATTAAGCTGTTATGTTGTTATAACAAACGTGTTGATTAATTGTTCCACTGTTAAATAAGGCTTTGCTTTCTGATTGATAGGCCATAGTGCAATCTGCTGGGCAATAGGGGGTTGGCAAAGTATATATTATGATCTCTTCATGAATATTTATCTGAAGTTAATAATAAGGAGATTTGCAGGAAAATAACAGTCGTAGACAGAGCTCTCCGAATAATCAAGCTGTTGCAGCAGTGGGCGGGCACATAGCTTGAAATACTGATGGCCGTTGAAGCTTTCTGCTCTTTGATTCTGGAGAGGCGGCCACGCACCGGCTGATGCAGCAGATGTAGGCCTTCCTCAAGGTGAATTCCGCCGCCCTCATGCGGGCGGCTCAAGAAGAAGAGGTCTATGTAGTTTATTATACGAGACCTATTTTCAGCAGAAGACATCATTCGGCTGTGATGAAGTAAATTTCTATATGTTTGATGACAGCAATATTATCAAACATTTAAAGTTTCGCGGTAACTTACACACTTATAACAGTGTTTATATCTCAAAGCGACGCGCGACGGCCGTGGTATATATTCCGATTGGTTTTCACTTACTATGGAATTCAATATTCGATCTATAGATAAATCTGTAGATTTGAGATTCGTTTTTGACACAAGCTCCATACAAAATATGTCAAACACGAATCTCGAATCTCAAAATCCATGTATGGATCGAATATTGAAAATGGCCGTAATAAATAGCTTTGAATACTGCCTTCATCTAGATACTGGCCGTCTATTTTATACCTTGTGTATGTTTCAGACTCATTACATTTGCAGCAATAGTAGCAGTCGTTACATAAGCAACGTGAAGGCAGTCGATTAGAAACGACAGCCGTTCACGAGTTTACCCTGCAGTAGCGATACCATTAGGACGACGATTAGTGTGCGTTGCACTGAGGTTCATACAATGAATTCTAAACGGGTCGAGCTAAGCACAATGCGGCTTTAGTGCTGCCATGATAAAGGATCTGTACACCTGCATACTACATACATACGTACATACACAAATAAGAGAGTACTCAGAAATGCTTCTATTACGGCTGGTTTCTCCGAAACTACTGTGACATAAAGCTATACGGTATTACACAACATTTTCAACATTATTTCTGATGTGTGTTCGTTTGGCTTCGTAACGTTAGGAACTATCTGTCCACTCCGAACGAATCTGTGTGATAACGTAAGAGATAGTTATAATATCAACTTTCGATTTAGTTACAATAAAATTTTGTTAGTAAATTAACAAGATATCAATTAGATGTGACACGCTGGTTGCATAGCTGCTCCCATAGAACTATACTAAATTAACCGACTGGGTTTAAATTGGATTTCATAACGATTTACGCCAGAAAATCTTCTGCGATTATGTTTTTAGAGGATGACGTATACAGATTTATATAACAGGAAACTGCGAACAAGCCCTGGAATAAATGTAATTACTGAAATAAAATGTATAATTCTCTTTTGGCGGCAAGCCCAGAACAAAAGTGATATGACTTCTTTAAGGCTGTAATTTGCAACGTTCTCAAATAATTTATGAAACCACTATTCATTACTAATATAATCTCCTCGCCAAAACACGTTAGATTGGAACAATTGTTATTAACCAACAAGAATATTGGCACGCATTCAAAGTTTGTATATGTTGGCAGAACACAAACAATATGGTGGTCCTAACTTTTAAAAATTGTTAAACTTTATTCTTGGTGCGAAAAGAAACCGGTGTTACAAGCTTTTCTTTTTATTTGAATGAGTGGCCAGATCTGATGTCAGTGTTTAAAAACCGCACAAAAGCCTCCGACCATAACCATATTCTTGAACTGACACAAGACAATATCGACGGCTTTGCATGTCTTTGGAGCACGTAGTCATCATCATCATCGTCCCAGCGTTATCTCAGTAACATCCAAGACTTTTCACCTTGGAGCCCGGGGTCCGCTTACTAGTCTAACCAGATTTGACACAAGATCAGCTTTTCTACAGAGCGACTGTCGTCTGACCTCCGTAACCTAAAGGGATAGCCATATTCCATAGTTTAGACTAGTAGGTATCAGTTTATATGAGGATACTGACTCCCCGTAACGACTGTCAAAGATCTTCATGACAGCCGGGACCGACGGTTTAACGAGCTCTCCAAAGCACGGGGTAAGCGATAATTTATTAACAATTTAATACGCACTTAATTTCGTAAAGTCAGGGGTACGCGCCGTGGATTCGAACCCGATACCCTCTGCATAGCAGTCTGTTGGTATATCCACTCGGCTATCGTTCCCTATCGGTACCTACACACATCAACAAAGTCTAGGGATATCTTAATCCTAAATTATTTACGAGTTTATAGTTTAGAACCTTGTTAGTTTCCACAAAAAGTTTATATACAGATTAAAACCTCTTTTATTCTATTTTCAAAATTTGAACATGGAAAGAAAAAAAACAAAATAATAAACAAAATATGGCGGCAAATTTGCTAGTAATTCGTTACATTAAAGAAAGTTAAAACTGTTTTATTATAATTATTAATGAAAAGGGTTTTTAATTGTTTTTCTTTTTTAATTTAACGTGACGTACGAACTTTAAAAGTCATGTCACGTCGTCATTTGAGTCGAGATGAAATGTTACGAGCCGTGGGCATGTTAGAAAATGGTGCAATTCAACGCGTCGTTGCTGAGGCCCTACATACCAGTCAAAATGTGATATCAAGGTTGTGGTCACGTTATCGCAGTACTGGAGATGTGGCCGAACAGCACACAGGTAGATATCGTGTTACTACGCAGAGACAGGATCGATTTCTCCAAATGACCGCCAGAAGACAACCCAATATCACAGCGCTGCAACTAGTGCAAAGGCTCCAGGAGGACCACCAGCTGCTGGTAAGCGACCAAACCGTGCGAAGAAGGTTACATGAAGTTGATCTTCATGCTCGAAGACCATTGCGTGTTCCAGCATTGCGACGTGGCAATCGCGGTCGGCGGCTTTCGTGGGCTCGGGAGCATTTACCATGGAGTGACGAACAATGGTCTTTGGTGCTGTTCACCGATGAGTCCCGGTTTGGGTTTCACCCGGATTCACGAAGAACACGCGTTTGGAGAGCTCCAGGGAGAGTTAGCCGTCTACGGCACCCTCAGGAGGTCCACCTATACCAAGACGGGACAATCATGGTGTGGGCAGGAATTCGTCTTGGCGGACGAACCCAACTCGTTTGGATCCAAGGCAGCATGACTGCACAAAAATACCACGAAGAGGTAGTAGAGCCCGTTATTGTCCCACACAGAACTCAAATAAGCCATGAATTTCTACTCATGCACGATAATGCTCCTTGCCATACGGCGGGGCTGGTATCGACCGCTCTCCGAGAGCACGATATTCAAGTTTTGGATTGGCCTGCACAGTCGCCCGACTTAAATCCTATCGAGCATGCCTGGGACATGTTACAACGAAAAGCTTTGAGAGATTTTCCACCAAATTTGACGACTGAACAACAACTTTACGAACACTTGCAAAGGACATGGGACCTCATACCGCAGCAAGACATTGACAATTTAATTTTAAGTATTAACAATCGATGTCGATGTGTAATCAATGTAAGAGGTGGCAACACTGATTATTAATGATTAGATTTTACAAGATTTTTTCCATTTTTATTAAAATTAATAGTTTTTTAAGAAGAAATGTTTGTTGTTATCATACTAATTTTCCATGATGATTAAAAAAATTAATTTTTTTTATTTAAAACAAAAAAAAACACGAAATGTTTTTTATTTTTATTAAAGACCTTAAAATAATCTATGATTCTTCTATTTACTGTATCAGAAAATTCTTCATAGATTTTTAGATATTTGATGAAATATAAAATATCCCTAGACTTTGTTGATGTGTGTATATATCATTGGTATATCCTCTGCCTTGGAGCATGTAGTGTTATGATATAAATGCTACAACAAGCGGTCATTGTTCCAAATGGTGACCTCTGCAAGCCTTGCTTTACAAACGGAACTTAGAACGACAAGTCAATTCACACTAAGTATGAGTGCTATGGGATGTGGGCAGCGATAGCCGAGTGACGAGATCGACAGACTGCTACGCAGAGGGTCTCGGGTTCAAATCCATGGCACGCACCAATGACTTTTTTAAGTTAAGTGCGTATTAAATTGTTAATGTTCGCTTGCTCATCGGTGAAGGAAAACATCGTGAGGAAACCTGCATGTCTTAGAGTTCGCCATTATGTTCTCGAAAGACATGTGAAGTTTGCCAACCCGCACTTGGCCAGCGTGGTGGACTAGGCCTTACCCTTCTCATGGCGAGAAGAGGCCCGTGCCCAGCAGTGGGACGGTACAAAGGGCTGATGATAAACACTTTTCGCTGATTAACGTTTGTGACATTATTCTCTGCTATGATACTTTTTACTACCTACTAAGATACTGTTCACTAATGAGCGAGTTGCTTTGATGATATTATGTAATGTGTTAGTAGGTAGTGGGACAATATAAAGGGCTGATGATGATGAGTGCTTCAGTACATATTTGTCAACAATCTATTGGAATAGAGCGAGCTGCTGTGGCAATCGAAAGCCCAGTAGGGAGGATACCTTGGCACGGGGTCTTACTAAATTAACATCTCAGTAATTCCACTGCATCATACTAATTACTTTACATTTCAGTTAGGTACTAAGAGAAATCGTATCCGAATAAATCATCCGGTAGGTACAGCTGTTAGTTCGGAATAAATCTCACTTAGGTACTTAAAGGTATCCCACCCAACTGGACGATATTTAGAAATATTTAATTATTCATCAATTACACCTTCTTTACGTGTCCATTACATCTAAACTACCAACCACAAATCTAGTACTTCACTTTGAAGCTAGCACCTATAGAGCTAGAACTTGTAACGGCCTTTTAGTAGGCATGACAGGATTCATCATATTGAAGTACAGAGTGTAGCGTGACCGCATCGGAGCTTTGTCTTTCGTTATCTATATTTGATAAAAAACTGAATCAAATAAATAAAATTTCGGTAGCCATCAAAATTATATCTAACGAATGAACATTTAAACGGCAGACCTTTCTGACAGAAAACGAAATCATAAGATCAACGTTTTTTATCAACTGCATGTCAAGACATGCAGCAGCATAGTTAGTATTTCAGTTTTATTTGGGGTAGGATTTTTACTTTTATTATATTGCCGCAAGGATATCACGTTTCCTTCTTTCCTCCTATAAGATATGTATCTTTGCCAACTACTCAGTTAAAATAGCGAAAGTAACAGGGTGGACAACAACAAAAATACGCAATAAGAAGTTTCACTATCAAATTATCATGTTTCTGTTTAACAGCTTATTCTCCAGATAAACTATAAAACTTACTGGACTCGGCACAGCTGGTCAAAAGTTACTCATACATACAAAATATCTGTTATTTACATTCCTTATTTAAATCTTTATTTCCTTTTCCTATGTTAAATGTTTTGTAACGTTGCCAGTACTTCATAAATCATTCGGAACAAAAGAAATCGGAGGGCAGCGCAAAATAAAAAGCAAAAGGAAAAATTTATCTTTTCGTACCTTTTTCTTTTAGAATTGCTGCTGTTACTTCTTCACCGGGAAGTCAATGTCTATTTTATTTTACTTTCTTATTAGTTGGTCTTTGGCGTTTTGAATAAATAATTTATTTTGATTATGAATTTCTTTTTGTTTTGTTGTACGCGGTAAATTAATTTATAAAGGTTTTATGAGGGCAAAGATTTGAATTTAGTGTGTTTAGTTGGTAGTTTTTACGTAAAAGTTGGGTGCATTGTAAAAAGTCTCAACATCTAGCTATTTTGCCGATAGGACCCGACTACAAATTCTGATCTGTAGCCTGGCTTAAGCCTTGGTTGTTAGTAGATCAGCTTTTGCGACATTGATACAGGTTTACAATTTGTCATCTATATAAAAATGAAAGCGGGTTGCACGCAGTTTCAGACATCACTGAAGGTATTGCGCATCAAGCTGGCCATAATATAGTAAAATTTTTTTTACACAAAGAACTAAGTGTCCTATCGTGTTACGGATTACGTTAAAACCTATTTTTAATTCTATTCGATTGTGGCCACGTGTTAAAATGAGACCGGTCAGTTTAAATTAGCCTGTGTTACTTAAATTAAGGGTTTACCACAAAGTTTGTAGCTATATGTAGCTACAATAACAGTCTTTCATCGAACATCCAAGTTCACATGTACATATAGCAGGAAGGAAAGGAAAATATTAAACCATTATCGTTATGGAGCAATTATAGCCGTATATTAAACGTATTGCCATAGTTCCCCGGATATTGCGAAGACTTTATCTTCATACATTGCGCTCATACAGTTGGCCATTTCACGTGCTACGGGAAATGTCCTTACCAAGGAAAAAAGACGATAATTAGACCTTTTTTTCTGTTTACCACCCCCTCGAGCCGTAAATTTATTTGCCTCGTTGAATATACTGACCCAAATGTTTCCGAAAAGGAGAAATAATTGTGAACGTCTTTCTACTGTTTATCACTTGGGTACGTTTTTTGTAATAGAACTAAAGCAGTCGAAGTTTATAGTAATATGGATATTAGAGGATCCATCGTTATAATGTTATAAAGGCTTTTTGATAAAGTTTCTTTGTTTTATTTCATGTTAGAAGGAGTTTTTTTATTTTTTTATTTTCTTTGGCAACATATTTTTTATAATGCCCCTGCTACACCTGCGTCATAACGCGTCACTTAGAGTGCTACTACTACTAATTTCCAATGCGAATTTTTTAACGCGTTAACTAACCCGTTATTGGCCATTGCTATTAACGTTAAAGCTAACGCAGGTGTAGCAGTAGCATAAGAGTGACAAAAAGTCTTTAAGCAATAGTTGTCAAGAGTTTCTGATACTTCATAGGTGTATTTATAGGATCACTAAAGTGGTCATTTTTTGAGCTAAAGGGGAATAGTGTTCTGCTTAACATAATTTACTGTACTTTATATTTAAATGTGTTCGCTGTACTATAAGACAAAAAGTAATTTCAATGAAATTGTGCATAATGTTGACTCGCGTCGATAATTACTTCATTTTGATGAATCTTATTGAATAAAATCTTCAATCAACTTAAAATGAACAGATAGACAGAAATTTTAAGCAATACAAATGTAATATACAGTAGAGCGGCAACATCTAAATACAAAGCCCATAGAATAAATTAACATTGTCAACCCTAAGCACTAGCTGCATATTTGTCGTACACAATAATATAAAAATAGTAATAAATGTTGCAATATTTCATGCATTTCTAAAACTTTACCCACATCCAGTGCATCGTTCATTATAATAAAAAGGGGGAGAAGAAATATGGACGCCTTCGAATATTCCGGGCCATTGCACGGAGCCAAATAATGAAGTACCTACTGCGAATGAAATAAACAATATTTGTGTCGTGTGCCTAATTACCTCAGTTATTATAAAATAAAGAAATGTGTACTAATATATGGAAATTATGTTTTACAAAAATAATGCGTTAAAATTAAACGACTATCATATGTATAATAAATTTCGTAGGTATCAAGATTATTTTTAATTGTGTTTTGGCTTAAGACCTCTGCCAAAGTATCGGATACTCTAACATACATGTTACATACATGGTACATATTGTGAAAGACAATTAGAAATAAGTAATATTGAATGGCGTCGGGACGTGACGACCCCACCGCCCACTGGGGGAGTTACTCTGACGAGTAGATACTCGTCATAGTATCTCCTCCAGCGCAAGACAGATGCAGTCAACAGAAAGATGGCGGTCAAACCATCCGAACGTGACGGAAGCAAATCCCAAGATGCTAGATGGGCAGCAGCGTCCAGCACTAAAAACTTCCGCCACTGCGATCGCCAATACGCCTGCCAAGCGTGGCGATTATGGCAAATCCCCCCATACGTGAACCACACCAATAAAAACCGGCCCCTAGTCCCCGGCGGCCCCGCTAGTCCTGGTTATGGTAGCGGCCATGGTAACGGCGGGGCAAGGGGTGCGAAAAATCTCCGGAAGAGATCGGGCTACCACCACCAACGACAATTGGCCCTGGCAACACTGAACACGCGCACACTGCGTACCGACGAGAAGATTGTCGAGCTGGAAGAAGAATTGAGCAAGTTGCGATGGGATATCATAGGCCTATCTGAAGTCCAAAGATAGGGAGAGGACTCGATAGTTCTCAATTCCGGTAAGTTGCTTTCGATAGTTGCTCTTCTACCGGGAGGGCGACCAACAGTCCCAAGGTGGTGTCGGGTTCATCGTCCACAAATCTCTCGTGACCAACGTGGTAAATATCGGGAGTGTGTCGAGCAGGGTAGCGTACCTTATACTCAGAATATCCAAGCGCTATTCGCTGAAGGTCATAAAGGTATACGCTCAGACCTCGACGCAGCCCGATGAGGAGGTGGAAGCCATGTACGAGGACATATCTCGGGCTATACATGGCTTC
Source organism: Euclidia mi (assembly GCA_944739405.2). Taxonomy (NCBI): domain Eukaryota; kingdom Metazoa; phylum Arthropoda; class Insecta; order Lepidoptera; family Erebidae; genus Euclidia; species Euclidia mi. The sequence continues at coordinate 3,183,641 of OX123185.2, forward strand.
AAAACCCATTACACCGTGGTCATGGGAGATTTTAACGCGAAACTGGGCAAACGCGACGGTGATGAGCTGAGAGTGGGGCAATTTGGTTATGGGTATCGGAATTCCCGGGGTCACTTGCTGGCTAGCTTTATGGAGAAGGAAGGCCTCTATATGATGAATTCCTTCTTCAAGAAGCGAGAATGCCACAAGTGGACCTGGGTAAGTCCAGACGGTGCCACCAAAAATGAGATCGACTTTATCATGTCGACGAAGAGGCAGATATTCAATGATGTCTCCGTGATCAATTCGCTTAAAGTGGGGAGCGATCACCGAATGGTAAGAGGCACATTGAATATCTGTACAAGCCTCGAACGGTCGAGGTTGATAAAGTCCACGCTCCGACTGGCACCGGTTCATATCCAAAACCCCGAGAGCTTTCAGCTCGAACTCAAGAACCGTTTCGAATGCCTGGGTGAATACGTAGATGTGGACGAGTACAGTAACGGGTTCGTGGATGCTGTCCATACAACAGGGGCTAAATTCTTTAAGCCCCAGAAAAGCAAGCAAACCAGCAAGATCTCGGGTCCGACCCTCGAGCTGTTAGAGGAAAGGCGCAAGATTGTTCTGCTATCCTCCGACGACATGCCGAAATATTGGCACCTCAACAGACAGATCTCTTAGTCTCTGACTCGCGATCTCCGCCAATACAACACAAAATGTGTTCGTGAGGCGATCGAGTAGAATAAGGGATCCAAAGTGTTCCAGAGGGATTTGTCTGTTGGGCAGAGTCAGCTGACAAAGCTGAAGACGGAAGATGGCAGAATTGTATCGTCCAAGCCTGAGCTATTGGAGGAGATCGAAAGGTTCTATGGACAGCTATACACGAGAACGCAACAACCCGCAAGTACTCCAGCGTCAGACCCTAGAGCTGGATTGACCCGACACTATACCGAAGATATCCCGGACATCAGCATGCACAAGATTAGTGTGGCTCTCAAACAGCTCAAAAACAACAAGGCGCCGGGTGATGACGGAATTACGAGCGAGCTTCTGAAGGCCGGCGGTGCACCCGCTAGAGAAGCCCTTTGGAAGCTATTTAATTCCGTCATTCTCGAGTGTAAAAACGCCACAGGCGTGGCACAGAGGTGTAGTGGTGATTTTCTTTAAGAAAGGGGACAAAACCCTCTTAAAGAACTACAGACTCTTCACACTTCTGAGCCACGTCTACAAGCTGTTTTCGAGGGTCATCACGAATCGTCTCGAGAGCAAGCTAGACGACTTCCAGCCTCCCGAACAAGCCGGTTTCCGTAAAGGCTATAGTACCATACACCTCATACATACGCTGCGGCAGGTTATACAGAAGTCCAAGGAGTATAACCAGCCCCTATGCTTGGCGTTTGTGGATTATGAGAAAGCCTTCGATTCGATCGAAACCTGGGCGGTGCTACAGTCTCTCCAACGGTGCTGGATTGAGTACCGATATATCGAAGTGCTGAAGTGTTTGCATAAAAACGCCACTATGTTAGTCCGCCTCCAGGACCAGAGTTCGAGACCTATTCAACTCCAGCGAGGGGTGAGACAGGGGATGTCATATCCCCGAAACTGTTTACCACTGCGCTGGAGGATGTTTTCAAGCTTCAGGACTGGAATGGACTCGGCATCAACATCAACGGCGAGTACATCACTCACCTTCGATTCGCAGACGAAATCGTAGTCATGGCTGAGACCACGGAAGACCTAGGCACAATGCTCGATGGCCTCTGTAGAGTCTCCCAACAAGTACTTAGGTCTTAAGATGAACGTGGACAAGACGAAAATCATGTCGAACGTCCATGTTGTACCTGCTCCTATTCAGGTTGGGAACTCTACGCTCGAAATTGTCGACAAGTATATCTACCTGGGACAAGTAGTCCAATTAGGTAGGTCCAACTTTGAGAAGGAGGTCAATCGTCGAATCCAACTCGGTTGGGCAGCGTTCGGGAAGCTACGACATATTTTCTTGTCGGATATCCCGCAGTGTCTCAAGATGAAAGTCTTTGACCAGTGTGTGTTGCCAGTGATGACTTACGGATCAGAGACGTGGTCGCTCACTATGGGCCTTATCAGAAGGCTCAAGGTCACTCAGAGGGCGATGGAGAGAGCTATGCTTGGAGTTTCCTTGCGAGATCGAATCAGAAATGAGGAGATCCGCAGTAGAACCAAAGTCGCCGACATAGCTCTCCGGATAGCCAAGCTGAAGTGGCAGTGGGCAGGGCACATAGCTCGAAGAACCGATGGCCGTTGGGGCAGAAAGGTTCTGGAGTGGCGGCCACGTACCAGACGACGCAGCAGAGGTAGGCTCCGCAAGCTGGACCAACGATCTCGTCAAGATCGCGGGAGACGGTTGGATGCGGGCGACTCAAGACCGGTCTGTGTGGAGAACCTTGGGGGAGGCCTATGTCCAGCAGTGGACGTCGTTCGGCTGATATGATGATGAATATTGAATGACTTTATCGTCGCATGAAGCTTTTCAATTGAAAGATGTACGCCTTGATTAGGTGGCTGTAAAGACACTTTGGTCACGGAAACCTTTTAAGAGTTTGTCTTCCGTCGTAATTCTAGATCTTTCAGCTATAAGTAATTATTGTAAACCCGAAATAAGCCCGATGAAATCCCTAAATAATATCGAACTTTATTCTAAAACATTACCACGTTATATTTTGTTAAAGCTTATCCTAATATATAAAGCCGAAGAGTTTGTTTGTTTGTTTGAACGCGCTAATCTCAAGAACTACAGGACCGATTTGGAAAATTCTTTCAGCGTTCGATAGCCTATTTATCGAGGAAGTCTATAGGCTATATAACATCGCACTACGAGTGACGGGAGCAGAGCAGTAGCCTTAAATAACGCGGGTGTAACCGCGGGCATCTCAGTTGCTAAATAAAATTGTTAGTGAGAATAGTAGAATAACATTGACAAAACTTAAAAATTAGATACACGCGATATGCATTATTTAAAGCAGTTATTAACTTATATCAATATGTGCAGCTCTTTATGAAACCGTTTGACAGTTATCACGTTGATTGTCACAGTGGACAGACAACGATGGTACGGGCACGGTGAACTGGCATGGAAATACATTCGTGGAAATGACACGATATAGTAGGGTAAATAAAAGTGTCAGCTTTGATTGGAGCAGCCGAAATTAATCTTGAATGTAGACTGAGTGAGCTGAAGTCATAACGTCGACGTATTTATTGAGTATTCTGTAGGAAAATAATGAAACAATATGGTTTTATTAGTTTACTATAAGTTTATTTTATGAAGAGTTTGAAGCTTAAAGAGATAATCAATATAATCTTAGCGTTGTCCCTCTTCTGATCCAAGAGCCGTGCCTTGGAGCCCGAGGTCTACGAATACTACAGACCTTCAAACGAACGACGACTAAGATAAAAATGTAACTGAAAAAGCTTTTTATAGAAAGCGTAGACGTAAATGTGACAGTGTTTTTAATTGTGTGGTGTATCTTTGTAATGGCGTTGTTCTACATTAGGGTTTTGCTAAAGTACATTTTTACCGATTTATTTAATTTTCTTCCTTCAATGTGTGTGTTATTTAGCAAAAGATATTTCTTGTTATTTAGGTCGCCTTTTATCAAATTCAAATATCTTTGTGGTTTTGGGTGTTTGCAAACTATTCAAAATAATGTCACGGCTAATTATACTCTACTAATTAAAGAGTAACATTCGATAAATTTAAAAGTAAGTATTTCTGCGGGTGATCATTATTCTGACATACATCAATGTTGCTCTATAAATGGCACCACATAAGGCAACTAGGGAAACCCGCGTTCTACGTAGCGCAACCCGCACTTGACGACTAACTTAGTCTTAAAATTGTCGCCCGGTACTTGTTTTGACTATTTTAGTCGTCAGTTTCAGAAACTCCTGCCATGCAGCAGAAATCATTACTGCAATTAATTTTTAATTGAAGTACATTGTACGAACGTTTCAAGTATTTTTATGTATAGGTACTTTATGTATTTTTATTTCTATATACTCTTCAATTAAATGCCTGAGTGGATTAGCTGTAAAACGGCAAAAAATTACAGCTTATCGTACAAATTAATATTTATATAATAAGTATCAAATGAGATCAAACATCGGATACATAACAACGTGCCGAGTATTGTGGGTTCAATGACCTGTAATACACGTTCACTAAACACGTTCTTTAATTCATAACTTGTTGTTCCGAGTATAGGTGTCTTTTGTGTCCGATGGTTGAATATATGTAAAGCCTCCGCGACACATGATTCATCACTAGTGCGTGTGTTGTCCTTTAAAAAGAAAAGGTACTTACCCTTAGTTGTTGCATAATCTTCTACAAATAATGCACCAACTATCACCAATCCCTTCACCTCAATATAGCACGAGAGCGAACCCCGTGAGAAACCGTAGTGTTATCTGAACGTAATCCCCTTGTAACAAACTAGTTCAAGAGTATCAGCTGGAGATGAAACGTCAAAAAAGATTAGAATTTGTGACTTTAAATAGCTTGACGCGGCTTGGACCACAACAAAAAGGTAAACCTTTGCCGTTTTATCAAATAGAAGTTATAGGAATTTAGAAGTAAATTGTAATCTTCATTGAAGTGTGTAAATGGTGATGTGCTTAACGTGGGTTAATGCCGAGTGATGTTGGGTCGACTTCGTTGGGCGCAACATGTTATGTGATCTAAAATTGTTGTATTGAGTCACGGTTACCTTGGTGCTCGTTAATTATATTTTTTTCAGTATGTATTAGTACAGAATTTATACCTAAGTAGAAGTTGCTTTGACTTTAAATGTGTAGAATCCGGTTTTACAAAAACAAAAATATTTTATATGTATATACTAGATGAGCTCGCGGTTACACCCGCGTCATTTAAGGCTACTGCTCCGCTACCGTGGATCATAGCGTGATGTTATTTGACCTATAGCCTTCTTCGATAAATGGGCTATCTAACACTGAAAGAACTTTTGAAATTGGTTCAGTAATTCCTGAGATTAGCGCGTTCAACCAAACAAACAAACAAACAAACTCTTCAGCTTTATACATTAGTATAAGATATAAGATAAGGCAGCGATAGCCTAGTGGAGATACCAACAGACTGTCATGCAGAGGGTATCGGGTTCGAATCCATGGCGCGCACCAATGACTTTTCGGAGTTATGTGCGTATTGAATTGTTAATAAGCGCTTGTCCCGTGCCTCGGAGAGCACGTTAAGCCGCCGGTCCCGGTTGACATGAAGATCTTTGACAGTCGTTATAGGGCGTCAGTACCTTGTAACTATACTGAAACTAGTCTAAACCATAGAATATCGCTATCCCTTCGGGTTGCGGAGGTCAGACAGGCAGTCGCTCTGTGAAAAAGCTATTATTCAGCCAAATCCGGTTAGATTAGTAAGCGGACCCCAGATTGAAACTGGGATAACGCTAAGAAGATGATGATAAGATAAGAAACCCCAATCATATAAGTACCCCAATAATCCACTAAAATAACTACTAAACTTCAAGACAACCAAAAAAAGATACAAAGCAACCGTATAGCACACATAATAAAGTCTATTTCAGAGTGTAACTACAATCTGTGTAGTATAAAAAGATCCATGATGTATTCGTTATCTTCCCTGCATTCACATCGAGCTTTTTGTGTAATCAGAGCATTGATCCGATCCGCGCGATTTATATGTACTAACTGATTCCGTACTTACACTTGAAACTCTGAAACTAGAGTGGAACTTGTTTAAGTAGAATAAATGTTGCAATGTGTGTATTTTAGGACAGGCTTTGCCTATGTTGGGAACGTGTGCGAATTGTATTAGGATATTACTATTATGTTATACGTTAAAACGTGAATGTATGAGAAAATTATCATGAATTAAAAAGTTTTAGCTCCCGGCTACGAGTGAATCGCATAAGTCTACTACTACTATATCGACAAAAACCTAAGTTTTTGCCTTGATAATTTTTTCCATGCGAATTTATAAAATCGCTAATGTGTGAAACTATATCACAAAGTATGTACACATCACATTATATTATTCATAGTCATTCATATGGCTAACTGTACGGTGATAACTAGTTCGACGGACCAGCTCTACGCAGCGGCAGTACTTTCTGCGCGTAGAGACCGTGCGTAGACCATGCGTAGAGCTGGCTCTACGTAGCCGAAGAACTCGGAAGAGCGATGCAACTTAAGGAAATATCAAATAGCGTGATACGATTCTAAAATAGTAAGCATTCATCGCGTTTCATTGCGTTGGTTGCCACGGTCCCCTAACATACACTTTTAACGATACTTTTGCCCACCGCATCGCATATTTATTTCTCTTTCTCTCTTCGTAACTCTGTCTCTCATCAAGTCGAAATTGACTCACTTATTCTTCAAGTTGGAGAAACTTATCGTTATTGCAGTGGTTGTTAGTCATGATGCGAACTTTGGAAAGCACTCACAATCCTTGAGCACAGTCGAGCATATCGGCCAGACTTATTGAGTCATAGTTCTATGTCTTTTGCATTTCTGAGAAAACTTTTGTAGATATGACGTAGGTATGGTCTTGTATGCAGGACTTGGACTTGGACTGATTTCTTTAGTTTTATAAATTAATATAAAAGGAAGCGATAGATAATTTAGTGATAATAAATTAAATACAGATTTCACTGCAATCATTAAAATTACGAGCAGTTTTAAATTCTTTTATGAATTAATACCCTTGTTTGGACTATCTAATATTTCAGCAATTTATTTTGGTAAAACTCGGTACAAAAGTTTTAAGTAGGTACCTTTTTACTGGAATGACAATTTAACAGTAAAGTTATATGTATTGTCGAATTATTATGTGATTGAGACATTTTATATAAATATATAATACTTTAATTATTTGTTTGGCCTTTTATTCTGAACGCTTTTTAAATCATACAAAATAATTTAGCGGGTCTTAATCGCGTTAACTTAACTTATTTAAGGTATAAATACCTATTTGTTTCCGACGTTTCGCTCGTCTTGCACCGAGCTTGGTCGCGGAGAGACTGATGAGAGCTCAGCGCCGTCTTGTGGAAGTGCGGGTTTTGGCACCTACCCTCACTTGGTCTTTATTTAAGTTCGCAATGTCGGTACTCCGACACACTACACTAATGACGTCTACACACTGTTGAGATTTATCACTGCGGCCGTGTTTACACTTGCTGATGACTGGATTCCAAGTAGCCGATAATCTATATCCATCCTCCCGGTTGAAATTGTTATATTTCTTGATTTCCACCGCTTCACGTACTATCCTGGAGTAATAGTGACGATCGGTCGATAAGACTTGTGGTTGATGCAGTTCTATCCAGTGGTTTGGTCCAGACTCCACGCTTTTTAAATCCTTAAACATCTTAATATAATATATACAAACGGAAAATTTAATGATTTTTATAAATACACTTGTTTTGTTGTAATAAAAACAAAACAAACACAAATACACTCGGATATTTGAATTTATTCAATAGTTGTCGAAACGTCTAATGAAGTTTATTTTATTTGGTTGTTGAAATGCAATACTGAAGTCACAAATATTGTGACTACGATAAAATAAACCTAATTAACATTCGATCAGAACGATTTAAAGTGCAGTGTCTTGTACCACTAATGGATCGAATAACCAAAATAATTAACGAACGAATGACTATCGTACAAGTTATACTGGAACTCCAGTTAATGATAATACAATCAAGACTCCTCTAATAGTGTGTTGTTAAGAATTCATTCATCAGTCCTCTAATACTAAGTCTTAAATATTTTGAAGTAAATAAATACAGCTTAACTTACAGCAAATATACAGTAATCGTGTGGTTCTGATATTTTATTCTGATTGTATGTGTTTTAAATGTTTTATTTAAAAGACGCATTAGGAATGTATCATATATCCTTCATTGCGAGAACTTCACAAATATACAACTAACTGATATAAAGGCCCAATTGACATAAGATCACACTATGAATCACATATAATATTACAGCATTTGGAGATCAATACCTGAACACTGCTGGCTGGCGTAACCTCTACGTCATCGGCACACTCCTAAATATTTGAGTAATAATTTACTAGTCTCAATTGTATAACCACAGTCAGAACCGACAGTCTGGCCTTTAAATCTAAACATGCTTCCCTGAAGATTATGTATCAAATATAAACCAAACTTATCTCAAGCTAATCAGCATTTGACAAACATTCCTATAAATGTCATACACCTGGAGTTAAGCCGGAAACAATAACGCGAGTGATACTAAATTGACTGTTCTCCCTCATTTGAATTCTGTGAGCGATGTGTTTTGAAAGCTTGGGGCGATCCGAAGGACGGACCAGCCGGTTTCAATTTTGCGTTAATATCGCATCGATATCTATTGTGTTTTGTTTGGATACGATGAATCATGTTTGTCCACCGTACGATTAAATTATTCTGAGCGGGGTGTCGTTTAGTTTTGAATCTGATAGTTTAGGTTGCCTGGGAGATCGTTCTTACCGATATTATGTTTAAATGTGGTGTAAAATTAATTGTAGGTATCATCATCATCAGCCTTTGATAGTCCACTGCTGGACTAGGCCTCTCCTTTGAAAGGAGGAATCGGCCTACTATACTACGCTGGCCAAGCGGGTTGGTATAGGGTTTGTATCAAGTTTTCCTTCTCTTACAGTGCTGTTCTCTGCATACTATGCTCCCTCTGTCGGCTCTTACGACACCCATGGGATGATATGGGGTGGTGACAATTCGTATTCTCAATCCGTCACCACACGGACACTTATTATTAATGCATAACTGAGGGTTGAAAAACGCTTCATAATCCATGCGTAAACAAGGCTAGCTTTCATATTAGCGAGATTAAATCATTATATTTTCCAATACCTAAAATTTGTCTTATGAGACTCTCTACAGCAATTCAGGGGCTCAAACTCAAGTACATTATAGAATATACTGTTATGATAAATTAGATTTACAGTTAAAATTATTAAGACTTAAAAGAAATACACCCATTTTTACTAAAAGCCTTACTCTTCATGTATGACTCTTTTATAAACGGTATAGAAACAGAAACAGTTATCTATACTACCTTTCTTCACAATTCAGATGACAAATTCAAAGAGCAGGTATAAAGGGAAGGAAGGAAAACAAAAGCATATTAAGTAAAATACCACTTTACAAAACCGATCTCAATCTTCTGCAGTCACTTGTTGCCGAATACGTTTATAAAGCTATAAAGCTAATTAATTACTACAGATACTGCTGATCACCTTAAAGTGGGTCATCGGTTCACACCACACCATTACGTTCCAACATCTGATCGGACATTACCCGCCCATAGCGTGCACCCCGCGCTCACCATCGCATGCTATTTAACCCACCACCCACCAACATAGCATAACATAACCCACTTGATTAGATTAGACGTTGCGACCGTTTTACCCGTATTCTAGGCTTGCGAAATGAATTAAATATGATATTTCGTTATACTACTGAAGTGCAGCGGTTGCCGTAAAAAATAACGATTTACCGAGTGGCCCTCCAGACAAATGTGAGAAATCGTGATGAGTATGAGTACGTTCTGCATCCGATAGACTATCTATATATTGAGACCGCCAATTAGAGTCATTAGCTAGAAATAATAGATATAAGATCCTACTACTTACTATACTTTTATTGTATAGCTCTTGTATGTATATGTAAGAGGCGGTAAACGAGCAAACTGATTGCGTAATGGTAAGCGATGACGGCCGCCCATGGACACAAGCAACATGAAAGAAGTCACAAATGCGTCGCTGCTAAATGATCTACGGCAGAAAGTGCATTTGTGTCGAATCGTAAGCTTTCCTTGTATTTCCTGCGTCAAGAGTCATATTGAAGATGACTATTTGGCTGTTTATTAAATACAGATTAAGACCCTTAGTGACTGTCTCACATCACTCTATCACAAAGAAAACTGAAATATTGATACTCTAACGTTTATAAAGCCAACAAATAGCGAAAAAATCCGTATACATTAATTTATTTTCAACAACATTTGATACAGTAATTTGTGATAATTACTGAATAGAACACCGCGCTTTACTAATACTCACTAATGATAAATAAATTTGCTTTCGATATCAGAAGCCTAAGTATGCTAATATTATAATAATATTTTACAATCTAATTTGAATGTGGCTCATACAATTAGTAGTTATAGCAATAGGTACCTACACGGTACGTTGTACGGCAATTACCAATAAGCGCTTACAAATAATTACGCCTTATTCTGGTTGCTTCAAGACATTCACCCTGTAACCCTGAGCTACTCATTCTAATATAGCCAGATTTGACAGAATGTTAACTATACTATAGTGCAGAGCCCATCGCTGGCGTAACCCACGCCAAGACAAATACAAGGTATTTTGCCTTTATCCTAGAATGATTACTCGATTGAGATCCTTTATAAAAATATTTGAAGATTGAAGCTGCATTCACACTGTATTTATGCATTTATATTGTGTGCAAAATACAAGACTATAATCGGCAGCCCAAATGAAGCACTTCAAATAATTTTAAGTTATTAGTAGTTAAGGAAACAGCAAAATGTTTCCAATTAAAACATGCATAGGGTTCCCACCAAGAACTTAGGGTCCCAAGCCAACCTCACCTGCAAGTGGTGCACCTGCCGATCAACGGACGAGGCTCTGGCAAACAAAATATCCCGATAAGTGGCAATAGGCTCGCCACCTATTACGTGCGATCAAAACACTGGCGAAAAGTGGGCGTTTAATATGCCTCTGCCTACCCCTTCGGGGAAACAGGCGTGAGTATGTATGTAAAACATGCAGCAGAAAGAATAGTGGCAAGAAGGAGTAATAAAACTATATGTGGAGTAGATCGTTCCACCATGTATCAGGGCGTGATAGGTTAGTTTTCCCTCGAGCTTACATTTCCCTCGCTGTCTAATCCTTTCACGGATAAAAGCATCAGCCCCGCACGTTCCACAGGAATTGCGTATTCCTTTTCTCTATGTAAAATATTTAAAGGATGCTTGTCTAACCTCATAGTTGAAAAAATAGTGTATAAATCGGTGTGTATTACAATATACTTTTAACGTGAGTTCCGTAGCCTAAAATGGCAAAATACGGAACCTTTATAGATTCGCCATGTCTGTCTGTCTGTCCGTCTGTATGTCACAGCCATTTTATTCTGAAACTATTGAGACTACCTACATACTACATTTTTGATCGGTGATGGTAACCATAACTGAAGTACATACATACATACATAATTATACCCACGCCTTTTTCCCGTCGGGGTAGGCAGAGACAACGGAGCGCCAGAACAGAAGTACACATACAAGTAATTAAGTACAATGTGAAACAGTTGCAGCTCCTTACAAAAACAAAATATGTTCCATACTTAACACTGGCGATTAAAAAGGGTAGCCACGAGTTTTATTGCCCGTTCTTTCTCGTGGTTCTACCTATTGCTTTGCGAACTAGGCAGTAAATGTAAATGTAGAAGCAATAAGCAATAAGTAATTTACTTAATAAAAGTGACGTTCATAAGCGTCACCTTGTGACCTAGATGAATAAATGACTTTGACTTTGATTTTGAGAAGCAAGAAACAAGATATTTATTAGGCAAAACATTAAATACACTAGTTCAGAGTTATAGATAAAGCTTTTAAATATGCCGACATTAGGCTGAATATACAAAAAGATTTCGGGATTTCATTCATGTGCAATACAATAGAGTAATATTGACATCTCATGGAAGTTGAACGACACTGTGTCTGCTACCAGGATATTTCTAGAGACGATAGGAATAAGCCTTCTAAAAATCATTCATAGGAGTAGCATCATTCATGATTAAGTCTAGGGATAGCAAGTATGTACACCAATAGTAAAATGAAATAATTTGTTGACAGAGCAGTGTCACCAACACGTGGAAATGCTGACAAAACTGTGTATTCTTCAGATTTGTTAAGTATTGTCATTTTCATGTTTTTTATTCAGCTTACTGTTGTATGGCCATTGCATTAAAAATTGTGAGCAAAATTTAAACATGATGAAATGCAGTATTTGAAGCATTATGTCACGATAAAACTATTTTATATCTACAGATACATCTCGAATATATTAATTATTTTATTCCTAACGTTTTTAATATCTCTGTGATGGATTACCCAAATATTGGGAGCCTTAGGTTCGCTTTCTAGATCAATCAGACTTGACAATATAAGCTTTGCTTTGCTGTCTAGCCTAACCATACTAAACCAAATTATAATATATTGAAGAAGAGTAACTTAAAGTAAAGTATATTGGGGTTTTGTTGTAAGTTCTGTTGCATAAGAAACGTTTTTACAAACTAACATTCACTAATGCGCTCGTAAATACACACATTGTTTCCGAGTGCAGAACGAATAGGGTCATACAGTACAAAACAATCAGCTGTACAAAAGTTTATTACCTACAGCTATGCTCCTTAAAACTATATACATTGCACCAGTGCCGCAGTGACTAATTGACATTTTGGCCCTTCACCATACAGAGTATTACATACATACTTACTAGACTCATATCTGTTTCCCGAAGGGGTAGGCAGAGACTACGGACCGCCATTTGCAATGATTCTGACATTATCTCTCTTGATTCATTCACTCTCATCAAATTTCTCAATTTCTGTCCTGTCTTTTTTTTTAGGATGTCACTAAGCTAGTCAGAGAACGTCAGAACGGAGTATTTCTTTCAAACCATCCTAACAAGTATTACTTGACTAAACCTCTAAAAGCGCAAATCAGAAAGGGTCAAGCTTCGGTACGCATGTTGATAGCCATCTATTGGTCAACCAATGTGAACACTCTATCGCCAGCATTCAGTTTGATTGGAGTGATTAAGGTAGGGACAGTTCTACGTATCTTTACCTACTGAGTAACCACGTATTTTTGTTACAGTTTCATCCAAAAAAGAAAACGAATTTAAGAATTGAATAAAAGTTGCAGTAAACATTCAAGTATTGTTCGCAAAAGCAAATATTTATCGTATTTCGATTCCATAATTTAACCGCAGCCTGTTGATCCGCGGTGGATATTTACTCTGTGGATGCTTAATTATATTCTACCTTTCAAACTGATTAAGAGCGACTGTGAATCGATGGCCCACATTCGTGAGGGATAAGCGATACCTTTGTTGCTATTTAAATTTACTACGTAATGTACACAATGCAAAATGTTGGTTTACTTCATTCATATTTTGTTTAAATTTTGTATACTTTGGAGTATGACTGATGTGGACATAAGTTTTAACTTTTATATGTTATCATCATCTTAGCGTTATCTAGGTTGCGGTAGGCGTTACCTATGACTTTTACATTGGTACCTGAAATCCACTCGCTAGTCTAAACCGATTTCACAGAATACTTACTTTTCCACAGAGCGACTGATCTCTGACCGCCGTGGCTCAAAGGGAAAGCGATATTCCATGGGTTAGAGCAGAGCAGTGTCAGTATATTCAACGGTACAGATTCGCCATAACGTCTGCCAATGATCTTCGTGACAGCTGGGACCACGGGCTTGCCTGCTCTCCGAGGATCGAAGCAAGCGACTATTGACAATTTATCATCTATGAAGATAATTATAGGCAGCGATAGCCTAGTGAAGATAAGAACAGACTGCTACGAAAAAGGGACCAGTGGCTTTTCGGAGTCACGTGCATATTAAATTGTGAGTGATCGCTTGCCGTTGCATTTTATACAACACTAGAGGTTACCCCCCACGGCTACGCCCACATAATGTTTTAATTTACCCGTTCTGCCCGATTCCCTGGGAATTTCGCACCTCTACTTTCTCCTAGGACATCATGCCTTTCAGCTTCTTGCGTACACTTATATCGGCTGTGCATTGCCTATCCGTCAGTTAGTCAGTGAGGGAATGTTTTTGTATATTGATGATGAACAAGAAATATGTGGTACATTAGACAAGTTAACACTCGGGACGTGTTAAGGTTCGTAACTTACGTCATAAATCGCGAGCCTTAACGAGAGTGTTGCAGTTCATTTATTCAAATGTAATTAAGGGCTTCATAATAACACTGTTATCTCGTATGGAAAGAAGACTAATTTGAAAGAATGCCAGTACACGTTAACGGTGAAACACGACCATAGAATAATGGCCACAAACATCCATTATGGTGAAAGCAGCGGTGTTAGAAATAGTGACTCCTGTAGCAGCCGCTTCGCCTCATTCTTCTTGGTCGCCCGTTGGAGAATTAAAGTTTACGTGGATGTTCCATTTGCTTGCAAAATTGTAGCAGACATTTTTACCATTACTATATAATATGTAACCATGCATATAAAGTTGCAAACATGTAGTTTCCACGACGTTTTCCTTAAGAAGCTTTGTTTAAAAGCGATAATATAATTAATCATTTATTTCGATTGATGTGTGTAGGTTTAATTGATTCAGTTGCAGACAAGAAGTTTTCACGATGTTTTTCCCTAGAAAGCTTTGTTTAGGAAACGATAATTACCTATTTAGTTTAATTGAAATGAATCAGGTCAAGCCGGTTCATTTATCTATCAGTATAAATCATTATAAATCAGAATCAGCATGGCTCAGCTCCACCCAAAAAATTAAAAATATTCCGAAATTCGTAAGTCGAAAAGACACGGGATTATTGAAAAAATCAGTAACATGACCCGACTTGTTATTTACGAAAAAAAACCATTTTGCTTTGTGAATTGGAAAATGTTGGATATGTCTAACTGCAAGTTGTTGCCAATTTCCTTTCTGAGAATATCACCAGTTTTGTAAGTGTGAATTATTTTTTACGGTAGAACAGGTATAAACTGGAAAAAATATTTGCTCTTCCCTGTTGGAGATAAATTTATGCGGGTCAAACAAATATCTTCATTTAAAATTCTTTAATTTTTACAGATAGATGACACTCGATACGAAACTGTACAGATGTCAATTTCTTTATACCTACCAGCTGACTCAGCAGACGTTGTCCTGCCTGAGCTGCAAATTAAATTTGGTGACATTCCACCTGCAGACCCCCGGACTGCGTCTTATTGTATTTTCAAATCACCCAGGTACTCGTTGAAATAAACAAACAAAGTTTCATCCAAAATGTACAGAAGATATATTAAGATATATGTAAAATGTATGTAAGAAATGTGTACAGTCAAACAACTTCCCGCTAAACCACCATAAGGGCGAGAATCGCTTAGCAAGACATCGTCGCTTCCAGTGCTACTTTACACGCACATTGACACTCGTATACAAAACCAGTTTCTAGTGTGCCTCGACTCTAAGAGCGAGCCAAGGGCTTTCAAACTGGTCCAGCGCCGACTTGTTTGATTGTACTTGTACCTACTTGTGTTGCATCTAACGCATAGACTACTCACATGATTCAATCAGGTTCCAATAGATTCGTTACTTTGTACCTGACTACAAGGTGAAGTCAAATACTGAGATTTTATTTGAGCAGTAGTTCATATTGTTTTACTGAAGCTATCCTCGGTATTCAATTTTTAATATAGGTTTATTTCACTATAGAAATCAATATGAAACACCTTAATTTTTTTATTAATATTTTTAACTTAGTGTCGTTCGTTACATAAATGCGAGTAGTATGCGTACAAGTCGCGGCTTTATTAAGAGTTTTCGTTTCAATTTGTTAGTGGTAGACTCTTAGAAATAGATAATAGATATCCCTAATGTCTGTAGTTTCTGTCTAATGCTTGTATATTCTAATATAAAAATAATGTAAATGATATTGTTTCCAGCGTGTTCTAGATCCGTGTATATCGCAGAGCGAGGTTGGACATTACGTTGTAACTGTGACGTCGGAACGTGGCTGCGACGCGACGTCGCCGCAAATAACACTTTTAGCAAATTGTGTCCAGCACTGACATTATTGTACACAATCCTACCGATATAAAACACATTTTGGGGAGTTTCACGTATTATGTGAGTACCTACTGACTTTTTAAATACCTGAGTTCTCAGGTATTTAAAAAGTCAGTAGGTATATAAATATGAAATTAATGGTATGTGCTTATTATACTATTTCAGCCCGAACTTAGCTAGATCATTTCTTGAAAGCATTTTCCTATCTACAGATTTCGGCACATATTGAAATGCAACCTACGGATTTAAATGAAACTTTAAATTGATTATAAACAAAATGATTTTTTTAAAATTCTTAAATTCAAATTCAAAATCCTTTATTCATTTGGGTCACAATGTGACGCTTATGAACGTCAAAATAATAAATTTATAAAATAATTACTTATACTCAAATTTAAAACATTATTACTGTATGCTTCTACATTTACATTTACTGCCACGTTCGTGCCACGTTCGTGCCACGTTCGTACCACGTTCGTGCCACGTTCGTGGATGTTTATTAGCGTAAAAAGACATAGGTAATAATGTCTTTAATTAGATCTCATCATCAGACTTTAATAGTCCACTGTTGGACTAGGCGAGCCTTTGAAAGGAGGAATTGGCCTACTATACCACGCTGGCCAAGCGGGTTGGTATAGGGTTTGTATCAAGTTTTCCTTCTATCTTCTTGGGTTTACGCGAATGTTACACATTGAAATTAAACTACAGTTTACGGATTTTATCGCGTTGTATTGGTTTCACTAAGTTATTACATTTGAAACTAAAGATCTAGAAACTATATTTTTAATTTATTACTAGCCGACGTTTTCAAATTCTTTACAGAATTCATGTTCACGGCAGACTGAGGTGATATTTGTCTTTTTCTTGAATGTATAAGTTATCTCAAAGTACCCGAACATTTTTCAACTACTGGTGTTACTATTTACGCAGAATGAGCTCACAGTGTCCTTAGGTCTTCTGGTGACTTTGTCCTTCTTGGGTTTCATTAGCCGTTGAAACGTCGGCTAGTAATAAATTAAAAATATAGTTTCTAGATCTTTAGTTTCAAATGTAATAACTTAGTGAAACCATAATATTTTCTTGGGTTTACGCGAATGTTACACATTGAAATTAAACTACAGTTTACGGATTTTATCGCGTTATATTGGTTTCACTGGTTATTTGTTATTACATTTAAACCGAAAGATCTAGAAACTACATTTTTATTACTAGCCGACGTTTCGAATTCTTTACAGGATTCGTGTTCACGGCAGACTGAGGTGATATTTGTCTTTGTCTTGAATTTATAAGTTATCTCAAAGTACCTGAACATTTTTCAACTATTGGTGTTACTATCTACGCAGAATGTGCTCACTGTGTCTTGATGTCTTCTGGTGACTTTGTCCTTCTTGGGTTTCATTAGCCTGATAACAGGGTCCCAAGCTGGAGGAACATTCCAACCATCTTCCCTATTGAAATTAGGATGTTTTTTAATTTCAATAGCTTCACGTATCATTCTTGGAATAAAGCGGTGTTCTTTTGCGAGTATCTGTGGTTTATCAAATCGCAGGTAATGGTTGGTTCCTTGTTCTACATGTTCACACACAGCAGACTTCGTCGAGCGTTTGTGTTTAATGTCAGCTATATGTTCCTTTAGTCGAATGCCTATGCTTCTCTTGGTTTGTCCAATGTATGAGAGCCCACACTCACAGTCTATCTTGTAAACCCCGGCCTCTTGTAAGGGTAACTGACTCTTGACAGATGGTAATAATTGGCTTATCTTCGTTGGCGGCTTGTAGAATGTTTTGATTGAAGCTCGCTTCAAGATGTAGCCAATCTTGTCGGTCACGTCCTTGATGTATGGGAGGACAGCAGGTTGTCTCTCTACTGTGGCTGGCTTGTTCTTCGGGGATCTGTGACGTTGGCGCGGCGGTCGGAGCTTGTTGTCTTGCAGAACTTGCTTGTG